>CM038670.1:48722911-49042760 GCA_021605145.1 Aegilops bicornis | reverse complement strand
GAGGTTCCTATACTTGATACCTTTGCCTTTTCCAAGGTGAACATGGTCGCTCCGGTGACGCCCAATTATCTGAAATGGTCCCAGACCGCCATCACATTCGACCAGTTCGATCATCCGACACACATTGCCAGCCCTGGGAGGCAAGCATTGGTGGTCGATCCAGTCGTCGAAGGCACTCAACTGACCAAAGTTTTGATGGATGGTGGCAGTGATCTGAACATCTTGTATGCAGAGACGTTGAAAGGGATGGGCATTCCGATGTCGGACTCAAAGACCAAGAACATGAGTTTCCACGAGTCATTCACGGAAAGAAGGCTGAGTCACTCGGTCAAATTGCTCTTGATTTGGTTTTGGTGATTCAAGAATTTCCAGAAAGAAAAGTTGACCTTTGAGGTCGTGGATTTCAGAGCGCCTATCACGTTATTACGGGAAGGCCGGTATGCCCGCTTCATGGCTCGACCATGTTATGTGTACCTTAAACCGAAGATGCCCGGCCCCAAGGGTGTGATCACCACATCGCGGCAATCGGAAGAAAGTGGAAGAGTGTTTCCAGAAAGGCCCTAAGATTGTTGATGCTCAGATGGCAGTGGTAGAATTGCAAGAATATCAGAAGACTGCAGATCCGAGTGATTTGTTGCGAGCCAAGAAGCCCACTACGGATTCAACATTTCAGTCGTCCGGTGAGACGAAGTAGGTTCACATTCATCCGACTATCCCAATGCTGCTCCGACTCATATCTCAACAACACTCGACTCCAAATAGGAAGAAGCGCTCATCCAGTTCCTCCGTGAGAACTGGTACATCTTTGCATGGAAGCCTGCTGACATGCCAGGTGTTCCCAGGGGACTAGCTGAGCATCGTCTGCGAGTCGACTCAAAAGTCAAACCTGTCAAAGAACATCTTCGACAGTCCGCCGTCCATAAGAGAAAGGCCATAGGCGAGGAGGTGGCTCGGCTCTTAGCAGCAGAGTTTATCCGAGAAATTTACCACTCGGAGTGGCTCGCCAATGTAGTCATGGTCCCCAAGAAGGACAATTCACTGCGCATGTGTATCGACTTCAAACATATCAATCAGGCCTGCCCGAAAGATAATTTTCCTCTCCCCCGCATCGACCAAATAGTCGACTCGACTGCGGGATGTAAGCGGTTGTCTTTTTAAGAAGCATATTCTGGGTACCATCAGATCCGTCTGTATGGACCCGACGAGATCAAAACAGCTTTCATCACTCCATTCGGGTGCTTCTGTTATGTCATCATGCCATTCGGCCTCAAGAATGCCGGAGCCACGTTCATGAGGATGATTCAAGTGTTTACTCACTCAAATCACCGGAATGTGGAAGCATACATGGATGACATTGTGGTCAAGTCACAGAAAGGTTCCGACCTGTTGACTGACCTTGCTGAAACATTTGCCAATCTCAGGAGGTATGATATCAAGCTTAATCCATCAAAGTGCACATCCGGAGTTCCTGGCGGAAAGTTACTCGGTTTTCTCGTTTTTGAACGAGGAATCGATGCTAACCCAGAAAAAGTTGGCACTATACTCCGAATGAAACGCCTGCGTGTGTGCACGATGTCCAGAAGCTTCTTGGATGCTTGGCCACTTTAAGTCGATTCATCTCTCGCCTCGGTGAAAAGGCATTGCCTCTTTACCGATCGATGAAGAAGTCGACAAGTTCGAGTGGACTCACGAAGCTGATGCAGCGTTTGCAGAGCTCAAAGCTCGCTCTCCACTCCAGCCGGTGCTTGCTGCCCCAATCAGCAAGGAGCCGTTGTTGCTTTACATTGCAGCCACAGTACAAGTCATCAAGACAGATTTACTACGAAAGGTGAAGAGGAAAGAAAGGCCTTCAAAGTTCAGCGCCCGTGTATTATCTTTCCAAGTATTAACCCGTCAAAGCAAAGATACCCTCATTATCGTAAGCTTGTGTATGGGATTTATATGACCGCCAAGAAGGTTGCTCATTACTTCTCGATCATTCCATTACAGCCAAGAACGCCCCATTATCGTAGATTTTGCACAACAGAGACGCAATCGGTCGAGTGGCGAAATGGGCGATTGAACTTCTTCCCTTGATATCAAGTTTGAGGCAAAGAAAGCCATCAAGTCCCAAGCAATAGCAGATTTCATCGCCGAGTGGATTGAACAACGATTACAGACTCAAGTTCACTCAGAGCCTTTGGACTATGTTCTTTGATGGTTCCAAGATGCTGAATGGTTCCGGTGCTGGGGTAGTATTGGTTTCCCCCCGAGGAGATAAGCTCGGATATGTGCTCCAGATTCACTTTTATTCTTCCAACAATGAAGCAGAATACGAAGCACTGTTGTATGGGTTGCGTATGGCCATTTCACTCGGCGTCCGTCGCCTCATGGTCTATGGCGACTCAGATCTGGTGGTTAAACAGTGATGAAGGAGTGGGACGTAAGAAGTCCAGCCGTGACTGGCTACTGTAATGCAGTGAGGAAGCTAGAGAAGAAATTTGAGGGGTTAGAGCTCCATCATATACCCCGACTGAAAAATCAAGCTGCTGATGATTTGGCAAAAATAGGGTCCAAGAGGGAAGCCATTCCTAGTGATGTGTTTTTGGAGCACATCCGCACACCGTCGATTCAAGAGGATCCTTTCAATGAAGAAGCTCCACAGCCAAAAAGTGCCACTGATCCGACTGAAGTTGAGGTCCCAGCGGTGGTCGACCTGATCATGGAAGTCATGGTCATCACTCCCGACCGACAAGATCAGACATCGCCTATATCCTGAGCAAAGAGCTCCCGGAGAACGAAGAAGAGGCTAGACAGATCGTCCGCCGATCCAAGGCCTTTACTGTGATCAAGGGACAGTTATTTAGAGAAAGCATGACTGGAGTCAGCGAGAAGTGCATAACGCCAGAACAAGGTCAGATAATTCTTGATGATATCCACTCGGGGACCTGTGGTCACCATGCGTCCTCTAGGACCATCGTGGCTAAAGCATACCGAGTGGGATTTTACTGGCCAAGGCAAATGAAATGGCAAAGGAAATAGTCGACAAGTGTGAAGGATGTCAGTTCTACTTCAATATGTCACACATACCCGCCTCAGCATTGAAGACCATTCCCCTCGTCTGGCCTTTCGCTCTTTGAGGGTTGGATATGATTGGACCACTGAGAACTAGCAGGAGTGGTTTCACTCATTTGCTTGTGGCAGTCGACAAGTTTACGAAGTGGATCGAAGCTAAACCTATCAAGAACCTTGATGCGTAATCGCCGCCGCTTTCATCGAGAGTTGATATTCAGATATGGAGTTCCGCATAAAGCATCATCACTGACAATGGGTCAAATTTCGATTCCGACAAGTTCAAAGCCTTTTGCGCCTCTCAGGGCACGCGAGTCGACTATGCTTCAGTCGCTCACCCCCAGTCGAATGGACAAGTAGAACGAGCAAATGGTCTAATTCTCAAAGGGCTGAAATCTCGACTGATGCGTGATCTCAAGCATGCAGCAGGAGCGTGGGTTGACGAACTTCCGTCGGTTTTTTGGGGATTGAGGACCACTCCTAATCGGTCGACTGGGAGAACTCCATTCTTTATGGTCTATGGAGCTGAAGCAGTTCTGCCGAGTGACCTGCTTCACAATGCCCCCCGAGTCGAACTCTACTCTGAAGCTGAAGCGGAGCAAGCCCGTCAAGATGCAGTCGACCTCCTTGAAGAGGAGAGAGAGATGGCCCTGATCCGCTCGACCATCTATCAGCAGGACTTGCGTCGATTCCACGCTAGAAATGTGAAGAGCCGACCCTTTCAAGAAGGGGACCTGGTCCTTCGAGTGGATCAACAGAAACCACACAAGCTCGCTCCCACTTGGGAAGGTCCCTTCATCGTCACCAGAGTTCTCCACAATGGAGCTTACCATCTTTACAACGCCGAACGCCAGATCGATGAGCCTCGAGCCTGGAATGTGGAGTTGCTCCGCCCCTTTTACACTTAAGAACTAACTCGGGTGAGATGTAATAAAAGTACCTCTGTAGTTTGTTTATCAAAGACAAGAATGTTATAATTTTCCCAGTGATTGTTATTACTTTCTTGTTTACATAAGAAATTTCCCCCAGTGGATGGCTTAGCCGCGAACTTGTTTCGCCTAAGTTTGTAAAAAAAATCCCTGCCGAGTGGAGAGCCAGCCTCTCACTCGGGGGCTTAGCTGCGAATCCGTTTCGCCTAAGTATCTGAAAAATCCCTGCCGAGTGGAGAGCCAGCCTCCCACTCGGGGGCTTAGCTGCGAATCCGTTTCGCCTAAGTATCTGAAAAATCCCTGCCGAGTGGAGAGCCAGCCTCCCACTCGGGGGCTTAGCTGCGAATCCGTTTCGCCTAAGTATCTGAAAAATCCTACCGAGTGAGGAGCCAGCCTCCCACTCGGGGGCTTAGCTGCAGTCCAAGTGCTCGCCTAAGTATTTGAAAATCCTACCGAGTGAGGAGCCAGCCTCCCACTCGAGGGCTTAGCTGCAGTCCAAGTACTCGCCTAAGTATTTGAAAAATCCTACCGAGCGAGGAGCCAGCCTCCCACTCGGGGGCTTAGCTGCAGTCCAAGTACTCGCCTAAGTATTTAATACAATGTGCACTTTGCAAGGACGACGAGGTACAGGTCGACTGTTGCCTTCCCCTTCAAAGCTATGACACAAAAATCCTCCTTGGAGGCTTAGCTGCAGTCCAGTACTCGCCTAAGTTTGAAAAATCCTACCGAGTGGAGAGCAAACCTCCCACTCGGAGGCTTAGCTGCAGTCTAGTACTCGCCTAAGTTTGAAAAATCCTACCGAGTGGAGAGCGAACCTCCCACTCGGAGGCTTAGCTGCAGTCCAGTACTCGCCTAAGTTTGAAATGTCCTACCGAGTGGAGAGCAAACCTCCCACTCAGGGGCTTAGCTGCAGTCCAGTACTCGCCTAAGTTTGAAAAATCCTACCGAGTGGAGTGCAAACCTCCCACTCGGGGGCTTAGCTGTAGTCCAGTACTCGCCTAAGTTTGAAAAATCCTACCGAGTGGAGAGCAAACCTCCCACTCGGAGGCTTAGCTGCAGTCCAGTACTCGCCTAAGTTTTAAAAATCCTACCGAGTGGAGAGCAAACCTCCCACTCGGGGGCTTAGCTGCAGTCCAGTACTCGCCTAAGTACGAAATCCATCCCGATCCGCAAGGACGACGAGGTGCAGGTCGACTGTTGCCTTCTCCTTCGGAGCTGGACCACAAGTACAACGTGCGCTCCATCCCGATCCGCAAGGACGACGAGGTACAGGTCGACTGTTTCCTTCTCCTGCGCCTGCAAGAGCAACAAAGTGTAGGTCGACTAGATCCACCTCAGAGCTGCATCTCAAGCATTGAAGCATAATCCGAGTGAAGAGCAAAGTTCACTCGAAGGCAAACAAAAGCATATTTTGACGATAAGTAAAGTTCGGATAGCATCCTAAGGATGCAGAAGTACCCAGGCCTCAAGCCCGTTAAAGTTTATCGGTTACAAAACCACTCGGCATTCCGAGGCAAAATTAAGGTAGAGCATAGAAGTTTTTTACTCCTCGGGTGGAGGACTGGAGGGAGCCACAAACTGGTCAAGGTCGATCCCATCAGCAATCCGGGTGGCAGCGGCGATGAAAGTCTCCATGAAAGATTGGAAATCATACTTATTGGTATTGGCAACTTTGATGGACGCCAGCTTTTCCTCCGGCGCATCCTTGCAGTGGACACGAACCAGAGACAGAGCAACATCAGCACCGCACCTGGCAGAAGACTTTTTCCATTCTTGCACTCGACTTGGAACCTCATTCAGTCGAGTCATTAAGGACTCGAGGTCATTCTGAAGCGTCTGGTCTGGCCAGAGTGTTGAGTCGATCCGCGACACCGCAGCTTTCAGTCGAGCGAGATAGTCCACCACACCGGCAATGCGAGACTCCACCGAGCATCGCTCAGAAGCGGCTTCATCCTTCACGAGAGAGTTCATGGGGTCCAGGCTTGTCTCCACTCGACCGGTCTCCTCTTCAAGTTCGATGTAATTCTGTAAATGCAACTCGGGTTCAAGTTAACAGTTCTATGATCACCGGTGATAACTAGACAGTCGGGTAAAAGAGATTACCTTCGAGCATGAGGAATAACTTTTTGGCGAGCCCTCCCAGATAAGCCTCCAGATCATTCCTCTTCCCCGCCAGTTCGCCAGCCTTGTCAGTCAGAGCAACTTTGTCATTCTTCAGTCGGCTAACCTCCTTGTTGGCTGCGTCGAGAGCAGCCTTCAGTCTGGTATTCTCCTCTTCGAGTTTGCCGACTGAGACCAGTTTCTCTTCCGCGAGCTTTGTTTTCTCCAAATCCGCCTTATGTGCCTCTGCAAGGTCATGGTCTTTCTTCTTCAGAGCCTCCTCCAGTTTTCTGCAAAATAGCAATAAGCCCAGAGTTGAGAATGGGAAGAAAGACAAAGACAGTCGTCAAAGTTCTCACCAGCCATACCTTTTTCTTCGTCTCTAGCCTTTTGCAAGTTCTCCTAAGAAAGCTTCAAGTCAAGGTTGAGCTGGATCTGTTTGTTCTCCAATTCGGCATAGCGGGCCACGAGCTCGCAAGATTTCTGCGAAGAGTCAATCGACAAAACATCAAAGACAGGTCACTTCCGAGTGACTAAAGGAAAATCGTAGCATTTCTAAGACTACAGTCGAATCAAAACATTCGACAGTAGTCTCGGGGACTACACCTAGTGGGCGCACTCAGCGTGCCCCCACTGGTTTTCCCAATTCGGTTCGACCAGTCGACCGAAATAGGCAAAAAGGTTATGATCCTAAAACCATAGCCAACTGTCAGCAGTCAGCTGTGTAAAAAAACAGTTCCTTAGACTATAGTCGACTGCCAGCAGTCCACCATAGTCTCGGGACTACACCCAAAGATGGGTGTACTCAGCGTGCCCCCACCGGTTCCAAAGATCCATTCGACATGGCCCGACCTGCACCGAGTGAAGAAGTTCAGTATAAAGACTATAGTCGATCGCCTGCAGTCCACCATAGTCTCGGGGACTACACCTGGGTGCACTCAGCGTGCCCCACCAAGACAAAAATTCAATCGACACTCCCGCCCAAAGGTGTGTACAGATACAGATATATGGAAATCTTCAGAAGAAGAAATTTCAGGTAGCATATCCTAATGTAACAAGCAGCCACCAACTTACTTGGACATTGCTCAAGAGCTGAGCTTGCGTCATAAGCCACCGGCTGGCCTCCGGACCACTTTCACTTGCTCCATCATGATCCCTGCCTGGCGTATGGCCTCCTTAGCAGCACTCACTTGGTCTTCCGGGACGTGGTGTGTGGCAAAAAGGGAAGGCGGGTCAGCAGTCGACGACGAAGGCCGGACACTCGTCAGCGGCACAGCAAAGGACACAGAAGCCCGAGTGGTGTCGCCTCCCTCGTGAACCAGCGTCTCAGGCAGTGATACAACTTGAGTAGCCTTGCCAGCAGGCACCTTTTTGTCCTTCCTCTTCCTCAGCGGTGTTTCATCGTCGTCGTCAGGGAGATCAATGACATGAGGTGGAACTACAAGAAAGATTCAAAGGTAAAAACAGAAATCCAATCGACCATAAAGCGAAACTGCAGAGATCATACCAAGGTTGGAGGTGGCGGCATCTTCCATTTCCTGATCTTCGTGCTTAGCTGAGGTCTCGGAGGTGGCAGCACTGCAGATTTCAGAAATCAGTTGATCAGTCAAACGAGTCGACCAAAAGTACACCCATGATAAACAGGAAAACACAAGTTCTGCTGATTACACGGAAATGGTGGGAATGACCATCCTCATCTTGGGCGGGGCCTTCGTCGGCTTTGATGACGTTGCTCGGGGTTGCTTTGGCGGCTTCTCGCCGGCCTTTGGGGAAGTCGTCCCGAGGGCGCTTCGTCGACCGCCTAACGGGCGCGATAGCCTACCGACTCGACACCTGGATCATGCGCCGCCTTGGACCGCCTTTCCGAGTGGGGAGGATCCACGCCTTCCTCCTCTTCCTCCTCCTCCTCCTCTTCATCGAGTTGTCGCTTCCTCGACCTCCTCACCGTCGGACTCCCATTCCTCCTGGCTTTCGCCACGCTTCCTTCTTCTTCTTCGACTTGTTCTTGCGCCTGCTGGGCATCGAGTACATCTCAGTGGTGGCCTAGAAGACAGCAAAACAAGACGAAAGTCAATCGGCCGATTCGCAGCGGAACAGAGCGAATGCAACAGGATCACAGTCGGAGATAAGTGGTCATACCTTGTCTGGTTCGTAAGATTGGTCGAGTGGTGTAATCCTCCTAGCTCCACGAGGGTTATCCTTGTTCCCTGTGATGGCAGTCATCCACCTCTCCAATGTGGCGTCGTCGACCTCCTCTAGGTGGACCCGGGTGGTGTCTTCGGTACCAGAATACAACCACATCGGGTGGCCTCGGTATTGGAGCGGCTGAATGCGCCGTCGAAGGAAAACCTCCAGAAGATCCATGCCGGTCACACCGTCGCGAATGAGCTGGACTACACGCTCCATCAACAATTTAACCTGGACCTTCTCCTCTGGAAGCACCTTCAGAGAAGACAGCTTGTTCACTCGACTCATGGAGAAAGGAGGGAGTCCAGTCGATCGCCTCAAGGCGTCGATCGGTCTTGGCAGTAGAACCAGGTCGATCGCCACCCTCTAACTGAATCGGAAGAATCATGGCCGGAAAGGCACTTTTACCCCTCATCTGGACCCCAAGACCCCCACACATCTGGATTACTTGGGTTCTTTCATCATTCGGACTAGCCTTTTTCACCGTCTGTGAGAGACAAGTGAATACGTGTTTGAAGAGGCCCCAGTGTGGCCGACAACCCAAGAAGTTTTCGCACAAAGACATGAAAGCAGCGAGTTAGGCAATGGAGTTGGGTGTGAAGTGATGGAGTTGTGCTCCAAAGAAGTTCAAGAAACCCCGAAAGAAAAGATTCGGCGGTAGAGAAAATCCGCGATCAACATGGGTGGCTAAGAGGACGCACTCACCCTCCTGAGGCTGCGGCTGCCACTCCGTCCCCGGAAGCCTTGCTGACCCATGGGGGATCAATCCCTCTTTGGCCAGGTCGTCGAGGTCTTTCTGGGTGATGGTCGAGCGGATCCAATCTCCCTGGACCCAACCTTGCGGCAGGCTGGACCGCGACGAGGATCCGCCCCGACTAGTCGCTCTCCCCTTCGCCTTCTTCGTCGCCTTCTTCGCCCGCTCCAAGGCCGCCGTCTTCTCCTTCACCATTGTCGCCGGCGAAGCAGGAACGGAGGAGCAGCGCTGAGCAGGTTACGGGCGCGGCAGATGAATCTGAGGACGGGGGAGGGGAAAATGAGGGCGCACTGTTCAAAAGACCCCCGACCGACGCCTTATATGAAGTCGCTTTCGAGTGGCTGACAGGTAGGCCCGGGCAATCCTGTCAAATCCCGCAACAGTCGCGCGCGCGATACATGGCGAAAAAGGCGGCGCGAAGATCGAGGCTTCTTCGCCTTATCCCATCCGAGTACCGCAGCCTTCTCCGCTTCGCGCGCTTCCCGAAATTCGGATCCCGCTAAATCCGCTAACAGCAGAGCAACTCGTCAGACAGCAGATTTCCTCCGATCCGTCGCTCGGAGATCTTCAAGTCTATAAAGTTCACTCGACAGATGTGTAGAATGGATCAAGGCGACTGAAAGAGAAGTTGACACCATCACTAAAAAGGCATTGATCGAGAGTAAGACGCTCTTGCAGCACAAAAACAGGTCGGAAAGATTATCAACTCCTTCCTTATTCGAACCTCGATCCATTCGGGGGCTAATGATGAAGTTATGTACCTAGGGTAGGGTCATGAACCTATCTAAGGTACCCTCCCCAAGGACATCTTTAGAAGAAACGGCATTCCAGTCGACCTGGTAGGATTTCACTCGACAGACTCAAAGACACTCGACCATGAAGATCCACTCGACCACCAGGAGTTCAAGAACCACTCTGAGTCCAAACGGTCTGTAATTAAGTAGTCTTTATGGTCATGATACACTTTATGTAAGGCGTTACCAGTAACGCCTGGCCTTAATGTACGTGTAATCCTCCGCTACGTGGGATGGCTGGGGTCCTGGCGCACTCTATATAAGCCACCCCCCTCCACAGGTAGAAGGGTTCGCACCTCTGTAATTCATACGCATATAATCCAGTCGACCGCCTCCGGGCTCCGAGACGTAGGGCTGTTACTTCCTCCGAGAAGGGCCTGAACTCATAAAACTCGTGCGTATACAACTACTCCATAGCTAGTATCTTGCCTCTCCATACGTACCCCCCATTCTACTGTCAGACTTAGAACCACGACAACATCGACTCGTCCGAGAGATTAGCAAGCACCTCAGGGTTGTGAGAAATCCATCCCCAAAACCCAGAATTGGGTCTATTGTTTTCACTTTCTTTCCCGAACAATGTATCTGTTGATACCAGAATTGCTTATATTGCTCGCCCTAAGATGGAAAATGCGATAGAACCCACTTTACATACCTCCATAGGAGGAGATCCCTTAGAAGAGAGTGAAACAGGCAGTACAGCAATTCAAAAGCCATAGAGAATGAAACTCGGAAGAAGATCTAGTTTCAAGTCAGCTAGGAAGACCTCTTTCTTAAATTAAAGGGAAGGGGTCCACATAAGCCCCAATTATTCCCTAGCTTGTTAATCCAACATATCAGTTGGCGTGTCTGAATAAGAAAGAGTTGGGCGATGGTTTTAGAAAACCCGAAACTAGCCATGCCCTAAAGAAAGTGATTCCAATCTACGTGAATCACGAAAGAAGCAAAGCCGGTCAAAGAATCGATTATATGCCTTCTGTTTCCGTAAGACTGATGGCCTTAGTAATGTAACACACAGAAGGAATAGAAGACAGAGCGAGGGGATATGTCATGAGCAAAAGGGATGAACAACTACCCCTGTATACGTAGCTTTGTGTAACAGGGGGAACGACTGTTGAGTCAAAAAGCTGAGTGAGAAGGAAGCAAAGGATCGGTTGTGGCGGGATACGAAGTGCTCTGCTAAGCCAATACGAATGTTTACATACGAAACCATGCCAATACATACGAGTAGTAGGGGTATGGAAATTCTCATCAATTAAAGGTTAGGGCTCGGTTTCCGGTTGACTTTTCTAATCCTATCCTCTATTTCTGGTTAAACCAATTAATAGGAGTATCCACCCAACTTTCATATGTTGTTGTTCCTATACGCTAACGGGTTCATCTTTATAGGCAATGATTTCATTTGTATTCCAATTCGTACGTATACCCCATCGCTTTGTTTACCATCCCTATCGTCTCGAATAAGGTTTCCTATCCTAGCCCATCTCGGTGTCAGCTACCGAAAGAGAAAATTGGTCTAAGGGCAGCATCTACTGCTTCATCGCTTGCCTCACATCGAAAGAGGCATGGCTTCTCTCTTCACTCACTCCCCTGTTTGCCAGCTTCAATAGCATGGAAGAAGGTGTTCAAAGAACATAGTTTCACATCTACATTTTCTCCATTTTATCTTGATCAATAATTCACTTATAGAAATAGAATAGAATAGAAATATCAAGAGAAACACTTCTTTCCGAAGATCCATTTCTAGTGGGACATCGTTCATAGGGAGTGCACATCCAATGCGCCCTCTACTCTTCTCTCTTCACTCTTATGCTCGATATCCTCTTCAACAAGGATTTGTGGCTCCAATCCCTTTATTTTTCCAAAGGTAAAAGATGGAACAGACCGAATCCAAGCCATATAATTGCTTGATTCTCAAGAGTGCTTAGTTGGAAAAGTGTTTTCTATGTCGTTCAAACTAATGCTCGATTTAGAATTCTATAACAAAAGAAATAAACAATCAATTAATCTATCTCACCTATATTATGAAGCAGCTGCTAGGCCTGATAGCGAAGTGAGCTTTGTGACTTTTAGTAGGGTTGTATCGTCCGTCTTCAACATTCATCCATAAGACTTATTTATTCGCTTCATTGTATCTCGAACAGAGGTAAGTCCAGCTTCCTCTTCTTTTCTTTCTTTTTGTTAGTGGCTTTCTCTTTTTAGAAGTAGAACTCTAGACTTGGCAAAAGTCCTATCCTTTCTTGTAGCAGAGCTACGTCCTAATTGATTGTATCATGCTCTTCGGTCGAGGCACCTCTAATGTAATCTTTGTCCAGAGGAAGGAGGACTTTCACAGAAAAACAAAAGTTGTATGCCAAAAAGAGCCAATGTGAATTTAGGTTCAAAAGGATCAATAGCACATGACGAAGTTCAACTGTCTTCTCTTCAAGAGAATACATCATAATTGTAGGATTATATGGATATCAGTGCTTTTATTTAATTCCCGAGGCACTCTTCAACGATTGAGGAGATTCCCGAGGCAGTCTTAGTGCTATCGTCAGGGTCACCAGCCTACTGTACCCCTTATTCTGGCTTAGCCTTGCTTAAACAGAAGAGGCTTGGTTAGCATCCTTTCTATCAGGTGATGTTCTTTGCTACCAACAATTCTTTAAGTACACGGTGAAGTAAATAATAGTGCACTTGCTGACAGTAGAACCCCCAAGAAATCTCACAGTATAGGCCGATATCTTTATGCAATGTCATTTACAAGCTATGCTCCAAAGTCTTGGCAAATAGGCTGAGAGAAGTACTGGATGAGATCATTTCCGAGGACTTATTAAATATGGGTTCTTTTTCTACGAATATAATCAATTCCATAATGTTATCCGCTTTGACGAAGCAAATCAGATGACGGGCGATCTACGCCTCGAAAAGGAGAAGAAGTGGTACTTTCGACATCTTGAGCAAAAAGTCACTTTCGATGCAGAAAGTAGGAAACCAAGGAAGCAGGCATTGGCAAAGAGTGACTCTTTATCCGATCCTATAATGGCTCAATCCGATCCAACAACGGTATTTCCAAAGGCTCCTCGGCTAAGGAAAATAATAGTTGTATCGGCAAGGCATGAAAGGGATTTTCTAATGCTAACCGAAGACGAATTGGAATACGGAACCGGAAGCCGTAGCCCAGAACCTTTAGCTTGAGCGGAAGGGGAGGAAACCGGCTATTCGAACTGGCGGGTGGGTGGATACCCTAGTGCTTATTGCTTTGTTGGAGCAGGGGCGGAGATGGATTCATTAGTTTGAAAACACAAGGGTGTCATGTGGAGAAAGAGAATGGAACTATTCTCTGGATACTGGTACCGCTTAAGCCCAAGCAAGTGAAGAAATCCTGTAAGATGGACTTGATTTACTTTCCTTTCCAAGACCTATACCATATGGTTTGGGTATACCACTATCACCTATCGAAATGAAACACTAACCTGCCCACGACCCCTAGACCGGATACCTTTGCTTTGAAACCAATGACTAGTAGAGGATTTCGAGGAACAACAGCAAAGGGAAGTAGGGATGGGCTTTCCTCGGATTAGTATTCGGATTTTGCTGGTCTTGCCAATGGTTGTTATTCAAAAGAAGGGTTCGCACCGGCAAAGAAGAATATATTTTCTAGTTGTAGCTTTCGAGGAGAAGAAGGATTGAATCAAAGGGACGAGCAAAGGTAAAGCAATGGCATGTTTGGAATTCCATAGAGGAATCCCCAAGCAAAGACCAGGACGCTGACGCTAACGCTATTGATATTCCTAGCGCTTGTTTTCGTAGGATGCCGAGGACTCTTGCTTGAATACAACTAGAGAATTATCAAAAGAATACGACTAGCTCTTTACAGCGGGGATGCGTTGAGAGGAATCAATTGTTTAACCCGGTGACCGGATAGGAGCCGTGACTGTGTGGGTAGCATTATCAAAAGAAGGAAATTCGCAACGCTCTAAATTTCTCTATTTTGATTCACTTTTAGGGATTGCGCCATTACTGTACCTGCTTTCGCTATTGCTGTTCAGCTTTGTCGTTATCCGTCCCTTTGTTAGCATAATAGGAGGGTGCCTTTTTAGCGCAAGACGATGAAATAAAAGCTTATCGGCATTAGCAAATTGAGAAATCGAATAATCCCCGGCCGTTGGATAGGAGCACTGTCGTTGCCGTGCTTAGAATTGATGAAATTGGATTTCTTACAAAACCCAGGATCTTCCTATTCGTAGTTTTCTTACAAAACCCAGGATCTTCCTATTCGTAGGTGGTATACAACTAACCCTATCCCTATTGTTTTGATACATGGCGTATTGGCTTTTCGTTTTTCTAGCTAAAGATCCATCTTTCCTTGATTAGTGATTACTTCAATCCATACCCCTATGGAATAACAAAAAGCAAGGGCAGAGGGACCTGGATCCGGAACCATACAATAATTCGTAGGAACCCACACCGGATAGAGGGCCGTCCGTTCCTCTTAAGAGGTGTAATTTTGTTTGGGGATGATATTATATAATCCGAATCATAGTCCTCGCGGGTATGGTTGCAAAATGCGAAGGAGTTTTGTTGTCGAAGCTGGGGATCTAGATAGGTACATATCTCGGTGGGGATTTTCCTATTTTTTCTATGGAATTTGTTTCATTCCTTTCATGCATAGATGAACCTTCTGAGCTTTGGAAGTACCTTTGCCGTGGAGGATTGTCCCGTGATTGAGGGATTTCTCTACAACTATTGCGATTAAAGACATGTGCAAATCCGAAACAGGGAAGTACGACGGAGGTTGATCAGATTGGTCTCTGTCTCGTCCTTGATCACCTCCATGTCTTCCCCGTCGTTGTCGGACTCATCGTAGTTGTCTTGGTCTTGGTCTTCGTCGTCGCCGTCGGCTCCTAGCATGCTTCGTTTGAGGCCCTCATAGGCTGCCTCGTCCTGCACGAAGGTGACGCTGGGTTTGAACACGTCGAGATGATCGGCATGGCTGTGCTCGAGGGGGATCTCGATCTGATGCGTGAACTGGTCTTCCTGCTCGACGAGGGCAAGCTCCAGGCGGACGGGCGGGTGCCCCTGGAACCGAGTTCTCCGGACCGCGAAGAGGCCCTCGATCAATAACCCGATGCGCCGGTCCACGTCGCCGTCGACGAGGATGCTCTGGAGGGCGTCGAACACGGCGTCAAGCTCCCTGGGGCACGACCAGCTGAGGGCGACGCCGCACTCCGTCACGAGCCCCACAACCACCTCCACGCCGTCGTCCGTGTGCTCGGCAAGGAGCATCTCGACAAGCTCCAGCGCCAGCAGCTCGTGCGCCACGCCGTGGTTCACGAGGTGGGCGACGAACCTCGCCGGCGCCACCAGCTGGGGCTTGTCGCCGGCGACGTAGGCGCGCCGGAGGCGCACCACGAGGTGGACGAGGAGGAGCCGGCCGGCGGCCGGGATCTTGGAGTTGACGACGGCCGCGATCGCGGCGAACACGTCGGTGAAGGCCGGGCAGGCGGCCTGGGACCTGAGGAGCGTGCGGCAGAGCAGGCCGCGCCCGCGGACAAGGTTCTCGGCGAGGAGCTCCGGCAGGACGTGGCGGATGTTGGCGGCCGTGGCCTTGTTGACGAGGCCGGTTATGCTGTGCCTCAGCGCGTCCCAGGTCCGCCGCTGGTATGCCGGGCCGGACCTGTCGTCAGCGTCGCCGGTCGCTGCTGCCTGGCGCGGCGGGACGTAGATGGCTCCACCGGAGAGGCGCAGCGGGCGCGCCATGTGGTGATCTACAGCTTGCGTAAGCGCTTCGTTGTGTTTTCCAACGAGCCGGCTCGACTGTGTATATGAAGACGAGATGGACTTGTGATCCGAGTCGGTTTTTCATTGCCGAATCGGTTTTTCATTGCCGAGTCGGTTCAGAGTTTGCAAGAATTTCAGATACCAAGACGCATGCATCCCACTTCGATCCGGATTTGCAAGGCACTAAACTGAAAATGTCCAACCTGCAGCTTGCATTACTGGATGGTTACAGCGCCAGATATATCTATCTATGCTCAAACATCGGTCACATGACATCTTTGCTCATGACGTTGTGACTAGCGGTACAAGAATATAAGCACAAGTTCATATAACTGATGAGTTCATATAATTTCTTCTCAAGGAGCGATGCTGTTATTTGAGTTTAATGCTTCATCATGATGCTGTAGCAGTCACCTCCCCGATTCTCTTGAGGTCAAATATTTCAATCCAGTAACCATCGGGATCCTTGATGAATGCGATGCCTTTCATTTTCCCTGCAGCCAAATATCCTTTTTATCACAGCGCTGCCCTAAGCATTAGGACAAAGATATTAAAGTGCAGAGGAAACAAACACATCTCTGAACATATTGCTCTCCAAAACTGTAAGAGCAACAAACAAGAATGCAATCAACATCAGTTACTGATTTTATGCATCAGCTCTACTCTTACGTCCATAAATTGGATTAGAAGTTTGAACAATTCAATTCCAGTGCATGTCTTTCAACTTGTGAAGCGCATCTAGTGACTAGCAGCACCTATTCACTCAACTCCTAACGATGATCTAACATGGGCATGATACAGATGGTTGAAACAGAAGTAGATCACAGATCTATAAAAGATCTGCCCAACTGTTTTGTGCTAAAGCATAGTGCCGCATTTCAAAACTCAATGTGTAGTACGACAGACAAATGACATAAGTCATCTTCCCGATGTGGGACATCAGCGATGATGCAAATATTAGTTAAGTGTTAATTCAGGCCAGAGGCTAACAATTTACCAAAATTACAAATGATAATTTCACACGATATAAGAGAAATAGTAGAAACACGTAATGAGCTGGTTGTCTTCTGAAATAGGAAGGTAAAGGAAAGCTCAACAGCTCAATGGAAGGTCGAAATCAATCAACGGTTTGGAGGTAACTCCAGATTGAAGCAATGTGTAAGGAGTGGGCATCAACAGAAAAATGATATATCACCCCTCCCACACAAATATTTCACCATTTACTTTGTGAAAATTGAAATCATGTAAAGTGATAAATATTTATGTGTTTATATAAAGAAATAGATTTGGTTGAGGGGGCAATGGCCCGCTTTGGCCCTCACTAAGCTCCGCTACACGTCAAGAGAACCAACTAACCGAGCGTACAAGAAGCGAATCGTCGGATAGCGAGGTGGACCACGTGGTGTCATCTCGGATAGGGTACGCACGGAGAGGACTTTGCAGCCCGTATGCATGGAATTTTTTTCCCTCTTCCCACCGCTCCCCACTTTTACCAAAGAGTCGCTTTCTATTACATCAACCACGAGCTCCTCTCTTTCTCTCCTGTGCTCCTTCCCCTTCCGCGCCGCCCCTGCCGCCGCCTCCGTCGCCGTCATCCGACGCCGGCAAGATGCTCTTCAAGCTCTTTCCGGCTGGGCTGGATGGCCGCTGTCGCGGCGTCGGCGCCATTGGCGGCCATGACGGCGTCCGCGCCGGCCCCTTCTTCACCTTTTTCCCGGCCGGCCTGGTTGGACGGCAGCTCGGCGTTGGAGCTGTAGGCGGGCTCCGGCCCCCGGCCTCCGCCGCCACCGACGACTGCTCCCCAGGTACCTCCCGCGTCCATCCCTCTTCCTCCTTCCTTCTCCTTTCCTCTCCCGTGCGCGGACGTGGGACCTGCCGCCGGTCTCGCGTCCGCCCGCTCCTCACCCTCTGCTCCGACTCCGGTGCGGGTTAATCAATTTCGCTCTCTGATCCAGACCCCATGTGGGAGATCCTCGTCTGTGACGACGAGTGAGGGAGTTCCGGACTAGGGGGTGTCCGGATAGCCGAACTGTCATCATCGGCCGGACTCCAAGACTATGAAGATAGAAGATTGAAGACTTCGTCCCGTGTCCGGATGGGACTTTCCTTGGCGTGGAAGGTAAGCTTGGCGATACGAATATGTAGATCTCCTACCTTTGTAACCGACTTTGTGTAACCCTAGCCCTCTCCGGTGTCTATATAAACCGGACGGCTGTAGTCCATAGGACGAACAACAATCATACCATAGGCTAGCTTCTAGGGTTTAGCCTCTTTGATCTCGTGGTAGATCCACTCTTGTAACACACATCATCAATATTAATCAAGCAGGACGAGGGTTTTACCTCCATCAAGAGGGCCCGAACCTGGGTAAAACATCGTGTCCCTTGTCTCCTGTTACCATCCGCCTAGACGCACAGTTCGGGACCCCCTACCCGAGATCCGCCGGTTTGACACCGACATTGGTGCTTTCCTCTGTGCCGTCACCATCAGGAAGGATGCCTTTTCCCGTCTTTAAAGACGGCGCCGTCGTCAAGGGAGCTTTGGCCGCCGGCCAGACTATCCGGCTAGGCGGTTTTCTCATGACCGCTGTTCGCCACCGCCCGACAATGACCTCTCAAGTCATTGAAAGCGATCTTCACGCCAGCTCGGAATTCGCCGAGCAGCTAGATCCGATTGAGCTCTCCTCCGTAAACGAAGCTCTTGAATCGCACCGCCGCTCGGGAGTCGCTACATCGACTACGATCAGATTGGGCTTAAAACCGATCTGAGAGAAATTAACTCTCCCAGGTTACCCACCACGTTGTCGTGGTAGAGGAACAATGCGGCGACTCTT
The DNA here is from genome assembly GCA_021605145.1 of Aegilops bicornis. Classification (NCBI taxonomy): domain Eukaryota; kingdom Viridiplantae; phylum Streptophyta; class Magnoliopsida; order Poales; family Poaceae; genus Aegilops; species Aegilops bicornis. Next base: position 49,024,346 of record CM038670.1, on the reverse strand, counting down.
CTTCTATGTTAAAATCCAACTATGTCCGATTCGGATCCCTCCATGCCGGATTCCCGCGGAGGGACGGACGCTAATCAAATACTGAACCTAAAGTCAGGCATCGGACCAGATTTGTTGGAAAGCGCTCAGCAAACCAAGCTTCCGAATCCGGAAGCTTCTTGGCCTTTGAGCCTCAGACCGGGCGGGGTTCCGAACTTAATTCCACCCGCCCACCCAAACATAAGCGATCTATCTCAAATACGGCAAGAGCCCGATGAAACAGTACATCATTACTGGGCCAGATTCCTCCTGGTTATGAACAAGATAAAGGACTGCCGTGAAGAAAGCGCGATTTCAATCTTCTGCAACAATTGCACGGACAAGGGAATCATAAACGCCATCAGTCGTCGCGAAGTTTCACGCCTCGCCGACCTAGCGACCATCGTACAAAAATACTGTGCGATGGAGAGTGCCTGGAAAACCTAAACTAGGTTTTGGGACAATCCGGCCCTGAATACAAACCCAGTCCGAAATAAAAGGGTGCTTCATACTCAAGCACCTGGGTTAAAAACCAAAAAGCAAAAACCCCCTAAGGGGTACGGAACCGTACTGGAGGGATGGCTCAACGGACCCTGCAAAATCCACAGTACGGAGGGCGCCACTCCAACACACAGCCTTCGAGCGTGTTGGATACTACGGCAGGTGGCCAAAAGTGACGTAGGCTTTTTAGCCCCGGGCAACCAACCCACCAGTACCAAAGACGGTATTAACAGTCTTGAGACTTTCGCATCAAATAACATGCGGAAACGAACAATCCGCAGCCTCGCCAAGTCTACCAAATAGCAACAACAAATCCATGGAGCGACACGGCTATCACCTTCAACGCCAGCGATTTAACCTAAATTCCGAACAGCTAGAGCACCAGCCGCACTGGTCCTCAGTCCGATAGTGGACGGTTTCCGTCTTACTAAGGTACTCATGGATGGCGGCAGCGGATTAAACCTCATGTATGAGGAAACCCTTCAAAAAATGGAAATTGACTGGAGCCGCATTGAGCGAAGCAGCACAATCTTCAGAGGGATAATCCCTAGTCGAGAAGTACGCTGCACAGGAAAAATCACACTAGATGTAGTGTTCGGCTCACCGGACAATTACAAGTCCGAGGAGGTCACGTTCCAAGTGGCCCCATTCGGCAGCGGATATCACGCTTTGTTAGGGCGAGAGGCATTCACAATCTTCCAAGCTATACCCCACTACGGGTACATGAAGCTCAAAATGCCCGGACCCAATGGGATAATCACTCTCGCCAAGGATTCAGATACAGCACTCACGCTGAAAATAAGACAGCCGACCGGCCCTAGAGGCATTGTCCAAGCCCTAGCGGCAGAGGAACTAACTACGCTGCGCTCCACGGTGGATAGGGATGATGTGATACTCGATAAGAGGTCCAAGTCCACCTCTTTTAAACCAGCAGACGAAATAGTCAAATTTCAGGTCCATCCAACGGACCCCACAAAGACGGCCTCCATTGGGGCACAATTAAGTCCTGATGTCGAAGCCACACTACGAGAATTCCTTCGGGAAAATTGGGACATTTTTGCCTGGCACCCTTCAGACATGCCAGGAATCCCACGCAGGCTGGCAGAGCACAGCCTAAATATCCTAAAAGGATTCAAGCCAGTCAAACAAGCTCTTCGGTGATTTTCCGAACCCAAAAGACAGGCAATGGGAGAGGAGCAAGCCAAACTCTTAGAAGCCGGATTCATCAGAGATATAAAACATCCGGACTGGCTAGCCAATCTAGTAATGGTACCAAAAAAGGAAAAATCCTGGCGCCTCAAGGCCGATTTTAAAGACCTTAACAAGGCCTGTCCAAAGGACCCTTTCCCTCCCTCGTGATCGACCAAATCATGGATGCTACCGCAGGGCACGATTCATTGTGCTTCCTCGACGCATACTCCGGATACCATCAAATCAAGATGGCGGAGAAAGATCAGGCCGCAACGGCATTCATTACTTCATATGGGCCATCCTGCTTCAATACAATGCCCTTCGGACTCAAAAACGCCGGCGCAACATATCAGCGCATGATTCAAACATGTCTGGCTACCCAGATAGGCAAAACAGTAGAGGCATACGTAGACGATGTGGTCGTCAAGACCAAACAAGTCGTAACTCTAGTAGAAGACTTGAGGGTGAAATTCGAAAACCTCCGAGCATATGACATTAAGCTCAATCCGAAAAAATGCGTCTTCTGCGTACCAGCCGGAAAGCTCTTGGGCTTCATCGTGTCCGGTAGAGGAATTGAAGCAAACCCGGCCAAAATCCGGATATTCCAAAAGACCTCAAGCAGATACAAAAACTAACCGGATGCATAGCGGCCTTAAGTCGCTTCATCTCCCGTTTGGGAGAAAAGGCTCTGCCCCTCTACCGCCTCCTCCGGCGCACCGAACATTTTGAATGGACAGATGCTGCCACAGCCGGACTCGAAGAAATAAAGGCCATACTGGCAACAAATCCGGTTCTGGCCGCGCCCAACCTGGGTGAACCTATGTTATTATATATCGCAGCAACACATCAAGTTGTCAGCGCGGTACTCGTCGTTGAACGGGAAACAGAAGGGCACAGATTCCCTCTTCAAAACCAGTGTACTACGATCCACTGTTCTAACTCCATGCAAATCCCGGTACCCACATTATCAAAAGATAGCGATCCGGTGTTCATGGCATCCCGAAGCTGCGACACTACTTTCAAGAGTGTTCAATAACGGTGGCCTCAAGTACCTCTCAACGATATTATAAACAATCGCGACGCAATGGGCAGGATTGCAAAATGGGCTATCGAGCGCTTACCATTTGACATAACCTACAAACCACGGCGAGCTATAAAGTCGCAGGTTCTGGCTGACTTCGTCGCCGAATGGACCGGTTTAACTCCCTAAAGAGTACGGCACGCATCTAACCGGATCATGCATTTCGACGGATCCAAAATGTTGGCTGGCTTGGGGGCTGGCGTCGTCCTGACGTCCCCAACTGGAGACACAATCCAATACGTACTTCAAATAATGTACATGGACTCCAATAACGCAGCCGAATAATAGGCCCTTCTACATGGCCTCCGGATGGCAATCTCCATGGGCATTCAACGCCTAGAGGTGCGCGGGGATTCAAACCTCACAATATCCCAAGTAAATGGAGACTTTGACGCCAAAGATCCAAAAATGGCAGCTATCGCAACGCCGCCCTAAAAATGTCAGCTCGGTTCAAGGACTTGAATTCCACCATGTAGCCCGGGACAATAACCAGGCAGCAGACGTGTTAGCACGCATCGGCGCCAAACGAGACGCCGCCCTCCAAACATCTTTCCTGGAACGGCTCTTTGAGCCATCCAGATTATGGGAAGAGGAGTCCGGAAATAACAATCCGGAGCCAGCTGCATCACCTAACTCAGACCATTCTGACACAATCGGCGGCTCAGCCAATGAAATAACACCTTCAGCTCATGAAATAATGGCAGTAATTGCCCCGTGGATAGAACCATTCCTAGCCTACTTAATGCGGCAGGAACTTCCCGAAGACCAAAATGAGGCCCGCTGCATAGTTCGGTGATCTAAAGCCTACAAGGTCCATGAGGGAGAACTTTATAAGAAAAGCACAACCGGAGTCCTTCAAAGGTGTATCTCCGAAGAGGAAGGGCGAAATCTCCTGGCTGAAATTCACGCCGGACTCGGCGGGCACCACGCTGCAGCTCGGGCCCTTGTAGGCAAGGCCTTCCATACAGGATTTTATTGGCCGACAGCCCGGACAGATGCTCAGGACTTAGTCCAAAGATGCGTCTGTTGCCAGCTCTTTGCTAATCAGAGCCACATGCCACCCACCGCCCTCAAAACTATACCCATTACCTAGCCGTCATGTCCGGGGCTTGACATGGTTGGACCCCTTAAAGGGGGAACCCACAAGCACAAATACTTATTGGTCATGGTGGACAAATTCACCAAATGGGCTGAGGCCAAGCAGGTTAAAATGGCAGAATCCGAACCGGCGATAGACTTCATATCCGGGGTAGTACACCGTTTTGGCGTCCCCCACAGCATCATCACTGATAACGGCACGAACTTCACGGCCGACGAGGTTAAACTCTGGTGCAAAAACATGGGAATCAAGCTCGATTACGCTTCAGTCTATCACCCCAAACTAACGGTCAAGTCGAGCGAGCAAATGGTCTAATCATGAGCGGCATCAAACCCAGACTAGTGCGGTCCCTCAAGGAATCTAACACGACTGGGTAGAGGAGCTCGACCAGACTGGGGCTGCGGACCACGCCAAACCGAACTACTGGATTCACACCATTTTTCACGGTATACGGCGCAGAGGCAGTTCTGTCCTGCGATATAATTCATGACTCACCTCGTGTGCGCATGTACGAAGAAAGAGAAGCCGAGTTGGATCGGTAGGACAGTTTGGACGCCTTAGAGGAGGAGCGGGACGTGGAAAAGGCTCGTTCAGCTGCTTTATCGCCAGCAGGCTCGAAGATATCAAAGCAGAGAAGTACGGGCCAAAACTTACAATGTTGGCGAACTTGTTCTACGCCTGCCGGATAAGAAAAAGGACAAACTTAAGCCCAAGTGGGAAGGTCCCTTCATCATCGACCAAGTCCTGGCCAGCGGAGCATACCGTCTACGTAACGCATCTGACAACCGACTCGAGCCGAACCCATGGAACGCAGCCCGTCTCCGAAGATTCTACGCCTAACGCCGGACTCCGAGTTCGTCTCACTCCCCCGTCCACCTTTTTATATCTTTTACTGTCTCTTGTCCCCTCCTTCTTCCCACTTTTTTTCAATACCTTTACAGGCTGATTTGCGCTTTGTTCAAGACACACTTGATGTGCTCCTCGCACTCATTATACTCGGGGCTTCTTTAATGAAGCTTATTGATACGGGCTTCATGCCCAATACATGTGTCATACTTCCGCATGTACCTTTTATTCACCATTGAATGCATCGATATGACTTAAGTTTTGGCCAAGCTGGGTTGCCTGGCTCCTGTGCTTACCCTCACGCTCCCGATTGTTCGGCTAGGAGGTAAAGGGAGCACCTCTGCGATTGTTACACGCCGGGTCAGCCGGATGTGTACCTCAGACTGGATGAAGCCGAAAGCTAGCGTTCTTAAGAGAATATTCGGTCGGTGACTTGAAAGATGATTTATTACTTACTTATTTATCTGCCCCCAGATGCTTTTTCTGCTATTTTCGCAGTCCGGCATTGCACTTTAGGGCATGCCTCCCAGGGAAAGGAACCCTTAACGGAACTATTCTCCCTGGAAGATGTTTCTTACTAACCATGTAATATAACATAACTAGTTGGGCACTTGTCTGATAAAGCAATTATGACCCCGACGCCTTGTCTCCATGCATGCCCCGGTTGTTTTATAATCGTGTATTCGGACACACTCCGGACTGTTGGGTCCCGAGGTTGAAGCAAAACGGTCCGCAAAGACAAACGATCTACAATCCGGCTAGAAGGCATTTTACATGTCATTTCAAATTACATCGTCAAACCGATCGATTGTACTCCTCCTCAATCCCATCTAACAGGCTGTCTAATTTAGATCCTGTTGGGAATATTTCATGCCAGTTCTACTTGGCCGTACATCAAGCTCACAGGGACCTCCTTCCCATCAGCCCCGCAGTCCGACCTCGGCCATGTGGTTTGGGTCAGCCGGGTAACGCTGCCTTCACCATGGCCCAGGCCTCCTCGGGCGCTCGACGGTAGGCCGATATCTTCCACAAAAGGAGGCGGCGCTGCGTTCTCAAGCTTCTCAAGAAGCTCACTAAGGCCCTCGTAGGGAGACGGATGGCCATAACGCATGAACGACGCGCCATCGCTTCTGCCGAACACGTTCGAGCAATTGCACCAGCTCGGGAAGTTGGTCACCCGTTGACCTGTGCATTTCTCCGCAGGCGACCTGTGAGCACACCTAAAGACATATTTACATCAATCGACTTCCTCGCTGAATTCTTCTTTTCAAAGGAATTTGTTCAAGCACTTACTATAAATACCGCGACGAAGCCGCTTGATTCTCCTTCACGGAGCTGCACAGCTGGGCCCGAACACCTTTCAGCTCTTCTCCTCGCTGGGTGTGGGCATCTTGGAGCTTGTTTCTCTCCTGCTGCACCTTCATAAGCACCCTCTCGCCGGCCTTTAGCTGACGCAGTAGCTGTTGCTTGTCCGGATCTAGTCCGGTGCCCTCTGCAATATTATTGTCAGATTCACGCCGCACTTTGTTAAATAATTATGTTTTCAAAGTACGTCTTACCTGTGGGGGTCTCTGTGGCTCACCCTCAGGTGCCAAAGGCGGCCTCAAGTTGGGCCTTGCACTCTTGGAGCCCCGGGACAGATGGGTATTCTTCTCCATAAGATCCTCAGCATAATAATTGATACTTAAATCAGTTATTTCAACTATTTTAAGTCTCAGGGGCTACCGCATATATAACTATTAAAATTACTTACCCGTATGTCTTTCACATACCGCCTGCGGGCCCTGGTTAACCCATCTTGAGCGGCACGGAGGTGCGCTGCTTCCCGCATCAAAGGCATTTAACGCCTCCGGGGAGAAACACGCGTCACGAAGAACTGTCCGGCGACGCCTGTGATTCATGGCGCTCTCCACCTCAGACCGGGTGGCGGACAACCTGTCGGCATCCTCCGTCGGAGGAGCGTCCGGCTCATGCCTTGCATTCGCCTCCCCTCCCGGGCCATGCGTTGGAGCATGGCTGGCGGAGGCTTGATTGGCGACCTCTCCGCATAATCGTCTGGCGAGCGCTTCTTTCCGGAAAAGTTATGAGCATTAATATACCTCGGGATCCTTCCTTAAAATAGCGGTGTTCTGCATCGCTGCGGCGACGCTTCGGTTCGTCAAGACTCCTTCTTCCGCTCACCGGGCCGGATCGACCCTTGTTGGTCGGCCACCGCGGGTTCGCTTCCCACCTTAAAGGCACCTCTGCGATGGACCATCAAGATGGGATGGTCGAATTGAGCACGGATCAAATGATGGTGTCAAGACCTCGGTCGTAGTCACCTGGGAGGCCGGAAACAGACCGGGGTAGTCAGCCGTAATGGAGACTAGGGCATTGTCCATGCTAAGTTGGTGGAACACCCCGTCAATCAGCTCCACCTTTATTTCCGGATCCTCTTCGGAGGTGGGATCAAGGATCGTTCCGGATCCTCGGGCTGTGGAGTTAGGCTTCGCATGCCCTCCACGTCCCGGCGCAGCTCCTGCGTCGAAATCACAGAGTAAGATACTTGACTTTAAAAGTATGGATCGGGTAGATGAACATCCGCTTACCCATCTCCGAGGGTTATTCATAGAGAATCCATTCAACGGATTCGTGCGGAGGAAGTCCTCCTCCTCTCCCTTGTACAAGCCGGACAGGATCTTTGCCAGATCGGCTGCCGAGCCTGGCCCTTTGCGGCCATGACGGGTGGCGCCATCTTCCCTGTTGAAATCCCACATAGGGTGGCCCCTATATTGGAGTGGCTGCACCCTCGTGATAATGCACGTGGCCATGACTCCAATCATGGTCAATCCGGAGTGGCCAAGAACCTAATCCGCCCATCGATAATGGACGCTCCTATCATCTTCCTATTGAGGGCTCATGGGCGCCAACTCAAAGCGCTTTCTTCAAGGGAGCATTGCTGAACTCCGGGAGGCCGATCCGAACTGGATCCGCAGAGGGCGTCCTCCATGTAGAACCATTCAAGGCGGTCTTCGGACGCCTTCTTCGGGGTGCCGGATAGATATCCGGTCCCGGCGATGCGCCATATTTCGGCTCCGCCCACTTGATATATCGACCCCTCATGAGAACGGGGTACGAGACAAAACAATCCCTACCACAACGCAAAATTGGGCTCGATGCCCAAGAACAGCTCGCAAAGAGATATGAAGCCCGTGATGTGCAAAATGGAGGCGGGCGTGTGGTGGTGAAGCTGGAGTCCGTAGAACTCTAGGAGCCCCCGGAGAAACGGATGTATGGGAAATCCGAGTCCCCTTATTAGATAGGGGACAAAGCATACCCGCTCCCCTTTGGAAGGGTTGGGGACGCTCTCCGCCTGCTTTCCACCCTTGTAGGTGGCTAGTCCGGCTCGAACCGGAACCATGAAAGCTGGGGGAAGATATCCCTCGGTTTGGAGTGCCACTAGCTTGCTGTGTGGAACTGAGCATCTCCCCCAATCTCCTGGCTTAGGGCTGGGAGCGCGAGAGGAGGAGCCGCGTCGGCTATCCATGATGGAATGGATTTTTGTCAGAGGCGCTTCGATGAGAACTTGCGGGTGGAGGATGGTGTGAGCTGGATCTAGATCCTCGCCTTTCTTATAGGCGGCTCGTTCGCACGGCTAGGGGGTAAAATGTAAAAATACGCCATCCTTTCGCATTCGTACGACACGTGGAAGAAGGCCATTATTGGGCGTAGAAGCCAAGGAGCGCAACATTTATAAGGAAGCCGGACACTATTCGACGGGAACATGAAGTTTGAAGGAGAACCCGCCTTGCAACGCCGAAGACAATATACACGCCGGACTCGTCGTCGCTGAAGCCCGGTTCGGGGGCTACTGAGGGAGTTCCGGACTAGGGGGTGTCCGGATAGCCGAACTATCATCATCGGCCGGACTCCAAGACTATGAAGATAGAAGATTGAAGACTTCGTCCCGTGTCCGGATGGGACTTTCCTTGACGTGGAAGGCAAGCTTGGCGATACGGATATGTATATCTCCTACCTTTGTAACCGACTTTGTGTAACCCTAGCCCTCTCCGGTGTCTATATAAACCGGACGGCTGTAGTCCATAGGACGAACAATAATCATACCATAGGCTAGCTTCTAGGTTTTAGCCTCTTTGATCTCGTGGTAGATCCACTCTTGTAACACACATCATCAATATTAATCAAGCAGGACGTAGGGTTTTACCTCCATCAAGAGGGCCCGAACCTGGGTAAAAACATCGTGTCCCTTGTCTCCTGTTACCATCCGCCCAGACGCACAGTTCGGGACCCCCTACTCGATATCCGCCGGTTTTGACACCGACAACGACGTCGGCCGCGTCATCGGCAAGACCATCACGCTCGAGGTCGAGAGCAGCGACACCATCGACAATGTCAAGGCCAAGATCCAGGACAAGGAGGGTCAGTCACTTCTCTGCTCCTCTTCTTCGCAAAGATCTCTTCTTTAGCCATGGCCGGCCGTTCCGTCGAGCTTTTCTGATTCTGACTTGTCGTCGTCGTGCAGGGATCCCGCCGGACCAGCAGCGGCTGATCTTCGCGGGGAAGCAGCTGGAGGACGGGCGCACGCTGGCCGACTACAACATCCAGAAGGAGCCGACGCTGCACCCCGTGCTCCGCCTGCACGGGGGCATCATCGAGCCCTCGCTCCAGGCCGTAGCCCGCAAGTACAACCAGGAGATGATCTGCCGCAAGTAAGATGCCGGCTCCACTTTCGTTTTATTGGCTGATTGATGAGCCACCCGCCTACACTTTGTCATCTGCGTAGCCCAGTTCAGCAGTTGATTTTTATTGAAGGTTGGCGATACAGAGTGCAGTTCTCCGTGCCGCTCAGACATGCTCTGCTGTGATGGCCTCGAACAGTCTGCTACATCTCTTAACCAACCTTCAAAATTAGTAGTAATTTCAATGTTTGTCGGAATATTTTGTAGATAGATAGCCAATTTTCAGAGCGGATGAACAGAGTTTTCCTGGAAAAGGAGTCTGCTACAAGGGTGTGGTGGAAGCCGACGAAGTGGCGGCAAAGGTGAGGTGCTTGATGGACTCCGACGACGGGAGGGTGCTCCGGGAGTGGACGTCGGCGGCTATGCGACGGGCCAAAGAGGCGCTGGGCGAGGATGGGGAGTCCAATTTGACGTTGACTCGACTGGTGTAGGGCTGGATGCTTGGCAACATTGAAGATGGCGCAGGTTCCGCGGAGAAGAGATAGGGTGACTCAAGCTCATGGACATGGTTGGGTCAGAGAGAAGTAAGAACAATTGTGAAATTAATTCTGCTATTTGTTTTTCTTATTAAGTTTTGGGTGTGGCTAGATCTCACTCTTAAAGACTTAACAGACTTAACGAAGTCTCAGTCAAATGACAAAACATATAAAAAATATTTTAAAAAATACATGGTTCTTCACGTAAGATCTAACGAATATAGCATTGAGACTTCCTTAGATTTAGCAATCCTGTTAAGTTTTAGCTAGCAGTGTTACCTGCGCATTTGCTCTTTCTATTATGTTTTCGTCTACCTTGGTGAGCCAATCTTTGGGTCTAACTAGGATATGCTGAGCTTTATATAAGCTATGTTGCCACTATCAAATAGAGTACGGTGTGATGAATATAATCTCTTTGATGAATGATGAACAACTAATTACACCAGTTAAAACTAAAGGGTGAACACCACTCTTCATCATTTTCTTAAAGTTTGACCAACAATGTAAATATTGCATGAGATATATTTGTTTTAGGTCCGGAGAAACATGCATTACATGGCTACATATTTTATTACATAGCTGACTAGCGCAAAAAATTAACCATGTAATATGCACATATTATGTATGTTAAAAACATGACTTCTGATTAAGAAAAACATGACTCTTCTCGAGATGCATGGAGGGTGTTCTTCTATTGATTTTTGGTACAGTAATGAGTTTAACTTTGTTTTGCCACGGAGAGTATTGGAACTTTATTTAACATACCACTCTTTCTCCAATATTCATCATGTATTTTTTTTTCATAATTCATGAGCCGAAGGAGTGTATGATGGAAGAATGGTGTCAATCGCCATCTTGACTAGGTTCACGAAGATCACCACGGCATACACATATAGAATGACACGCGGCTTAAGCTCCCTAGTGAGTAGAGGAGCAATGATGTCAGTGTCTATAGCAACAAATAGTAGCCTATACGCGGGAGGGGGGGGGGGGTCGATCGAGAGGACAAACAACAAGGCCGATAAGGTATTGGCTAGCCTCAGTCCATGACGGGAGGGGGTGGGGGGTCTCCTGGCCAGCGGTTCCATTGAGCAAGAAGGCCAAAGAGGAGGTGGAAAGAAGTAGTGCAATCCATCTAGCGATGAGCTTAATGACAATTCCAACGACAATCACCAAATGGACGTTAAAAAAAGCCCATGAACACGTTTGAACGTGTCCACAAATAGTCAGGCGGGTCTCGACTATCCAAGCATATTCACCAAACGTCCGCCCATGGAGAGCGGAGAGAGAAGGGATGAAAAAGGGGGAAATAGGTTTATAGTGGGGTCCGAAGCTGATTTAGCAACTTCTGGACTCCCCCTGTTTGGGGACAGTTTGTGGGATTTTGGACATTCGAACCACTCCACATATATTTGGTGACTTGCGTTAGATGGTTAAAAGTGTCCAAACGTCTGGTCCAAACATCTAGAAAAAAATTGTGATCCACATTTAAAATGCCTAACATTTGCATGAGCTCTAGGGTGTATTCCAAAGAGACGGAGTCAGAAAACACTAACGATCTCTTTGATTCGAAGGATTCTAGAAATGCAGGAATAGGAAAATAGGATTGAAATGACATACTCATCTCAATCGTACATGATTTTGGGTTGTTTGATTGCATCATAGGAAAACAGAAATGACTCTTTCATAATGGTTTGACTGGATGCTAGAAATCCTATAGGAAGTGTTTCAAAGAAATCCTTAGAATAAATTTCCTCACGGGAGCCGGAAAAATCTTGTTGTAGTAGTCAGTCGGAAAGTCATCGTGCTAAGGCCCGTAGGACCAACGCACAGAACAACAACCGCCGCCGATGAAGAGCATCGAAGATCGAAAGGACAGACAAACAGATTCGACCAAATCCACCAAAGGCAGATCCGTTGGAGCCACGCCCACTGACGATGCTAGATGCATTACCGGAACAAGATATACGCGGGGAAAACCTTATTCCATCTTATGAGAGCCGATGCCGTCTCGCCTTTCTGAGCAAAACACAAACCCTAATAAAACTCAAAAACACACATAAGAGCGAATCCCTGCACCGACAAGGGTGAGAATCCAAATTTAAAGTTGCGAACATAAAAAGATTAGTTAGCACTTCATTCCAAATGATAAGACGTTCTAATTTTTTTCTAAATCGGATGTATATAAATACTTCCTCTGTCCGAAATTATTTGTCGTAGAACTGGACAAAAGTGGATGTATCTAGAACTAAAATACATCTAAATACATTCATTTCTTAGACACGTATTTCCGGACGGAGGAAGTACGTTTTAGTCATTTAGTGTGTTTATTTATTTATTTTTACTCTTTGACTAGTCGTCCTTGTCAATAATCCACAAGACTTGTCACTTATGAAGCACCGATACGGCGACACCGATACGGTGATACGAGTACGGTGATACGGGATACGGCATTTTTTTCAAAACAGTAATACGATGATACGGCAAGTATATATAAATAATAAATAAAACAAATGACATGCAAATAAAAGACAGAGGGACGAAGAAAAATCTTCTACACAGCAGAGCTACCGTATCTTAATATCCAAAGGTACTGAAGAATAATCACCCGCGACATATCCTAGCCTCGTGTATGTCTCCCAGCAGCAACATCTCCAAACTTACAGAGAGCAGCGACAGCCATGACCTTGTTGTTGCTAGCAACGGGCCACAATGGCGGAGGAAAACCCAGTAACTTTAGGCGGTGGCTAGGCGAGTCAGCGAGCTGGACCGGCGATTCCATGCGGTGACGAGCCACTCCTGTCGGGGCGGCGACAAGCCACTCCAGGTGGCGGCGGCTTGCACCTGCAGTCGCCTGAGGTGGTCCAACAGAGAGGAAGAGTGAATGTTAAGGGTTAGGCTCGTGCGTGGGCTTCTATTGGGCTCTTGCCGTATCCCAGCCGTGTCGCCAGCGTATCAGTTTTATTTTCTCTTTATTTTAAATCAAAAATTGAGATACTTCCAGGATGGGTCTGTATAGGTCTCAGTCGACTGAGACTTCTTAGTCGGCTGATGTCATCACATGTTGATTAGGCCTGTTAACTTTTGGGCTGGATCCGGCTTGGTAGCTGGGCTTATTTTCTTTTTCCCCCTGTTTGTTTGTTTGTTACTTTTGGGCTGGGCTGTTCACTTTGTTTGTTGTGATTGGACTGGGTCATGAAGTTTTATACTTATGGGCCCAGACTATATAGAAAAAGACAAAAAAGAACCTGATTCCTACTTTGCTTTATGAACTATACTTTTTGACTAGTCGTGGTGAACAGAAGCTGTCAAGCAAACAATCAGAAAATGTGAGGCTCTAACAAAAAAAGTGCTCTGCTTGAAAACCAGTTTAAAGTGGTTTCACACAAGAGCAAAAAGCATATCCACCAGTGATGAAAATTTTCATATACAGAAAAACATGCATAAATTAACTCTGTTTTACAGAAAAAGCACCAGTTTCATCATCTCTGTTTTCAAGTTCAACTGTATGCATCAGTTAACTCAAACATTGAAAAAATAGCAGCAGTGGCATCCTCATGCCACCAAAAATATACATACAACAGGGAATGGGTCGGGCACCATATATGTTTCAAAAACTGGCATTAGAAATTCCGTAGCTACATCATATATACGTGCACGCAAAAACAAACAGGTGCAGATTATTTGCATGGTAGTACTACGTGAGGACTGACCACTTACAAGCATGTTGCTTAAGTAATTCAGAGATGTCTACTGACAATGAACTTGGATACTTGTAAATTCACAAACACAGAATGTCTACCGACAGTGAACAGAATTAGACTGACGCTCTCATCAAGCACAGAAAATTCAGATGTACTCCTACCAAAACAAAAAATGTGCAGATCCCAAACAAACTTAAGATCAAAAAAAGTGAATGAGAATGGGTCCTGGGTGCAGATTCCAACCAGCTAACCTCATCAGCAGGGCACAAGCACTAGTAGAAAAGGGGGCAATGGTCCAGGCCCGGCCAGCCCATTAGGCCCGGCCTGTTCGTGAGCCCCGGGGGCCGGCCGGGCCACGTGGGCCATTGGTCCCGGTTCGTCTGGACCTTTTGGTCCCGGTTGGTGGGACAAACCGGGACCAATGGGCCTCGCTCCTGGCCCACCACCATTGGTCCCGGTTGGTGGACGAACCGACCAAAGGCTGCCCTTTAGTCCCGGTTCAAGTCACCAACCGACCAATTAGTTGCCTATATATACCCTCGCCATGAAAGCAGAGCACTCCTGCTCTGTTTTTCGTGGCAAGGGAGAGCTTTGTGGTGCTCTAGCTCACCTCCTATGCACACGAGGTGTTCGATGGAATGCCCGAGCCACACTACTTAAGCTTTCTCCTCTCCAAGCTCGACCGCCAAGCTCCATTTTCCTTAATATTTGTCTAGGTTTAGCGGTCCGTCACGTCCCGTCCCGTCTTCACCATTGCCGATCGCCTGCGCCGATCTGCCGCCGCACCACCGTGGTGAGCCTCTTGTTCTTATCTTCTTTCCGAAAGGAAAAAATTCTTACTTGTATGTTTATATAGATACTTGTATAATTTTCTTACTTTTATTATTGCATCTTATATAGTGCGAAGGTTTTGGTATCCGCTTCACGGCCCTCATCCTGTCTATGATTCGGATGTGGTATATATTATCTTTTCATAACTATTGGTTCATTTATTGTTTATGACAATTATGCCGACCAACGTGACATAGATTTTATTTATCTAGGAGGTTGTTGAACCGGAAATTCCAACCGACCCTATTGTCGAGAGGTTAAATTTAGTTGAAGAAGAAAACAATTTGTTGAAGGAAAAATTAGAAAAATTGAGAAGGAGAAGATGATATTGGAGTTGCATGTTATGGATGTCGTCGATGATCACAAGATCAAGATGAATGCAATGCGCTTGAAGATTAGAAAGATTAGAAAATATGCCATTCATACCGAGGCTTGGTATCATTATGCCGTTGGATCAGTTGTTACATTGGTTACGATTATGATCGCATTTGTTTTCGCATTGAAATGTTTTACATAGTTTCAGTGTATGGTTTAATTAATTTAGATGCTCTGCAGAGATTTATGTTGTTAGATGAGAACTATGTATGTACTTTGGTTTTAATGTGATGATGAACTTCTATTAATTTGGTCACTTAATTATCTATTCATGATGTTCTGTAATGATTTTTGACACACTTAATTATATATAATGCACGCAGATGAACCGCAATGGATGTACGGTTCAAGACACACCTCCGAGTACATTAAGGGCGTGCATGATTTTCTCGAAGTGGCTGAGGCAAACAAGCACAATGGTTTTATGTGTTGTCCATGCCCTATATGTGGGAATACGAAGTCTTACTCGACCGGAAAATCCTCCACACCCACCTGCTTTACAAGGGTTTCATGCCACACTATAATGTTTGGACGAGGCACGGAGAAATAGGGGTTATGATGGAAGACGGCGAAGAAGATGAGTACGATGACAACTATGTGCCCCTGAATACGGTGATGCCCTTGAACATCAAGAGGAACCAGACGATGTGCACGATGATGCTGCAACGGGCGAAGCTGCTGAAGATCAAGAGGAACCAGACGATGTGCCCGATGATGATGA
Source organism: Aegilops bicornis (assembly GCA_021605145.1). Lineage (NCBI taxonomy): Eukaryota > Viridiplantae > Streptophyta > Magnoliopsida > Poales > Poaceae > Aegilops > Aegilops bicornis. The sequence continues at coordinate 49,008,764 of CM038670.1, read as the reverse complement.
TCTCCGCCGGGTCATTGTCGATGCAAGGACGCAATGCGAAAGCCAAAAGGAGAAGCTGATGTTCGATCGCATGTTAGAGGACCACAAAAAAGGGTTGTACCCCAATTGGGAAGATGGCAACACAAATCTTGGTACCGTACTGGAATTGCTGCAGTGGAAGGCAGAGAATGCAGTGCCTGACAAAGGATTTGAGAAGCTACTGAAAATATTGAAGAAGAAGCTTCTAAAGGATAACGAATTGCCCGACAGTACATACGCAGCAAAGAAGGTCGTATGCCCTGTAGGATTGGAGGTGCAGAAGATACATGCATGCCCTAATGACTGCATCCTCTACCGCGGCGCGTGCAAGGATCTGAACGCATGCCCGGTATGCGGTGCATTACGGTATAAGATCAGACGAGATGACCCTGGTGATGTTGACGGCGAGCCCCCCATGAAGAGGGTTCCTGCGAAGGTGATGTGGTATGCTCCTATAATACCACGGTTGAAACATCTGTTCAGAAACGGAGAGCATGCCAAATTGATGCGATGGCACAGTGAGGACCGCAAGAAAGACGGAAAGTTGAGAGCAGCCGCTGACGGGTCGCAGTGGAGAAAAATCGAGAGAAAGTACTGGGATGAGTTTGCAAGTGAGCCAAGGAACGTATGGTTTGCTTTAAGCGCGGATGGAATTAATCCTTTCGGGGAGCAGAGTAGCAATCACAACACCTGGCCCGTGACTCTATGTATGTATAACCTTCCTCCTTGGATGTGCATGAAGCGGAAGTTCATTATGATGCCAGTTCTCATACAAGGCCCTAAGCAACCCGACAACGACATTGATGTGTACCTAAGGCCATTAGTTGAAGAACTTTTACAGCTGTGGAATGGAAACGGTGTACGTACGTGGGATGAGCACAAACAGGACGAATTTAACCTAAAGGCGTTGCTGTTCGTGACCATCAATGATTGGCCCGCTCTCAGTAACCTTTCAGGACAGACAAACAAGGGATACCACCCATGCACGCATTGTTTACTTGACATCGATAGTATATACCTGGCAAGCTGCAGGAAGAATGTGTACCTTGGCCATCGTCGATTTCTTCCGACCAACCATCACTGTCGAAAGAAGCCCGCCATGCATACCAGTGATCACGTACTTGCTATGGTCAATGATTTACATGTAATCTTTGGAAAGGGTCCCAGCGGACTAGCTGTTCCGAATGACGCTGAGAATCATGCACCCATGTGGAAGAAGAAATCTATATTTTGGGACCTACCCTACTGGAAAGACCTAGAGGACCGCTCTTCGATCGACGTGATGCACGTGATGAAGAACCTTTGCGTGAACCTGCTAGGCTTCTTGGGCGTGTATGTGAAGACAAAATATACACCTGAGGCACGGGAGGACCTGCAACGCTTGCACGAAAAAAAGGGCATTGCCTCTGAAGCAGTATGAAGGTCCTGCCAGCTATGCTCTTACGAAAGAAGAGAAAGAAATCTACTTTGAATGCCTGCTCAGTATGAAGGTCCCGACTGGCTTCTCGTCGAATATAAAGGGAATAATAAATATGCCAGAAAAAGTTCCAGAACCTAAAGTCTCATGACTGCCACGTGATTATGACGCAACTGCTTCCGGTTGCATTGAGGGGGCTTCTACCGGAAAACGTCCGATTAGCCATTGTGAAGCTATGTGCATTCCTCAATGCAATCTCTCAGAAGGTGATCGATCCAGAAATCGTACCAAGGCTAAGGAGTGATGTGGTGCAATGTCTTGTTAGTTTCGAGCTGGTGTTCCCACCATCCTTCTTCAATATCATGACGCACGTCCTAGTTCATCTAGTTGACGAGATTGTCATTCTGGGCCCCGTATTTCTACACAATATGTACCCCTTTGAGAGGTTCATGGGAGTCCTAAAGAAATATGTTCAGAATCGCGCTTAGGCCAGAAGGAAGCATCTCCATGTGCCATCAAACAGAGGATGTCATCGGGTTTTATGCTGACTTCATTCCTGGCCTTAAGAAGATAGGTCTCCCTAAATCGCGGTATGAGGGGAGACTGACCGAAAAGGCACGCTTGGAAGGGACTCAATAATATGCAGGACGGATATTCTTGGTCTCAAGCACACTACACAGTTCTACAGAACTCTACCTTGGTGACCCTGTATGTCGATGAACACAAGAACAGTCTGCGCTCCAAACACCCGGAGCAGTGCGACGACTGAATTACATGTGAACACATCAGGACTTTCAGCAGTTGGTTGGAAGCACTTAGGCGAGGCGGTTGGCCTTCGCCTAGTGCTTAGGCGGTGCCTAAGCGCCCTGGGCGCGGCCTAGGCGGTAATATAGTTTTCACTCGTAGTATATTTTTGATTATTATATGGGTGTTGATATTAGTTTAGGGCATATAAATAAGTTAATTACCATCTACTGCCATTGCAATATAACTCGTTTGGCATATCAGTGTAGTACGTGGCGTGATTTCTTGCTTGGGTAGGCAATTCCTTACTTGCCCTGCCTAGACCTCCATTTAAGCCCTAGGCGAGGCGTTTGGCCATTGCCTAGCGCCTAGGCGTGCCTAAGCACCTCCTAGGCACTGCCTTTTCCAACAGAGATCAGAGGTCACAACACTGTTTGTGATGAGTTGTACTTGTTGTCCAGGGGACCATCTTTGACTGTATTGATTTGGAAAGGATACGAGATAAATGAGAATACATTTTACAAGATTGACCAAGATCAAAAGAGCACCAACCAAAACAGCGGTGTCCGCTTTGATGCAACAACCGAGAGGGGAAATGACACATATTATGGTTACATAGTGGACATATGGGAACTTGACTACGGACATGATTTTAAGGTCCCTTTGTTTAAGTGCAAATGGGTCAATGTGTCAGAGGCGGGTAGAGGTAGACCCACGACGGAATGACAACAAAGGATCTGAAAAATCTTGGGTACACCGACGAACCGCTCGTCCTAGCCAATGATGTGGCACAGGTTATCTATGTGAAGGACATGTCTACCAGACCGAGAAAGAGAAAAGATAATGAAGCTTAATACATCATACGATGAGCCAAAGCACCACATAGTTCTTTCAGAAAAGGGACATCGTGGGAGTGGAGGACAAGACAGACATGTCTGAAGATTATGAAAAGTTTCATGAAATTCCTCCCTTCAAAGTCAAGGCTGACCCCAGCATCCTGATAAACGATGAAGATTATCCATGGTTACAGCGCAATAAGCAAATGACACAAGCGAAGAAAAAGTGAAGACTTTCTCCCGCAACTATTATGATGATACCATGCCAACTTTCTAACTCACGAGTATGATACCATGCCAACTTTCAACTTTTTCAGAGTTCATTTGAAATGCTTTAATGTCTTATGGTTCGGCCCTCGTAATAATTAAAAATAGCAACAATAAGTTTTTTTTGTAAGTAGAAACAAAATAAAATAAATAAAGCAAGAAAGAAAACAAAAAAACAAAAAAAGTGTTTTCAAATTTGAAAACTAATGGCACTAACAGAAAGTTTATAATTTTCCTAAAACTAAAAGCAAAAAGAATTGAAAAATAAAGCAAAAACAAAAGAAAATAAATAATGCAGAAATCAAAATAAAAAACAACAATAAGTATTTTTTGTAAGTAGAAACAAAATAAAATAAATAAAGCAAGAAAGAAAACAAAAAACAAAAAAGTGTTTTCAAATTTGAAAAGTAATGGCACTAACAGAAAGTTTATAATTTTCCTAAAACTAAAAGCAAAAAAGAATTAAAAATAAAGCAAAAAACAAAACAAAATAAATAATGCAGAAAACAAAACAAAAAACTAGAAAAAATAAAAATAGCAACAATAAGTAAAGAAAACAAAAAAACAAAAAATGCTCTCCCATCGGGCCCCCACGGCCCGAATACGACATGAAACCCTACTATGGGCCAGGATTCAGGCCCGCAGTAGGCCCAGAAGGCCCATCAGGCACAGCAATAGCAAGTAGGCCCGAAAGCCTGCGGTGGAGAGGAGCTCGAGAGGGGTGCGGCAGTGGGGCTTATAAACCACTACGCGCCCCTCTCAACTAGCGAGGTGGGACTAAACTTTGGCCCCGACGCATGCAAAGAGGCAGATGGTCCCGGTTGGTGGCACCAACCGGGACTAAAAAGACATTGGTACGGTTCGTGGCACCAACCGGTACCAAAGGCCGCCGCTTCCCGCCCTTTGGGCTGCCGAAAAGAGGTTTTGGTCCCGGTTGGTGGCACCAACCAGGACTAGCAGGTGCATTAGTCCCGTTGGTTTCACGAACCGGACGTAATGACTTTTGCTATATAAGCAAAGACTTTGCAAAAATTCAGAATCTCATCGCCAGTTGCCCCGACGACGCCGACCCTCCTCGACGCCGCCAGTTGCTCCACCTCGCCCGTCGCCGCCGCCGCCGCCAAGGCCGCCGCCTCAACCCGCGCCATCCTCGCTGCCGGCCTCCCGAGTTCAAGGCCGTCCTCGTCGCCAGCCTCCCGAGCCCGCGCCCCGTCCTGAAGGAAATATGCCCTAGAGGCAATAATAAAGTTATTATTTATTTCCTTATTTCATGATAAATAGTTATTATTCATGCTAGAATTGTATTAACCGGAAACATAATACATGTGTGAATACGTAGACAAACTTAATGTCACTAGTATGCCTCTACTTGACTAGCTCATTAATCAAAGATAGTTATGTTTCCTAACAATAGATATTTTTTGTCATTTGATTAATGAGATCACCTCATTAGGAGAATGATGTGATTGACTTGACCCATTCCGTTAGCTTAGCACTTGATCGTCTAGTATGTTGCTATTGCTTTCTTCATGACTTATACATGTTCCTATGACTATGAGATTATGCAACTCCCATTTATCGGAGGAACACTTTGTGATTATAAAGGAGCTCTACAGGTGTCTCCGAAGGTACATGTTGAGTTGGCGTATTTCGAGATTAAGATTTGTCACTCCGATTGTCGGAGAGGTATATCTGGGCCCTCTCGGTAATGCACATCACTACAAGCCTTGCAAGCAATGTAGCTAATGAGTTAGTTACGGAAAGGTGCATTACGTAACGAGTAAAGAGACTTGCCGGTAACGAGATTGAACTAGGTATTGAGATACCGACGATTGAATCTCGGGCAAGTAACATACCGATGACAAAGGGAACAACGTATGTTGTTATGCGGTTTGACCGATAAAGATCTTTGTAGAATATGTGGGAGCCAATATGGGCATCCAGGTCCCACTATTGGTTATTGACCGGAAACGTGTCTCGGTCATGTCTACATAGTTCTCGAACCCGTAGGGTCCGCACGCTTAACATTTCGCTGTGATATAGTATTATATGAGTTATGTATGTTGGTAATCGAATGTTGTTCGGAGTCCCGGATGAGATCATGGACATGACGAGGAACTCCGGAAAGGTCCAGAGATAAAGTTTGATATATGGGATAATAGTGTTTGATCTGCGGAAGGGTTCCGGAATTCACCGGAAGGGGTTCCGGATGTTTCCCAAAATGTTTGGGTACGAGAACACGTTATTTGGGCCAAAGGGGAAAGCCCACAAGATTTTTGGAAAGCGCAAAAGGAAGTTTTGCGGAGTCCAGGGGCCAGACGCCAGTGGTCCTCGGCGTTCGGGTCGACGCCGGGAACCCCGGCGTCGCCCCGAGTCCGAGAAGGACTCTTGCCTTTCGGGTGAAACCGACTTTGTGGAGACTTTTACTCCAAGTTTCGACCCCAAGGCTCAACATATAAATAGAGGGGCAGGGCTAGCACCAAAGACACATCAAGAAACACCAAGTCGTGTGCTGGCAACCCCGTCCCCTCTAGTTTATCCTCCATCATAGTTTCCGTAGTGCTTAGGCCAATCCCTGCGGAGATTGTTCTTCCCCAACACCGTCACCACGCCGTCGTGCTGTCGGAACTCATCTACTACTTCGCCCGTCTTGCTGGATCGAGAAGGCGAGGACGTCACCGAGCTGAACGTGTGAAGAACTCGGAGGTGCCGTGCGCTCGGTACTTGGATCGGTCGGATCGTGAAGACGACGACTACATCAACCGCGTTGATAAACGCTTCCGCTTAGCGATCTTCAAGGGTATGAAGATACACTCCCCTCTCGTTGCTATGCATCACCATGATCTTGCGTCTGCGAGGAATTTTTTGAAATTACCACGCCCCCAACACGCCCTGCCTCAAGGCCGGGCGCCTCGCCGCCCCACCGTCGCTGGCTGCCATCTAGCCGCTGCCAGAGCCGCCGCGCCGCACCGGCTCTGTTTTTTTTTTCATTTTTATTAGTTTAATTTTTTTGTTCATATATATATATATATATATAATGTATATGTGTGTAAGTATGTGGCTATGTGTATGTAGATGTTCAAAATGTATAAAAAAATTGTTCAGAGCATGTTTTTCTTCATATATGTATTTTTTGTTCATATGTGTATTAATGTTTTCATATATGCAAAAGATAGATTTTTAGAAAAGTTAGGTTTTTTTTTCTGTTCATAGATTTTTTGGTGATATTAATTATTGTAGAATATGCAAATGTTTGTATATTCATATGAACAATGCATTAGGCAAAACCTTTGTTTTTTTTCGAAATTTTCTGTTTGAACAATTTTTTTAAAACAAGCAATACTAAAAGAATAAGAGGAAAAAGGAAAATAAGAAGAGGAAGAAGAGGAGAAATAAATAAGAAGAGGAAATAAGAAGAAAAAGAAGAGGAGAAGAAGAAAGGAATAGAGGAGAAGAAGAAAAATATAAATTTTCTATTTTTCTTCTTCTCCTCTTTTTTTTCCTTCTTTTTTTTCTTCTTCCTTCTTCCTCTTTTCTTCCTTTTCCTTATTTTCCTTTCTCGAGGGAGAAGAAGAAAATGAAGTGTAGTAGAAGATGAATGGTTTTGAGGTTAAAGAAGAAACTTCAACACGAGGGGGGGGTACCGATACCCCCTCCCCGATAACATTATTTTCCCATGTATATGTATGTCGCGTCGTTGTCGATATAACCCCCTCGAGATAACTTCAACATGAGAGGTGGTCGATATATATACCCCCTCTCGACCGTGATAACTTATACAACGGCAGCACCCCCCTCGGCCCTCTCGCTCGACCAAAACTCTCGAGGACACCCAAACCCTAGAGAGAAAACGATGTTGGTCTCCTACCCCCTCCCGCCGCGCCCTTACCCGACAAATTAACTCTCTCGAGGCCACCGAAATTAACCCTTGAAGCATTGTGTCGAGGCGACCCCAAACCCTAAAGAAGCAGCGTCGAGGCCACTAACATGATTCCTTATTGTGATTAGCTAGCTAGTTCTACGTTTTCCACTAATATATATATATATATATATATATATATATATATATATATATATATATATATATATATCCATCTGTACCATGTTTGAATAATAATTGACATGTTGTAAGTATTTGCAGAAACTATGGAGCACTCCCGAGACGAAGAAACAGAAGCGATGTTGGGGCACATAATCGCACAAGGAAGTGATGAATTGCGTCATTTCTCAATGACACCGATGGTCCCGAAGGACTGGGTGAAGAAGAGGGCTATGTTCATGATGGCTTCGACCCATTAATGCCGGTACAAGAAGAGGACTATGTTCATGATGGCTCCGGTGACACAATGGGAGTACAAGAAGAAGACCTTGCTGACTACTCCGCTGACCGAACCGAATCCGGCCAGGTATATATATATTAGTTAAGCCCGTGCTGACTAGTTCAACGAGGCTGCTGCAGGACCAGCATGCGCGCACATCTCATCCTCTTCCGATCTGATCCACCGATGGCTCAGCCGCTCACGCTCCTCGCCACCGCCATCCTTGCAGCCACCGTCTCGGTCTCGCTCGCGGCGTCCTCCGCGTCAACAGTGGAGTTCCCAAAGGAGGCCCTGCCGACCAGCTCCGGTTACCTGCCGCTGGACCCGTCCGGCAATGTGTCCCTCTTCTACGCCTTCTATGAGGCCAGCCATCCGCTTACGGCGCCGGCCGACACGCCGCTGCTGCTCTGGCTGCTGGGCGGGCCCAGCTGCTCGGGCCTCGTCGGCAATTTCTTCGAGCTCGGCCCGTACCTCGTCGCCCCCGACGCCGCCTCGCTCTCCCGCAACCCCTTCGCCTGGAACCGCCGCTTCGGGCTCCTCTTCCTCGACAGCCCGCTCAGCACCGGCTTCAGCGCGACTCCGTCTGCCCCCGCCATCCCGCGGGACCAGTCCGCCGTCGCCGCGCACGTCCTCGCCGCTCTCCAGTCGTTCTTCGACGCCAGCCCGCCCTCCTTTCGCGCGCGTCCCTTCTTCCTCTCCGGCGAGAGCTACGCCGGGAAGTACGTCCCGGCTGCCGGGGCGCACATACTGGCCGCAAACCCGGGCCTGCCGGCGGGGCGGCGGGTCAACCTCCCAGTGCCGTCATCTGCAACGGGCTGACGCACCCCGTGGCGCAGCTGCCCACGCACGCCGACTCGGCCTACTTCACGGGGCTCATCAACGCGCGGCAGCGGCGGGAGCTGGAGGCGCTGCAGGCGGAGGCTGTGGCGTTGACGGAGTTGGCGCGGTGGCGGGAGGCGTCGGACGCGCGGGGCCGCGTTCGCTCGTGGCTGCACTGCAGAAGGCCACCGGGCTTGCCACGCTCTACGACTTGGCCAGGCAGCGGCCCTACGTGACGGCGGGCGTGGAACGGTTCGTGAACCGGGCTGAGGTGAAGGCGGTGCTGGGCCGCGCGCCGGGACGTGGCGTTGGAGCAGTGCAGCCGCGCGGTGAAGGAGGCGATGCATGTGGATATGATGAAGAGCGTCAAGTCGGAGGTGGAGCCGCTGCTCTGGCGGCGGGCACGCGTGCTGCTGTACCAGGGCGTCCGCGACCCATGGATCGGCGTGGCGTCGCAGGCGGCGTGGATGAAGGAGCTCGGCTGGGGCGGGCTGCGCGCGTTCCAGGAGGCAGAGCACGTCGAATGGCGGACATGCAACGTCGGCGAGGAGACGGAGGTCGCCGGGTACGTGCAGCGGTCGGCGGTGGCGTTTCGCCCGGGTTGATGCCCAGATCCATCGCGGCGTGAGGAGAGGCCACAAACTGAAAATACAGCCACCAAAGCAGAATTTAATGATCACTTCACAAGCTAACTTTTCTTCTCTTGTATCGAAGTCATTAATGCCGTAGCATGCAAAAACTCTTTGATCCACCCGTCTACCTTTTCTTTCCAGCGCGCAGGAAGCCAACTCACTCCCCCGTGGTCAGCAAATTTTCATCCCGCGGACTGCTCTCTCTCTCTCTCTCTCGCCTTTTTCGCGCGCAGCATGCGGCCATGCAAACCAGCACGTCGAGCATGCATTGGGCCTCCGAAAAACTGATGAATTAAACTAACTGCGCGTGTTGCGCCTGCGCCATTTTTTTATTTTGCAAAAACTCGCCGGCGCCATTTTCTCCAAACATTCGTGGGCGCCAACACTAGTCTGTCTATTTATACTCGACCACTTTTCATACGGAAGCGCAAGCCAACACTAGTCTGTCTATTTATACTCGACCACTTTTCATACGGAAGCGCATCAAGTTGTAGACCAGCTATACACCAAAGCATGTTTCCTAACTTGAACGTCCGTGTAGAGTGTTGGAACAGAGCATGAGGAGATGAATTTTGCCGGGCGACAAACACCCGCGGTGACAGACGCCCACCCTGACGACAAACGCCGGGGCCCTTTTTTTCTCTGTATTTCACCCAACTCGGCTCAAACCAAACAAGAAACAGTACATCGGCTTATATAGTCCAGCACACATGGCCAACCGCCACATTCTTGCCCACGCACGCATCGTAGCACCCACTACCCTACAGGCACGTCCATTTCCTTATGCATGCATGCACTAACCAACTAACCTGCTAACTACGTGCATGCGCGTTACACAGAAGACCTGGCCATGCCGGCTAGCTACTAACGAACCAACGCACCAGCCCTCCATTCTCGCTAGGCCGACGGATCAGCATGCCCTGGCCGGCTCGCACGACGCGGTCAAACGTGCCTGCTGCGCCTGGACTTCCAACAGGTCATCAATGGCTGCAGCGCCTACACGGTGGACTCACGTGCACACACACCATCGCCACATCACGGGCATGGCTTATTGCCAACACTCACCCCTTAAGCCATGACATCGCCACACGGCCTGCGTCTTGAACGCCTTCGCTCGACGTCATCATGCGCCTCCGCGCCGCTGCGACGTGTCGTGTGCCTGCCGTTGCCAGAGTTGATGCAGCTCGCGTCGTTGTCGTCATCACGGCCGTGACCCGGCCCGTGGACCCGACCTGGCGCACCGACACTGGTGGCACCGTGCTCCGTCACGACTCTGGCGACACACGCCGAATTCCTTCTCCGCCGGCGAGACACGACTGGCGTCCTCTGCGCCCCGCACGTCCCGCGCGCACCCGACGAGCCCGACCGCACTAGACGCCATGGACTCACCGTGCGCCGTCTCCGCCCGCCACGGCAGCCGCAACGCCGCATACCTCCACAAGCCGACACACGGCCCGAAGCTTCATCGCGCAGCCACTGGTGAACGCCGCCACCGCCGGCACACCTCCGACAAGGTGACGACACCCAAGATAAACCAGCTCTGACACCAATTGTTGGAACCGAGGATTACCGGACAATCACATAAACATGAGGAGATGAATTTTGCCGGGCGACAAACACCCGCGGCGACAGACGCCCACCCCGGCGACAAACGTCGGGGCCCTTTTTCTCTATCTATTTCATCCAACTCGGCTCAAACCAAACAAGACACGGTACATTTAAATATATTATAAGCGAGCACTTTTTCTATCCTCTCAGGCCATTAGCATTTTTAGCCATTGGATTGTCACTTTTAGACTTCCTTGACCGTCTGATTTACTTCAAATCGCGCGTACAGGCTTCGTGACGAGAGCTAACCTTTTCGGGCAGCTGCTCCGGTGGTTTTTTTGGGCATCCGACGTTCAATTGGGCCTACTGAGCCTGACTAGGATCCCGTCCAACGCAAAAGTGGAGAACCCTAAAACATTGTACGCTCGCGACCCTGGACTCTTTCGCTTGCAGCCTCGCGTGGCGGCGCCTCACCATCGTGCGCTGGGTTTGCACGGACGCGACGGACAGCGCCACCTCTTTCCATTCGATTACACGGACGCGAGCGGCACAGCGGGATTTGGGTGTGGCGGCGAACAACTCTGAAGTTCAGCGCGGGCTAGCGAGGGGATCGAACGCCAGCGAAGCCAGCCGTCGATCCAGCGAGCGGGGAGCAGATCCTGCGCGAGGGGAGGCCGGGAGCAGATCCAGCGAGCAGGAAGCCGATCCAGCCGACGAGGGGATCCATCAGTCGCGGGCGATGCGGATGAATCGGGGGCCTGCCGATCCACTCGACGCGGTCGAACCGCCTGCGTGGAAAGGGTGAGACGCAGGCGGTAATGGCCGGCGCATCATCACTTCTTCTGATTTTCCATATTTTTACATGGGAACAGGGGAGCTTTGGACCTTGTGTCTAGACTACAATCTAACCATCAATAGCCAGCAGCTTCATCCGCGTAACACGTAAGCTATCTCCTTCCCTCCTTCACCTTCTTGGATTTGCATTGTTTTTAGATGCTTTAAGTTTCTTGTGGATGTCATCTTACTGAACCACGTGACTAGCACAAAATTGCTGAATCAAAGTGTGTAGCAAACAACCGATTGCTACTGTATGGTCTATGCCATGTTTGCTGACCCCTTTGTCTGTAGTTTCCGATTTTGTGCACAAACAGTTCAGCAAATCAAAAGTGTGTAGATGCTCTAAAGCTATCTGTATGCTTCACAAAAGAAAAAAAGGGAGACGAGGAGGGATGCTTAGTCATTGCCTCATGGGTCATTGTTTCTTGGGGATCATGCATGTATATATGAATGATATGGATTCCTAAATTAACTGATCGCCATGCTTTTATGGGTCTAGCCAAGGTTTTATGTGTTCTTAATCTACTCTTTCATCAATCTCCATGGATCCTATTGTTATTAGTTTTCCAGTGCTCAAATTTACCTGCTCTGTATGATAACTCAAGTGTGTCGTTGCCTACACAAGCTAATGAGCAAGAATTAGTCTACCATTCATGTTTTTTCATCTTTATCGTATAATTTTGTTGTAATACAGAAAGATGGGCATCTGACACTGCTTGTAGATGTAGTGAAGGTACTCCTGGACCATGATCCATCCCTTGGGAAAACGTTTGCCCAATCAAAATGTGACTCCTCTGATTTGCGGCAATTAGAGGCCACCTCAAGGTAGTGAACCTTCTGCTGGGTTGGTTGAACTACCAAAGGCTTAATGGAACAACAATTGCACACACCCTTTATTTTCCAGGTAGAGGCAATCTCCACACATGACAAAGCATGTATCTACATCACAAAATTTTCTTAGCTTTTCCAGAAATACGATTTTGGTTTAATTATTTATTAGCACTATTTACATTGGATTTTTATATGCACACTTCTAAAAGTAAGGTTGTGTGGTCCATTTTTGTAGGGTCATATTTTCTTACCATAATGAGGGCAGGCCTAGCGCAGTGGTGAAGTCCTCCCCACTTGTGCCAAGAGGTTCTGGGTTCGAACCAGCCTCTCTGCATTGCAATTGCAGGGGTAAGACTAGGTTTCTATAATCCCTCCCCAGACCCCACCTTGTGTGGGAGCTTCTATGCACTGGGTCTGTCCTTTTTTATATATTTTCTTACCATAACTTGTCACAATCACAGTTCTAATGTTATTGTTTAATTCAACATTTGTATTAGCGGTTAGTTTTTCTTATTTCGCCTCACTACATTAAACTCCATAGTTTGGATTATTTAAATACGGATCCTACTTATGCATATAATATAAGTTCACAAGCTCCAATCCAAGTTATATAGTCGTCGTGGTGAGAACTAAGAATTGACAACTGTATTCCTTGTAATTTGGGGAAAAGGTTGTTGGTCAATTTGCTTAAAATTTACAAGAATTGAGTAGCCGTCACTTGCTTGCATAAAATAGACAGTTTAATTTATGGTATGCTTCGGTTTTTGTCATACATGTTAATTTGGTAAGAAAATCGTGTGTTTTTAAATTAATTCATTCTAGGAGCTAGCCACTGCACATTTTCTTTGTTGATTCTCAGTTTTGATTTGAGCTAAGGCTCCCCATTTCGTTCAACTAGATCTTCTACAGACAACAGTATAATAGTTTTTCTCTTCCTCTACCTGCCCTATATAAGCATTTTTTATTTTGCGCTACAGAGTAAAGATACATTTTTAACTCTGATTCCACTACGCACTTTGTCGTGCTTTGCATGTCGGTAGTTTTGTTACACTATAGTAGGATAATCCTTGTGTTACAATTATTGTACTGATTACATCATAGATTGCTTCATACCGCAGGGACAACATGAGGGGCTTTCAAACTGCAGTTCGAGAGACAATCTGTTTGTCCTATGGAGGTGTACTCAATGGACTTCTGTTTTTGCTACACTATTCTTTAATAAATATTAGTTTTACCTTCCGCATTTTCTTCCAAGCGACTTTATTCTTTTTCTTATAACTTTGTTAATTCTCTCTACTTAGCAGGTCAAAGTTTAGGTAAGGCCAAAGTCCAAAGTTGTTTCATGCAACTTAGCATTAGAATGGGTTGGCTTTCTAGAGCAGAAAATACACATAGTTATTTTTATTTTTGACGTATTGTGCCTATTCGGAAACAAGAAGTGGCTACTTTGTAGTTTTTTTTTCCAAAAATTAATATAACTAGAATGAATGAAATATGTGAGGGTTGAGCTCCTGAGTGTTATTGTTTTAAACATTTGTTGGTTCTTTTTGCTGTTCTTGTGAAACAAAGTTGTCGGTGAGAAGACCAGGGTCATGTATGCTTCTGTATCAAGGACTTTCCTCATAGCCATCCCAAGTTGAGCAGTTTTACATACATACAAGATACAACATTATCAAGAAAAACATTCTTGTGGCAAAAGCTCAGCAAAATTCTTACAAATTCGCAAGTCAATCATGCATGCTCATGTATTCTTGTGGCTTTGTTCATATGTATATCCCCAAAACATGTCCTTAAGTTGAATGTTTGTTCTAAATAAGAAGCTTAGGAGAATTCTTGTGTTACAAATTTACAATTTATGGCTTTCATGATTTATGCCTAACAAGTAATAAGACTCTGTAAGTCATGCCACCTATTTTTTCATCATACTGTGCTGACTTTGCTATAGTTATAGTTTACAATTAGCAAGGCTATATATTTCTTATTTGTTAGTTAAGAGTAAAAGATAGCTTTTTGGACTGAGTATGGAAGCAATCTATGTTAAGCATGATTATTTTTTCTGGTAGTATACTCTACTTTAAAACATGTCGCCAATACCGACCTTTTCCATTATAAAAATGGACGGGCGCAGCAACGCGCGCCATCAATGATTTAGTCGTCTATATATAACCCAGCACACAGGGCCTACCGCCACACTCTCGGGCACACACGCATCGTAGCACCCATTACCCTACAGGCACGTCCATTTCCTGATGCATGCATGCACTAACCAACTAACCTGCTAACTACGTGCATGCGCGTTACACAGAAGACCCGGCCATGCGGGCTAGCTACTAACGAACCAACACACCAGCCCTCCATTCTCGCTAGGACGACGGATCAGCACGCCCTGGTCGGCTCGCACGACGCGCTCTTACGCGCCTGCTGCGCCTGGACTTCCAACATTTCATCAACGGCCGCAGCCTTATACGGTAGACTCACGTGCACACACACCATCGCCACATCACGGACATGGCTTATTGCCAACACTCACCCCCTAAGCCATGACATCGTAGCCCGGCTTGCGTCTTGAACGCCTTCGCTCGACGTCATCACGCGCTTCCGTGCCCCCTACGAAGTGTCGTGGGCCTGCCATCGCCAGAGTTGATGCAGCTCACATTGTTGTCATCGTCACGACCGTGACCCAGCCCGTGGACCTGACCTGACGCACCGACGCCGGTCGCACCATGCTCCGTCACGACTCCAGCGACATATGCCGAGCTCCTTCTCTGCCGGCGACACACGCCTGGCGTCCTCCGCGCCCCGCATGTACCATGCGCACCCAACAAACCCGACCGCACCAGTGCGTCCCGCACGTGCCGTGCGCACCCGACACGCCCGTTGAGCCCGGCCGCACTAGACGCCATGGTCTCACCGCACGCCGCCTCCGCGTCCGCCATGGCAGCCGCAACGCCGTGCACCTCCACAAGCCGACACACGGTCTGGAGCTTCACCGCGCAGTCGCCGGCATGACTCCGGCAAGGCGACGACACCCAAGATAAACCAACTCTTGTACCAATTGTTTGGACCGAGGATTACCGGACAATCACAGAAACATGAGGAGATGAATTTTGCCGGGCGACAAACACCCGCAGCGACGGACGCCCACCCCGGCGACAATCGCCGTGGCCCTTTTTCTCTCTATATTTCACCCAACTCGGCTCAAACCAAACAAGACGCAGTACATCGGCCTATATAGCCCGGCACACAGGGCCTACCACCACACTCTCGGCCACGCACGCATCGTAGCACCCACTACCCACTACTAGAAAAAGGGCTGTTAGTGGCACACCTGTTTTTGTTATTAATGGCGCACTACAGGTGCGCCACTATTAACACGTCACTAGTAACAGATAGTAATGGCGCGCCTCTGGTGCGCCACTAGTATCCCAGATAATAGTGGCGCACCACACAGTGCGCCATTACTATGTCCACCAGTGCGTCATTACTATGCCTCCCAGGGGGCCATATTTACCTTGTGCTCTGGGTTACTAATGGCGCACTTCTAGATAATGCGCCACTGGTGTGTTTATTGTGGTGCGCCACTAAAGTGCAATATGGTGCGCCACTATTATGAATATTAGGATTTTTTTCTTTTCTGATATTTGCATAGGTTACAAAATACATTACTGCACATAATATAGACAACACAACATATAAACAGCAGATTTATCGAATACAATAGAAGATTAATCTCCGAATACAATTCATCATATTAGTCTCCGAATTCAAAATACTGAACAAAGTTAGAACATTACAAGTCTCGAGACTGCGAGTAGCGAGTTTGTCTTCACATTACAAGTCGATATCGATCATCTAAACTACCATCACATAGATGAGAGCTGCGGTCATCACGATGAGCATCATCGCGATGAAACTGGTCTTCATCCGGTTCCTTCAATGCTCCCTCCTCTCTCTCGCTAGATAGCTGCCACAGATCTAGATTCGGCCTCCGTCCTAGTGGTGTACCCTTTGTAACTGTTACCGCTGAAATGGTGAACCTGTCTCCGACACTCCTCCCGGTCGTCGTAGACTCCGGGAACCTTACCCTTGTACACGACATACGACGGCATCTCTATGCACTAGACAAACAAAATGTTACTAGCAATTCACAGACAATACATAAGCAATATATAAGTATGCAACAAAAGGATCGGAAGAGAAAAGCAACACATTAATAGCACAATTCATGGTCCTACTAATAATTAGCATCGATTACATATAAGTTGAACAACTGTCCAAACTAAAGACACATACAAGTTCATCAATGTTTAATTACAACATGAGCTAATCGATATTTCAGAACTACATAGCATCACTACTTTCGACTCGACTCAGGGACCGGAGCGTGGATGAAGTCGCCGTCTATCGTGATGGTCATGAAATCGCAGTCGTTGTCAGCCTGCATTTGTAGCGTTGTTTCTGTCTCACTGTTGGACGGTTGATATCTGAGGTAGAAATGCCCCGAGGTACGAAGGACATCTTGATGGATGATTTCCGCAAACTCCGAAAGGATGCGAAAGAATTCTTGTCTGATGTCCGCGTCCTGGATTGCCGACAAACGTGCGGCCCAATCTTTGAGATTATTTGGTAGCAGAAGGTGATTATGGTCCCGACGATCGCCTCGGATGTGATGGAGGGCGTAGTAGGCATCCATCCGACCGCCAGCGGCTGCTTGACGCAGGGAACGTCAGACAGGGTGAACACGTGCTCGCCGTACCTACGAATTGGCCTGCTGAAGGTGCCTCCAGGTCTGGCGTAGCCGGGAAGAGCTTCATCAAGAACTTTCTTGATATTTATGTAGTCTTTCTTCGACTGATAGTCCGAGTCGAAATACGTGGCCATGGAATATTTCGGGCTTAAGAGGATGAGTGTGCAATGTGTGTCACTGCACAAAACACGGAATGTTAGAAAAAAAAAGAACGATCAAAATCTAAGAAATCATATGTTACGGGGCGGTGACGGGATGACTTACTCGGGAAAGTAAGGCACGAGGAAGTTATTCTTATCTGGGTTTGCCAGAATGACGCCTTAGAGGTATGAACTCGCGACTTGCTGGTCCCTAGCCATGCCCAAGATCTTTGCACGCATGTAGAAGGGGTGCCGGCTGGCTCGCACCCTTGTTATTCTTTCTTTTCCGTCCCTTCTTCTTCTGCTGTAATGGGATCGAGTTCTGCTCAGATACCACCTTCTTGAGTGTGTTGGGGCTGATAATAATTCGCACCTCGGCTATCTGAGGCGCGGTGAAGGCGGCAGCTGGAGGCGTTGATACGTCTCCAACGTATCTATAATTTTTTATTGTTCCATGCTATTATATTACCCGTTTTGGATGTTTATGGGCTTTACTTTACACATTTATATCATTTTTGGGACTAACCTACTAACCGGAGGCCCAGCCCGTATTGCTGTTTTTTTGCCTATTTCAGTGTTTCGAAGAAAAGGAATATCAAATGGAGTCCAAATGGAATGAAACCTTCGGGGGCGTGATTTTTGGAACGAACATGAACCAGAGGACTTGGAGTGCAAGTCAAGAAGCCGTCGACGCGACCACGAGGGTGGAGGGCACGCCCACCCCTACTGGGCGCGCCCCCTATCTCATGGGCCCCTCGGGCGTCCACCGACCTACTTCTTCCTCCTATATATACCCACATACCCCGAGAACATCAAAGGCGACCACGAAAAACTATTTCCACCATCGTAACCTTCTGTATCCGCGAGATCCCATCTTGGAGCCTTCGCCGGCGCTCCGCCGGAGGGGAAATCGACCATGGAGGGCTTCTACATCAACACCATAGCCCCTCCGATGAGTTGTGAGTAGTTTACCACAGACCTTCGGGTCCATAGTTATTAGCTAGATGGCTTCTTCTCTCTTTTTGGATCTCAATACCATGTTATCCTCGATCTTCTTGGAGATCTATTCGATGTAACTCTTTTTGCGGTGTGTTTGTCGAGATCCGATGAATTGTAGGTTTATGATCAAGTTTATCTATGAGAAATATTTGAATCTACTCTGAATTCTTTTATGTGTGATTAAGTTATCTTTGCAAGTCTCTTCGAATTATCAGTTTGGTTTGGCCTACTAGATTGATCTTTCTTGCAATGGGAGAAGTGCTTAGCTTTGGGTTCAATCTTGCGGTGTCCTTTGCCGATGTGATGGGGGCAGCAAGGCACGTATTGTATTGTTGCCATCGAGGATAAAAAGATGGGGTTTATATCATATTGCATGAGTTTATCCCTCTACATCATGTCATCTTTCTTAATGCGTTACTTTGTTCTTTATGAACTTAATACTCTAGATGCATGCTGATTAGCGGTCGATGTGTTGAGTAATAGTAGTAGATGCAGGCAGGAGTCTGTCTACTTGTCACGGACGTGATGCCTATATACATGATCATGCCTAGATAATCTCATAATTATTCGCTTTTCTATCAATTGCTCGACAGTAATTTGTTCACCCACCGTAATACTTATGCTATCTTGAGAGAAGCCACTAGTGAAACCTATGGCCCCCGGGTCTATCTTTTATCATATAAGCTTTCAATCTACTTTTATTTAGCTATATTATAAAATACCAAAAATATATTTATCTTATCATACTATCTCTATCAGATCTCACTTTCGCAAGTGGCGTGAAGGGATTGACAACCCCTTTATTGCGTTGGTTGCGAGTTCTTTGTTTGTTTGTGTAGGTGCGTGGGACTTTTGAGGAGCCTCCTACTGGATTGATACATTGGTTCTCAAAAACCGAGGGAAATACTTACGCTACTATTGTTGCATCGCCCTTTCCTCTTCAAGGAAAACCAACGCAAGCTCAAGACGTAGAAGGCAACTCCTGAGAACTGAACGCCAGATGACGCCTGTTGCAATTGGGTTTCTCCACGGTACCAGCTAGATCGCTACCGTCTTTTGCAGGGTTGGGTTCTTGAGAAGGAGGCCCCAAGAATTCGTCACCGTACCCATGTTCGTTGAAGTACTTATCGGCGTTGGTAAATGTACCGTCGTCGTCATTGTCTGGATCATGTGCCATATGCATGTCCGGATCCTGTGCCATATGCATGTCCGGCATGTCCGGTAGCGTTGCGGTGGTCTTGCCATGGCTTGGCGCCGGCACGACTGGAGGTGTTGTCTGTGGGGTGGTGTGCCCCGCCCCCAAATGAATCTAGCTCTTCGGCCAAAGCAGGGGCCAGCTTAAGCAGGCGCTGAGGGTCATCACATCATCTTCGTTGGCCCCATGGGGTCGAAACGGAGGTAACAAGTCATCGCAGCCCCACAGCACCCAAACCAGTTGAACCCTATACACGGTGGGTGGCATCGGATTACCGTGGAACACGGGGTTGCCCGGTTGAATGATTCTGGCCTTGGCGACATCGATCAATTCGCCGCCCACGAAGTGCAGGAGAGTGCATGGAACGTCGGCGGCACCCTGCGAAAACATGTAGAGCGTCAGGGATGCCCAGTCAAAGGCAAGGAGATGAAGTCATCGGCCGAGAGGCTTAGTTACCATGATGGCGTCGAGCTCGGCTAATGTCGAGGCACCGCCAACGGCAGGCGTGCAAGTGATGGAGGGGCCGCTTGCTGCCGAGGTGCCAGCCGGCGTATTCTTCCCACACCCGGGTGCATTAAGCTCCAATGCCCCCGCCGGCGCCGGAGACTCCAATACCGCCTCCGCCGGAGACACCAATGGCGCCGCCGGCGCATTGTGCGAGTTGCTGGCCGTGAAGCTAGGAATCGGGGGCGGCCCCTGTTTGTCGCCTGCAATCCACGCCTGCAGCCCCTCAATCAAGGTAGGCACAATGGCGGTGATCGTTGCTCCCAGTTGTCTCGCACTTGCTCTTGGACCATCTCCCGAATCCGCACCACTTGTACCTTGAGTTCTTGAACCTCGCGCTCCTGGCTTTCCGAGCTGGTCTTTCTCTCCTTTCGGCCAGCGTTCTAGTATTCCGACCATTTCCTGGACAAGCCTTTGTCGGCCACACGACCAGCTGACGATGGCTTACTGAACTTATCCTTGTGTTTCATTACGTTCAACACCCTATTTAAAGTGGTGTCTCAAGGGGATCTCTGAGACGACCCCGTGCTACTGCTTTAAGTGTCCTACGGAAGGAACGTGAACCATTTAGAAATTTGGCTTCGTTAATTAGAATGCAACCATATGGAGCTAATTACGCGGGGGTGTATTCCTTACCAGAACAAGCTCAAGCGCCTTGGTCTTCGGATCCGTGCTAAGATCCTTTGTTACCGGGTCCACCTTGTACCGGGCCCTGACATAGTTCCTGGTCCGCTTGTCACGGTATTTATCAAAGAGGGGCGGCAGGCCTTGCTCGGCACGCTCCGCATCCTCCTTGTCCCATATAGGTTTCGCCACTCTGTAACCACCGGGGCCGAGTTTGTGGACACCTAAGTTCAAGTCCCGCATATCTTTCCCCCACTGACTTGATTCCTTGGTTGCGTTGCTCTCGCACTTGATCTTGAACTCCCGGTAGTCAGCTTCGCTGATCGAAGGATTTGTCTCCTTGATCTTCTCATAACTATCACCTCTTAGAATCCTTCTCCTCACCGCAGCTCTCCAAGTAGCCAGGGCCGTGCTCATCTTCGTGAGGGCGGCACTGTTCACTTTATTCCCTGAGAGGCGTGTGTTTGCGAAGTCACCGGGGAACTTGTATTGTTCGTGCAGCTTCGTGATGAGGAGGTTGCGCAAATTCCCTCGGTCACGATGCCTTAGGTTCTCGGTGCTGATCGAGACGGTGCTCCGGAGAATGCACCCGAGTTGTCCCGAGTACCCACTGACTAATTCTTTGGGTGCCGTTGGATGCCCACTTGAGGACACTTCAGTAAATTCCTCCTTGACGGTGCGTTGCACGTTCGGGCGCCGGTCCTTCCGTTGCCTCTTCGGTTGGCTGCCATCTGTGCATGCGTTGCGATCTCAGTGAAGGAATCCTCGGCGGCACCATCAGTGGTGTCATCCCCGACGCCACTAGGGGTTGTGTAGTCGGGATCGGTGTCTTCCGCGGCGTCCTCATAGCGGTGAGGTTCTTCCTCCATCTCCTGGGACAGCTCCCAGAATTGCTTGCCCGAACCGCATGTCTCATCGTTGTTGGCCATGTTGCTC
Organism: Aegilops bicornis; assembly: GCA_021605145.1. Taxonomy (NCBI): domain Eukaryota; kingdom Viridiplantae; phylum Streptophyta; class Magnoliopsida; order Poales; family Poaceae; genus Aegilops; species Aegilops bicornis. Next base: position 48,987,351 of record CM038670.1, on the reverse strand, counting down.
TAAATAGGAAAAAAGTTTGGTCAAAAAGTTGGTTATTGTAAAGGAACAAGATCTCTAAGTTGACCAAATAACCTAATTCTCGAGGAATGTCGCCAAAAAGTTGGTTATTGTCAAGGAACAATTGAGAGATGTTTGTGATGTTGCCTAGGTGTTTTGGGATGGAACCTGTTAGTGTGTTGTTGCTAAGGTCCAAGTCCATGTTCTGAAGGTCTAAGATAATTTAATCAGGGCAATGGCAATGGATTTGTGCACAAGCTAAGCTAGCTAAGACAGTAGCTTCCTTGCAACCCACGAAAGACAAAGGAAAAGGGGTGAAAAGGGGGAGATGGTTAGCTTTGATGAGCATGCAACATCTTCCTAACCCCCTTCTTGTCTCCTCTCACTATATCTCTCTCACACACATGGAAAGCAAGGGTGTCTGACTGTGTGAAAAAATACTAAACTAATTCAACCACTAAAGCACTCGATCACTACTATTGTATAATCTTTTTATAGCTTTGTATATATGTATGGCTCCAATGGGTGCCACTGCCATGCATCCCTCTCCTATCATTTAATCATGATTAGCCCATCATTTTGACCAGAGATTAGTTTTGGTTAATTAATTAACTAGTGTGTGCCACAACAGCAGCATGATCTCCATCTAGCTAGTAGGAGTAGCTTTCCTAGGCCTCTTTCCAAGGCCTGTTTCGGTTGAGAATCGGGCACCTTCTAGGTAAAGAAAAATGGGCATGACCTTTGCTAATTTTCTTGACCTAGGAGTGCCCCATTCTCAACGAACCGGAAATTAATCAGCATTTCAGGAGAAAGGGGTCATTTCAGAAGATCACAAGTAGCAGCAGCATCACTTGACAAAATCACAAGTAGCACAGCAGCATCATCATCACAAGTAGTACAACAGCAGGAGTGAATACAGTGAGTACAGCAGCAGCAACATCATCACAAGTATTGTGATGCCCCTTCAAACAAGAGTTTCCTTAAAACAGTTGGCCAAACAAAAAATTTAACAGTAAGGTGCATTGACTTTTTCTTTAAAAGGTAATACTTGAAGAACTAAGCTCTAGGTCCACTACAAACTAGTTTCAGTTCCAAGTCTGGCACTTGTTCTCCGACACAAGCCACAGCCCCCTTGAACATTCAGCAAGTGCACGAAACAAACACATGTTACAAGACAAAAAACAGATTGGCGCATCAATTGGAAGCCATCCATCATATACCATCAGAAAAAGGCTAGAGAGAATTGGGGAAACAAAGGTGAACCTCTCTCTTCTTGCACTCCTTGTAGTTGTCGAACTGCTGCTGGCACTTGCTCTTGTCCTGGTTGGTCTGCAGACCTGGAGACACGACTCATCATCAGAGATTTCATCAAATACACACGAAACAATAGACAGCTCGTTCTCTGATCACTAACAAAGGTAGCATACTTCCAATCAACATGAAAAGTGAAATACCAGGATGATCGAAGTTGTAGTCCTGAGCACTTGCAGATTCTTCAGCAGTTAAGCCACGGTAAAATGAATCCTACAAAATTAAAGGCCATACTGAAAATCAGGCATGTCCGGGATCAGGAATAGAACTTGACTTACAGTGCTACAATATGAAAGCACTAACATGGCAGTTAGTTCACACGCCTAGTAAAAATCAAATCACTGATACAGAAAAAACATCATTGTTTCTAAATCCCCGTTTGGACCAGAGAAGTCAGCTTTTACAAGCAACAAGCCAACCAAGCAATAGCAAGCATGGAGCAGTTCACATAAAATTCAGTAATAATACTACTTGCAGATAACCAGAGTTGAACAACTAAGATTCAAATGGCAAAAGCAGGAATGTTCAGTTCAGAAGAGTAGAAACAAAAGTTAGGATAAGCACTGATACAGATAACAGGTTTGCCAAAAGCATAAATGCTCAGTTCAACCACTAATAAAGATATCAGTTTGTCAGAAGCAGCAACTTCCGTCTTCAGTTCTTACAACCAATGAGCCAACAAAGCGTTGGCAATCATCCAGCACAAATAGTAGTACCACTACCAGGTACTTGTGGATAACAGGTTTAATTCTAACTACACGCTTGAAAATATCCCGGGATGTTCTGCGCAAAACATACATGCATCCACTACAAAAAAAATACACTTCCGTGATGATACGTGTTTGTCACAGTAGGTCGCGTTTTTTGTCATGCATGTACATCCATGACGATTTTATGACAGAATCAAGATAGTCATACATGTGTCGTCAGAGAAGTGTTCCATGACATTACCAAAATTATCATCACGGAAGTGTCCACTTCCATGACGATAAATCGCGCGTCACAGAAGTGATTTCGTCAAGGGTGACCGACACGTGGCATCCACCGTAACGGTACGCCGTTAAGCTATCGGGTCGGGTTTTGGATCGGATAACCCGTTAACAGCCCCGATCAATGGGGATTTTCCACATGTAAAATCATCATTGGTTGGAGGAGACACGTGTCAGCTCATCGTTGGGACAGATGTCATCCACTCATTGGACAGAAGGCGCCTATGATACGTCGACACGTGGCACGGCCCAACAGAGGCCCATTCCTGTGAAAAGGCCGGCCCGTTTGACTTGGTCAAAAGGTGGTGGGTCGGCCCATGGAAAGCCTGTTAACGGCATGTTCGCATATAGCTCATTTACAGCCCGCTAACCCAAGGTCCGTTACGCCCTATCCGAATTATGCCCAGTAGCGTCATATGGGCCATCCAATATGATTCCAGCTCGTTTTCACTTCTGGCCCATGTATGGCCCATGACGTCTTTCGGCACATATGAGGCCCTATGTAACTCTTGGCCTATTAATGGCCCGTGGTGAAACTGGCCCGCAATGAACAGTGTACCACTTTACACCCATTAACGGACCATGGTGAAACTGGCCCGTGATGAACAGTGTATCACTTTATACCCATTAAGGGCCCGTTATTTAGTTGGGCCGTTTCCAGCCCATGTTATCTTTCGGCCTTCTCAGAGCCCATTTATTCTTGGGCTCATTTCCAGCATTCGTTTACTTACGGCCTGTTACTATCATTTTCCGCTTGTGGGCCAAATTCAGCCCGTGTTACAGTCGGCCCGTTTGTGGTCCGTTAATACGCTGGGCCGTTTTCATAGCGTCATCAAATACGGCCTATTAACGATGGCCCGTTATGGTCTAGCCCGTTTACGGCCATAATGCAGCCTGTTATTGGCCCATGTTTGGCCAATCGATCATAGGGCCCGTATAAGGCCCATTGATGATACGGCCCGTAGAAGGCCCAGTGTTATACGGCCCGTAGAAGGTCCATTGATTCTATGGCCCGTAGAAGGCTCATCGCTTTCTACGGCCCGTAGAAGGCCCATTGCTTTCTACGGCCCGTAGGGAGGCCCAAAGTGTCACTATGAAATATTAGCCCATGGTTATTGTGGCCTAGTTTTAAAAAATAGGTTATTGCAGCCACTAGCAAACCGCGGAAAAAGAACTGCATCGACTACAAGCAAACAAATAAACAAGACAACAAGGAAATAAATAAGCAAGCAACTTATGCTAGGCTATCACGGCTATTACATATTACATCCACTTTGGGCATCAAAGTTCGCCACCAAAGTGCAAATATAGGGAACAAAGCAGCATATAAACGCCGCAGCAAAACAAGTCCTGAACTGAAACCACTTCAGAAGAGTTCAAGAAACAATATCCTGGGTACCCATAATGCTGGCAAGATGCTTAGCAAGCTTATTAACTTTCTCTTATTTTGCGCTTAAATCCTCTAGCGCTTGCTGTTGCACAAGAAAGTACGCATATGAAGTCTGTAGGGACTTCCTCAGTCCTTCGGCTTCTTGCCGCAGCACAGTTGACTGATGCCTTTCAGCTTATAGCTGAGACTGAAGAAGTTCGAAGAGCTTGTGCCAGCGGTACCGGCCAGTAACTCGAACACTACATCAAGGAAGGATTGTGGGGTTTTCTCACTGTCTACAAGATCGTTTTTATCACCTTTCTTGGAGACCAACAGGGTTGTCTCACTCTCTTGAACCTTATCTGCATTACTTTCTCTACCATTGCATAGTGGGGTCCTCTTCTCCAATATTCTGTTTGCATACTACAAGAGAAACAAGCAGACACATCACAGGTTTAGCTTGTAGTATACGAAACTTATTTTGGTAAACTGGTTCAGTAGTAAGGTGGACAGGATAACATCATGAAACAAACATATATCTATGTACTATGGTCACTGTATTGTCCATATCATTCTAGTTTATGTTCCCTAAGCAAGATAGAGACACAGTTCAACTCATATATTTTTAAGACACAGCAGCATAGACAGAATATAAGTGTGAGAAACTACACAGCATTGGCAGCACTTGTAATGTGCATCACATGAGAACATAGCTGTTTATACAACTTAAACTGAAATCAACATAGAGCAAGAAATTAGAACAACAATCCAGTTAAAGAAATAGGTTTAAAACATACCTGTTGCGCCATTGGAGTTTCAATTGGATCCTTCAAATTCGAAAGTAGTTGGTATGAGTAAATATAGTGATGCAACAGCAAAGGAGTATGGACCATAGCTACGGAATCTGACCTGAGAACAGTTGCTCTTCTGCTTTAAACGTGGAGTTTGGGTTAGCTGTGGTGGTCTTCGTGCTTTGGGCACTACAGTAGCTTTACAAACTGCTCTTGTGGGGGTACTCTGTGGTGGACATGGTGCTTTGTCAACTATAAGTGGGTTACTATCCATTTGGGGTTGCGGTTAGATGGGTTGTAGCTGGTTCTCTGCCCAATGGTGTAAGTGTGCAATCTGGAAGAGTCTCGATTATGTGTGGTGGGGCTAGTTTGTGGGTCAGTACAACCATGGTTCTATCTGCATCGACGGGTAGCACTGTCTTTTGTGAAGAACGGGTTTTTTCTCCTGATAAACAAGAAAAGAAATTGAACGTACAGACATTATATGATAGACAAATGTGGTCATTCACATATATGTTGTCTAACCAAACAGGACAGCATGACACAATTTCACATATATGATGCCTAACTAAACAGGATAGCATGACACAGTTTCAGATATATGATGGATAACTTAACAGGATATAATGGCATAATTCAACATATGATGAGTACCTAAACAGGATGACATGACAAAACTATATTATGTCTTTCTAAAAAAGGTTGGGATGAAATAATTCACATACATGTTGTCTAAGTATACAGGATGGCATGATATAATTGATTCATAAACTAAGCAGCTGGCACTCGCATGTATGATCTCTAAACTAAGCAGATAGAATTCAATAGTGTGCATATGATGTCTAAACTAAGCAATGCAAGACACTATATGCATCATATGAGAAATATAAACATTGCAACTTAGAGCATACACCTCTGTGGGATATAGGACTGGTCATCTGTCTCTGAATCCTCCTCCGAGGAGCTCCTCAGAACCATCGAGATATATGCTTCAACAGTACCATTGCACTGCTCTGAAGACCTTGTTTTCACTCCATATTTTTCCATAACTGGCTCAAATGGCTGATACACATGAAGAGTAGTTCAATATACACAGATTGTCGACAAATGGAATACGTAATGAAAAAAAAGATGGCATGAGATAATTCACATATATGATGCCTGGCTCCATGGCGGTGCATAATTCACATATATGACAATTGGCTGAAAAACATGGCATTGCATAATTCACATATCTGATATAGAAAGCAAACAGGAGGCACTCACAAAAGCATGTCTAAGCTAAGCAGATGGCATGGCAATGCAAGACACCATATGCATGATATGAGCAATATAACCTAGCCAAGTTAGAGCATGCACCTCGGGGAGGGAATACAACTGGTCATCTCTCTCTGAATCCTCCTCTGAGGAGCTATATGTAACTAGCAAGAAATCTGCATCGACAGGTAGCACTGACTGCTCAGAAGACCTTGTTTTAAATCCAGATTTTCCCATGACCGACTAAAATGGCTGATGCACAGGAAGAGTAGATGAATGTATAAACATTGTGACAAATGGAATACATTATGGAAAAAAATGGCACGATACAATTCACATATACGATGACTGGCTAAACAGGATGGCATTGCATGATTCACGTATATGATGCCTGGCTAAAGAAGATGACATTGCATAATTCCCATATACTCCCTCCGTTCCTAAATATTTGTCTTTTTAGAGATTTCAAATGGACTACCACATACGGATGTATATAGACATACTTTAGAGTGTAGATTCACTCATTTTGTTCCTATGTAGTCACTTGTTGAAATCTCTAAAAAACAAATATTTAGGAATGGTGGTAGTATGATATAGCAACCAAACAGGTGGCATTCACACAAAGCAAATCTAAACTAAGCTGATGACATATAAGATGTATAATGTAAGAAATGCAAGGTGCCATATGCATGATATGACCAACATCAGCATGCCAGGTTAGAGCAAACACCTCAGGTGGTAAACAGGCATGGTCGGCTCCTTCTGAATCTCCATCAGAACAGTTATCTTCCTCTGGAATACAATCTGGAAATGCAGGAGAGGGGGGGCCACTTCACCCACCATGGAGCGGCATCTGCATGACATTATATTCGCACGCAACAGTCTTCTCTTTTTCTCTACATATTCAGTACGATTGTGTACAATATCTGACATGCATAATAAAAAATAGTTAGATCTTGTAAGGCCTAAGGGGTGCATGCAAAAATAAAGACTGATGGTAGCAAACGAGTGGATGGGTCCAAAACTAATGATAGCAGGTAGATTATAGCTTCAGTTTAAAAAGATAGACAATGGATCATCTATTGTTTGTTGCCCACCCAACATGAACCACATAGAAGACCCTAGATGAACCAGATAGTAGACAGATACTATTCGTTGCTCGCTCGATATGAGACCCATGGGCAATTCAAAACTCAAGATTGAACGATAAAGTAGAAGGTAATAATAACTGATGTATAACGTAAGCAAACACAAAAGACTGCGGCCTCTCTTCCGGAACTGTGTAGTCCTCAGGTTCATCTGCTCAGTCGATGATGGTAATGCAGTTGGTGTGGCTGCCGGCAACGGGGAAGATGATCTGAGGTGGCGAAAGCAAGTCTGCAGGGGGGATCTCTGCTGAAGTGAACGCTTCTGTCGATGGTGCACCTCAGGTGGGGTGGATGACGGCACGGCAGGAGCAGGACATAACACACATAGTTTTCTTTTACGCCAATCTGAAAATGAAGTAAATCTGTAAGGGCTCCTTGGAATTGGAGGATTCTATAAACGCAGGGACAGGAAAAACACAGGAATAGGGTAGGAATGCATGTGCAAAAAGAGCATTTGGAAACATAGGATTTCAGTCAACATGGGTGTTTCGCTCACATGAATTGGAAGAACAAAGGAATGGAGAAACAAAGTGATGCGACGAGTGTACAACCTCTTTGGCATAGCCTTGTGGACCTCAACATCATTGGGTTGGACATGGAGGATGGTGATGATGCTGGTGTGACTGTAGGAGGCGGGGAAGAAGATCCGAGGCCTTTGGAGGGTGCCGAGGGTACTGCTCCGTTGTGATGGACGGTTCCGTCGTTGGAGCAGCTCCGCTAAGGTGTACGGCGATGAGGCTGAAGCATGGCAAGACATACAACGTTAATATGAAGTGGGACCCTAATATCATCTGTAATAGATGATGTAAAATACATCACCAAAAATTGCTAGATGTCAAATGCGTCAGCCGCGCCACGGCCGCTCCGACAGATGTTGTAAGTACTCTTCATTCTGAACTTAACTGAAGAAAATGAACTTCACAGTCGAAACTGAATTTTACTGTCGAAACTGATTGAACTAGTAACAGAGCATTGCAATAGATGTTTAGGGCCTTCGAGCACTAGTAGCAGAGAAGCAGTGATATAAATCAGCAGACGCTAGAACAGGGAACACACTAGCAGAGAGCAAGTTGTGCAGTAGCACCGCGAGCGAGTGCTAAAACAGCAACTCCTGTAGCTGCCGGAGGTCGTGCAGCAGCAGCAACGCAAGCGAGAGCAAGAGCAGAGCAGCAACACGAACGAAAGAAAGAGTAGTGCAGCAGCGCGACCGACAGCAAGAACAGAGCCGCAGCGCGAGCGAGAGCCGGAGCAGCAGCAGCTAGTGCCATTGTGGAAGTGGCCGCCGAGGAAGCAACGACATGGGGGAGAGACGTCGTGGATGATGTGGCCAGCGATGGCGCCGCCGATGGAGACACCATGTCTGCTCGGTATCGAGCACCGGCAGCCCCGTGAGATCGAATAAAAGATAAAATGCAGCGGTGAGTGCAGAACCTCCTTGGTGGCACCGAGTTAGCCTCGGCTTCATCGGAGGAATTGGTGAGGGTGCTGCGGTTCCGGTGGGGCAGGTCAAGACGGCACTATGGGGATTGAGGTGGCGCGATAGACGAGGCGAACGTCGGGACAACTCCTTGGAGGTGGAGGACGGGGCGGCTGATCCGGCGGGACAAGGAGATCGACAGCGGATCCTCATCCGGTGCGGTGGATGAGGGACGGCGAGCTGTTGCGGTGGATGACGTAGTCGGGGAAGAGTCTCCGGCTGGGCGGCGGTTGGGAGGCTGACGGAGGAGTGTGGGGTTTCACGGGTTTTGGCGGCCTCGGTGTACGAATGGGAGGCGAAGGGGGAGGGGGGAGCCAAGCTTAGGGACGCGCTTGTCCGAAATGTAGGGTAATTTACAAGCGTACCCCCACCGGTTTTGTACAGCGCGACGTGGAGCTTCATTTCCGTCTGAGGGGTAGAAGGGGGACTTCGCGTGTCTGGGCTGCGGGAGCGATTTCGGATGAGGAGGGAGTTCTCAAGGCCCAAATTTCAGGATAACAAGGCGGCGGGGGTTGAAGAAGCGGGAGTTTCAAAGCAGGTGAGACAAAAGATACTCGAGCTTGAAAATTTCGGGATAACAAGGTGCGGATTCCTTGTTCGGCAGAACAAACTTAACGTGTAAAAAAAATTCATACAAGACACAAGAGAGTCATGTCCCCTTTTACTATATTGCTATAGATGCCATTGAAAAAACTACAAGAAAAATGTACAAAAAATTGGGAGAACAAGATTACCCTGCACAGTACCAAATCGATTCGCACTTCCCTCGACAACAACAAAAAACAAATCAATTCCCACCAAAGAAAGAGTAATAACCCTTTTTATATGATTACAGATGCCATGATCTCAATTTCAATTTTGAATCCATGTTATGTTGAATTGAATATATCATTAGGTGACCTTGCGGTTTATAATTGATGTAGTCGTACATTTTGATCTTCCGTCATATATGAACATTTTACTCCACCATGTGAACATATATATTGTCGTCTACCATATGGACTAAATTTGAATCAATTTTCCTTATTTGAATACGATTGTTGTCAAGCTATACAATCATTTAAATATTATCTTGATAACAAAAAGACATGCATATAGCAGTAATCATATTTCACTATGAACTACATGTACCATACGCTCTCCAATTCAAATATTTGTATCCATTTTATGTTGAATTCAAGTCATAGTACATTATTGGTCTAGGTAGCGAGATGTTCGGGATAATCTAAACCCTATTTTCATACGTATAACTTTTGGCTGAATTGGGACAAGTTTTGGTATAAGCCTCTTGCAAAACCGGAGATTCTCTCAACAAGCCTCGTGGTTCCGAGAGGGAACATGTCACCTTTCTGTGTGAAACGATATACGCTGTCTCCCCACTGATTTTATTCACAGAGGCAACATAGAACTATATGAGTGCCCTGTTAAATTTTGGAATTATTTCGGGTTCATTTGGCCTATTTATACATTAATTGAGTTTCTGGACTTTTAATGTGCATAATCTAAATATGAATTGCATGCACATGCTCCGGTGCACCAAAGTGGGTTGAAAAATCACATGTGTGTCCTTGGTTGAATTTCTAGGTCCCATGGAAGAAATGAGAATGAAATTCAAACATGTGGGCGTCATGACTCTTCCGAGAATATTGAGAAACTTAGATTTTAAATTCATGTAAATCCGAAACTCGTCTGGAAATCATGAAACTTGGCATGGTGTCATGTCATGCCACTAACATGTTGTGGTAAAAAAATTGGGCCGATTTGGAAGCTCGTGGTTCTTAGAGGGAACGTGCCACCTTTGAGTGTGAAAGGATATATGCTGCCCCCTTGAGTTTCTTAACAAAGGCAACATATAACTACATTAGAGCCCTGTTAAATTTTGGAATTATTCCGGGTTCGTTTGTCGTTTTTATACATTAATTGAGTTTCTGGTCATTTAATGTGCATAAGTCAAATTTGAACTACAAGCACATGCTCTCGTGCACCAAAGTTGGTTGAAAAATCACATTTGTGTCCTCGGGTGAATTTCTAAGTCCCATGCAAGAAATGAGACTAAAATTAAAACATCTGGGCATCGTGGCTCGGCCGAGAACATTGAGAAACTTGGTTTTAAAATTCTTGTAAATCGAAAACACGTCTGAAAATCATGAAACTTGGCATGGATGTCATGTCATGGTACTACCATGTTGTGGTAAAAAATGGCGAATAGGAACAGATTTTGGTATAAGCTTCTTGCAAACCGAAGCTTCTCTCAAGAAGGCTCGTGGTTCTGAGAGGGAACGTGCCACATTTGAGTGTGAAACGATATACGTTGTCCCCCCTGAGTTTATTTACAAAGGTAACATAGAACTACATGAGTGCCTGTTAAGTTTTGGAATTACTCCGGCTTCATTTGGCCTTATTTACACATTAATTGAGTTTTTGGTCATTTAATGTGCATAATTCAAATTTGAACTACAAGTACATGCTCCCGTGCACCAAAGTTGGTTGAAAAATCACATTTATGTCCTCGGGTGAATTTCTACTCCCTCCTTCCATCTATATAGGTCCTAATGCATTTTTCGAGGCTAACTTTGACCAAACGTTAGAGCAATAATATATGACATGCGACTTACACAAAGCATACCTTCAAATTTGTATGTCAAAGGAGCTTCCAATAATATAATTTTCATATTATACATCTCATGTGTTATTAATCTTGTCAATAGTCAAAGGCTGTCTTGAAAAACACATTAGGCCCTATATAGATGGAAGGAGGGAGTAGGTCCCATGCAAAAAATGAGAATAAGATCAAAACATCTGGGCATCGTGGCTCGGTCGAGAACATTGAGAAACTTGGTTTTAAAATCATGAAACTTGGCATGGTGTCATGTCATGGTAGTACCATGTTGTGGTAAAAAAATTGGCCGAATAGGAACAAATTTTGGTATAAGCTTCTTGCAAATCGGAGCTTCTCTCAAGAAGGTTTGTGGTTCTAGGAGGGAACGTGTCACCTTTGTGTGCATAATTCAAATTTGAAATCCAAGCACATGTTCCAGTGCACGAAAGTTGGTTGAACAATCGCATGTGTGTCCTCGGGTAAATTTCTAGGTTCCATGCAAGAAATGGGAATGAAATTCAAAATTCTAGGCGTCGTGGCTGGGTTGGAAACATTGAGAAACTTAGTTTTTTAATTCCTGTAAATCCAAAACACGCATGAAAATAATGAAACTTGGCTTGGTGCCATGACATGGCACCAACATGCTGTGGTAAATTTGCAGTCCGATTTGCGAAGGCGCACACATTAACAATCAACAAAGTCATTTTGGAACAAGTGCTGTCACATTACAATCAGAAACACAAGTATTATTGAAACCGTGGGCGTTCTACTTACTAGTACCATTTACATGCCGCCACGCGTCCCCATTTTTTATTAGCTAGGAGGCGCCGTGCAGGGTAGCTATTTGAGTACGAGAGGCGTGCGATCAGACCCCTGCGCATGCTTATCGGGAGGAGAGCCCTTTGACCTCCATCTGCCGCCCACCTCTCTCCCAAGGTCCCCATTAATGGCGCCCTAGCCTCTCTTTAATGGCGTGGCTATGTCTCACTCGACTGAGATTTAAGAGAGAAAAAAGAAAATCTGAAAGCACGGATCTTGATGTAAGATCCGACGGACCTATATAGCATCTACTGCGACTTATAGCAAGACTGGTGAATATATAAGGACGATTAATTTTTTTTGATCAAAGAAGGGCTTGCCCCTTCCGATTTTCATTACTGAAATCCACCACAATTCACAAGAAGTTCAGCACAACTCCAGCCTAACACGAAGGACTAAAAGCTACCAGATTGAAATCGCAACATCCCAAGAGGCCAACAAAGGCCAAATATCCGCGCTTAGAACCCAACATTTCACAACCGATTTACACAATCCACATCCTAAACCGATTATTACATCAAAAGAAACCAGGAAACTGAAGGAAGCCCAAAGCAGCAACTAGAAGAACAAAGAACGCTGTGGTCACCACAAAGAAGAGTTTTCTTCATTCCAGCCTCGCAACATTGATCTTCCATAGAAAGATAAGGACGATTAATTGTCTTACATAATTAGACAGATAATTAAAAAAGCCACATGCGGCTACGCCCGAAATACACAAGGGCAAAATAAGAAGGAAGACAAGGATCTGGCTCGCTGATCTCTACTTTCTTGATGCGTTGCTGCAGGCCGCGGGAACTAGTCTCCGCGGCGAGCGGCGATGAGCTCTTTCGTGTCCTCAAGACGCTGCTTGAGAACATCCACAGATTCCTCCACCAGCCTTTGGCGCTCGTTGCGGAGCATGTCATTCTCGTCCATAAGTTTCTTGACGATGATGCCGGTCCTCTTCAACAAGGCACTGGTCTCCTCCTGCTGGTGTGCACTTCGGACGATCTTCTCCCTCGGCAGGTCGCGCTCGGCCCGGAGCCTCTCATTGCCCTCCCTTAGTTGCTGGATGACGCCGGTAGCCTGTTCAAACAAGGCTTTCACGTCGTCCTGCAACCTCGCCCTGCCGGAGATCTGATCCATATGGCTATGGACGATCGCATGCATGCGCCTGTAATAGTCGTCCCCTGCCCGCGAGAAATTTTCCCAGGCCGCTGCGGCGCGGCGAGACATCTCTGCTGCATTCATGGCCCGCAGGACATCTCTGCTACTTCCACGCATGGTCGGACCAGTCTGCTGCATCAACGGCGCGGCGGGACCTCCGTGCTACTTCAGCGGCGCGGCGGGACCTCTGTGCTGCTAATTCTGCGCAGCGGGACATGTCGGCTGCTCTCGCAGCGATGCGGGACATCTCTTGTGCTTCCGCTTCCATGCTCGCCTCTCCTTGGTGGCAATCTCTCGACCCAGAACTCACGCTAGCCATGGCAAACGCAAGGGAAGGATGCTGAATGACTTGTTTGTTTTTGTGGATGAGGAGTTGAGGAGGAATGTGCAGTCATCTTGGCATACTAGTATTTATAACCGAGTACTAATACGCTCCTAAGTGGAAAGCCGTTTAGGTTGTGATCGGCGTGAACAGGTTTGGAATTCAATACAGCGTGGTACTAATACGCTCCTAAGTGGGAAACCGTTTAGGTTGTGATCGGTGTGAACAGATTTGCAATTCAATATAGCGTGGAGTAATTTGGAATGTGATGAGACCCAAGCTACTTTATGCATGCATGCATTGCAATTAATGCATTGATAAACATAATTTTTTGAGAAAAAACAAGAGCATAAATTAGGTGCTTTTGCAAACTACAAAAAATATTCCACCACTAACCATCTTGGTTGGTGAGATTTTTGAATTAAGCCCTATAAACCGGAAAGGAGGGAGTACTGCTATGCACGTGCAATAACTGGCACTGTCGTATACATATCTTACAGTTAATGGGGCGTTCGACGGGAATAGCCGTGTGGCGAGCTCTAGGCTAGTCCTTTTTTCAGACGCATTAAACCTATCTCTCGGGACTTCTCGCACGCACCATCGTGCCACCCACAAAAACTTGTATTCCGAGTTTAGTAGCACGTTACACAGGAAGAGAAGAGGTGCACGCACGCACTCGTCCTCTCACACACGCGTCTGTTTTTTCTCGAAAAGGAGGATGATGACCCCGGCCTCTGCATCCGGGAGTCACACACGCATCTGTAGCTACAATTTTAGTGTTCTCAACCATCCGATTGGCTCTATCATGGATGTACCTATATACTAAAACATGTCTAGATACATCTATATTTTGACAAATGGAAGGCATGTATTATGGAACGGAGGGAGTGCTTGTCATCAAAATGGATAAAAAGGGACGTATCTAGAACTAAAAGACGTCTACATACATCTCCTTTTATCCATTTTGATGACAAGTAGTACTTCTTACCCAAAGGAACTATATATCCAACAGACACAAAATATCCGTTCGACTGTTGGAAATTACTGATCTGATGTCGAAGTAATTGCTGCATCGCCACCAAAACCCACCATTTCTTGAGCTAAAGTAGACCAAGGTAATCCCGATAATAGCACATTACTAAGATAATCAGAAGGCACTGTAGAAACATTTAGGACATGAGCTTGTCAATCTAAATGTGGAGGGACACAAGCTTAGCCCCGGCCAGCAGCTTGGGCGGAACTGTCAAGAAGGTCAGCTCCTGCACGTCGACGTCGCCGGGATCCTTGCTTCTTATCACCTCCATTTCCACATTGTCGGCGTCGGTCGTGCCTTTGGGCTCCCCCGGCGGGCCGTTCGCCCACAGCTTGGCCAAGTAGTGCGGCAGTGGGGACGCCCCTGCTCTGATGCAGACGACCGACACGGCGATAGGCGCGCCGATGTCGAGCACGCCGCCGACCAAGAAAAACGCGCGGCGGTCCTCCTCCGCGAACAGCAAGAGTCGTGGCTCCGACAGTGGCACTTGCAGCTGGAGCACCTTGCCGTACTGGATCCTGTGCACGGGCATGGGATGCGCGGTGCTGATGTGGTGGGAGAGCACCGGCGCCGGGCCTTCATAGCCGCAGACGGGCACGGGGCATTTGCAAGGCGCGAGCGGACACACGCTCTGGTGATCGGCGAGCTTGTGGTAAGTAACGTAGAGCCCACAGCCTTCATGCGGGCACTCCACCCTCACCGATGAAAGGACGGAGTCCACCGCCGTGTTCCGCACGTCAAAGCCACCGCCGCGCTCGCACTTCTGGCATTGCCGCTGGTTCCCGAGGCGCTCGACGCGGCAGTCCACGCAGGCCAGGTGCCCTCCCTTGCACTGCAGAAATCAATCGAGCAACATATCAATCAAGAAATCTGCACCTTGCTCAATCAGCCAAACGGACGAGGTGTATTCGAACCTCATACACTGGAGGCGTCAAGGGGCGGAGGCACAAGGGGCAGTGAAGCACGGTGAGGTCCATCGAGACCTTAGAAAGCTCCATCGTCCGGTCCTGTTCGGTCTGCATGATCTCGCCCTCCTCGTGCACAACCATCTCTCGACTTGGGCCGAGGTATTACCAAGCTTTACCGTCACATGTTTTATAGTACTACTTCAAGGTGCATTAAATCAACACATGCAAGTATCAAAAGAAGAGTCACGACATGCATGCATGCGTTGTAATTAATGCATCGGTAAATGCAAATTATTGAAATACTCCCTCCTTTCCGGTTTATAGGGCTTATCTCAAAATTTTAGTTTTTCCATTTTATAAGGATCAATTTGGTTGTTCCCCATCACATGTTCAGATTCCAAGGTGCATTAAATCATTGCATGCAAGTATTAAGAAAATTGACCAATGCATGTAATTTATGCATGCATGCATTGCAATTAATGCATTGATAAACATACTTTTTTGTGAAAAACAAGACCACTAATTGGGTGCTTTTGCAAACTACAAAAAATATTCCACCACTCACCATCTACAGTACCTTGGTTGGTGAGATTTTTGAATTGAGCCTTATAAACCGGAAAGGAGGGAGTATATCGAGTGCAGTGCTTTGATGTGTCGCGTCAACTCGTACATCAACGAGAAGTTTGATTATCCTCTCCCTCGCGGACTTAACTGCACCTGCCTTTGGCTCTTTGACAGGTTGGCCACACACCTGTCGGGCCCACCTGTCATACACGCAAAGGCAGGAGCGTCCCTCCCTCGCCCATGAGCGTGGTGGCTGGCAAGACTAGGAGAAACTTTCGCTACACGCTCTCCCTCCCGCACGCGGTGGACATGCAGCAGTTCAATCAGTGCCAGATGGCCAGAAGCTACTGTAGTACTCCTCCAGTGCAGTAGTACTCCATCATTGTTCGACTTCCCGAAGAGGCGAAGAGCCAAGCGCAGCCCGGACGCTCGTGTGGCTGTTTCATTGTAGAGTAGTCTAGGATAACGTGTACCGTGCCTGTAAGCTTAAAATCGTTGGGATCGGCTCCATGCTATGTTGC
This sequence comes from Aegilops bicornis, assembly GCA_021605145.1. Taxonomy (NCBI): domain Eukaryota; kingdom Viridiplantae; phylum Streptophyta; class Magnoliopsida; order Poales; family Poaceae; genus Aegilops; species Aegilops bicornis. The sequence continues at coordinate 48,971,100 of CM038670.1, read as the reverse complement.
CGTCTCAAAGTTTTTCTAAAAAATTAAAATAGTCTTCTGGCCCTACCTATCACCCTGGTGATTGTAGTTTGCACGCTCATCTGGTCAAGACATGAATATATATTTTAATTTGTTTTTTTTTCAAAAAGGGGGGACTCCCCGGCCTCTGCATCAGAACGATGCATACGGCCACATATATTTTAATTTGTTGTGGGTAAATGTTAGAGGTTGCAGCAAATATATTGTACACTGCAGGGTCTTTCAGCCAAGTTTAGAGGCAAGCATGTGGGGCCAGTGCTATGATGTGTCGCATCAACTCGTACAACGAGGAGAAGCTTGATTTTACTACACGCCTTCTCCCTCGCCCATGCACGCGGTTGCTCGTAAACGAGGACAAGCTTTTGCTTAGTCGTACTTCTACAACAAGCTATCCGTCCCGCTCGCGGTGGACGGACATGCAGCAGTGGATTCGACACTGTAGAAGCAGTAGTAGTAACACCATTGTTCGTCTTCTCGAAGAGGCGAAGAGTCAAGCGCAAACCGAACGTTGTAGTTGCGAACATTGGAGCACGCATATAGCCAGGCTCTTGCATGAGACAAAATTGCTATGTGAGCCCACTATTGTACTAGTACGTACAACAACTTGCTAGTATAGCCCTGTAAACCAGAAAGGAGTATTTGCCCTTCTAGAGATTTCAACAAGTGACTAGACTACACCGAGACGGAGTACATATGGAGAAAATGAGTGAATCTGCACCATAAATAAATACGTACTAGTTCTATCGTTTTCCTCTCCGAGGTGCACAACATCGAGTATACTGACTAGTCTCTTTTTGACACGCATTTACGTTTTTTTTGACACAGTCCAGACGCAAGCGCTCATATACACGCGCATACACTCACCCCTATGAACGCACACACGCACGACTTTGAAATTTACGAAGTCAGCATAGGCACCTCGTCGTCGACGTGTCCATAGGTGCTTGAATGCCAAGGAGAAAGAGCGTAGCGGTTCCCGAGACGTTGAACAGTCAATGATGCATCCTCAATTACATGCAGAGGGAATTAATTGGAGAAGCAGAATAGAGCCAGCACGATGTGAATGCAATAGAGTTTGGACTCTCATATAATAAAGGCGCCCCACCACTCCAATCCATCTACTCCCAAGTCTCTGCGCAACACTGCTCACTCCAATCCAAGACCAAGTGACCAGAAGCCATAAACACCAATGGAGGCGATGGACGCGAGCGGCAGTCGGCTGTGCCAAATCATCCAAGGCGCCGGCCTGCGGCCCCGCACCGCACAACGTTTCCAGACGGTGCTGGCGACCGCAGGCATCGTAGCCCTCGCCGACGCCGGCTTCGCCTCTCGCAAGGACGACCTGATGGTCAACTCCATCCGCAACTTCACCGCCGTCAAGAAGCACGCGGACGACCTTGCCGTACTGCTCCAGCCCGCACGCCCAGGCTCCTCATTGCATGCCACCCTCATCGGCCTACATGGTGACGAACTCTTTCAAGCCCTGGTGGCCCTGCAGGTGCCGGAGGTCGCGACTAAGAATGTGCACCTCGAGGCCGCGCTCGCCGCGCAGCGCCTTGCCATGCAAGAAACCGTCGACCTGTACATCCACGTCTACGAGGCGGAAATCGTCCACATAGGGCACTACAAGGCAAGCAAGGACAGAAAGACATTGGCCTTCTTCCAGTGGCTGGAATCTTTGGACGACATTGTTCAGAAGCACGTCAACCCTGCTACTTAGGCGTCGTTCGGTGGGCCGGCGCCCTGAGTCGAGGAGGTGGACGTCGTCGATGGATGCATCTCTTCTTCTTGCCTCCTATAACCAGCACTGCATCGCCTCGTGGCCTTAATGTTTTATTAGTATAGTACTCCCTCCGTTCCCAAATATAAGTCTTTCTAAAGATTCCAGCAAGTGACAACTACATACGGAGCAAAATGAGTGAATCTACACTCTAAACTATGTCTACATACATCTGTATGATGTATTTCATTTGAACTAGTATCTAAAAAGGCTTATATTTATGAACGGAGGGAGTATATGGCATTTTTATTCTAGTAAATAACGTTTTCCTTTGTGAGGTGGGGCCGCAGTTGAGCAAACCCACCCCACCCACCGGGCGTCGACCGAGTTTAGAATTAGAAGAGAGAAACGAGGGAGGAGAGCTAGCTGTAGCACGGACGCTGTTGTCAGATGGGACTCGTGTTTATAGAATAGGAGTACTGAGCACTCGTGCCTCTTTTTTTTTGAGGGAAAAATTAGTTGTATGTCTAGTACCACCAGTTGGGTGCGTGCGACCTATAGCTGTCATCACTTTAGGTCACCTTTTTGAACCGCGGCTACGCTTCACAGTACATATTTTTTCACGCATTTATCCTCCTATATGTACTCCTAGGCTATTTCCACGTGCTCCCATTCGCCGACATGTGGGACATAGAGCATCTGGGTCGTAGTGCATGCACGACTCGGAGCATATGCCGGGGTACTTTACATTTCAGACCTCACGAATTACATGCAAACCCCCCGCAGAAGAATAAATAAATGAATGAATTACTACATGAAACCGGATTATTTTCATGGAAACCGGAGCACGTTCATTAAATTTTGGACATAACACGTTTATAAAAAATGACCGGACGTAAACCAGTCTAAGGGCCTCTTTTATTTTTCCCGCAAAAAAAGGGCCTCTTTAATTCGCAGGATACTGAAAACACAGGAATGGGGAAAGTATGATGGCGATGAACCGAGACGAGGAGAACTCTAACTCAGTTAGAGGTTAGAGTTAGATTCTAACCCTGAACTAACTCTAAACCAAAGTGGTGTATGGATGGCAGGGTTAGTTTGACAATCAATGCTCTATCTCAATCATTTGACTACTTTGGACCCTATTTTTAGTCAGACTAAAATAAGTCCCTTGGATCCAAGCACCCTCTTGGTGTGGCCGGCTCTTCTATGGCCTCCTCCCGCTCACAATTGACATAAACGAACCACCTATACAAATCAAGCATGCAAAACATGATAATTTTTACTTTGTCCATAAAATGAGATATCCCACTTAAACATACAAGTCATCAATGAAGCTTCACAAAATAAAAAAAAGCACTTCATGAAACAAAGAATGAGCTAACTCACCACGGAAGTCATTCACGATAGGGAGGGAGCCCGGAGCCCCTCACGCACCGAGGGAGGAGCTCGCCATCATCGCTCTGTATGAAGGCTCTGTAGAGGCCAAGCCCCGGGAACCCCTCCGACGCCGGCCCTTGCGAGTTGAGGTCGACACCGGCATGGGTAGCAGGGCCGCTTGCACGGCCAGGAACTTAATCTTTGGGCCTCTAGAAATAATGCAAGCATGTAATTAAAATACCTAGAAAGGTGAACTGAATCTTTGGGCCTCTAGAAATAATGTAAGCCTGAAACTGAAATACCTAGAAAGTTGAACTCAATCTTTGGGCCTCTAGAAATAATGCAAGCCTGAAACTAAAATACCTAGAAAGGTGAACTGAATCTTTGGGCCAATAGAAATAATGCAAGCCTGAAACTGAAATACCTATAAAGGTGAACTGAATCTTTGGGCCTCTAGAAATAATGCAAGCCTGAAACTGAAATACCTAGAAAGGTGAACTGGATCTTTGGGCCTCTAGAAATAATGCAAGCCTGAAACTGAAATACCTAGAAAGTTGAACTGAATCTTTGGGCCTCTAGAAATAATGCAAGCCTGAAATTGAAATACCTAGAAAGTTGAACTGAATCTTTGGGCCTCTACAAATAATGCAAGCCTGAAATTGAAATACCTAGAAAGGTGACCTGAATCTTTGGGCCTCTAGAAAGATTTATTACCTCCTCAAGCAGCATCAAACAATTCCATGCGTGCACCACAAATCTATAGCAAGTTTGATCAGGATCTACTTTTCCAAATCATAATTAGCACTAGAGCAAGCAAGATCAATGATATGGCCGTGAGACAATGAAGGAACGAACAAACTCACCCCTCTCGCGACCTCCCTGGTAGATGTGCCGCTGCCGTGCACGACAGAGGGAGAAAAACGACTGGTGAAGGGGGAGCGGGGCGACAGAGGCCGGAGGTAGAGGGCAGCCGGAGTAGGGAGGCGGAGGCCGGAAGGAGAGGGCGGCCGGAGGAGAGAGAGGGCGAGCGGCGCTTGGGCGGGCGGCCCTATAGGGAACAGAGAGGAGTTGTGCGAGAGGGGAGGCGATCTGGTGCGGGCAGGTGAGATTTTTAGTTCTCTTTTAGTGGGCCCGAGGATAACTAACCCAATTAGAACCTCTCCGGTGAGCTAGTTTTTTAAATTTGGGTTAGAGCAAACTAGCTCAAACTAACCCCTCTTGTTTCGATAATTTGAGGCTATTTCAACCCAAACTAGCTCTAACTCAGGGATCCAAACAAAGAGGAGTGTTACCGTACATGCTACAGTGTGGACCGTAGCACATTGTTTTTTATGGCCATATCACCACAATGTTTTCTACTGCTGGTCCACTGGGCTACCGTGGTTCGCATTGCTGGTTCACTGGGCTGCCGTGGTTCGCACTCCTCCGACCTGAGTAGTACTCTCTCTGTTCCTAAATATAAGTCTTCGTAGATATTTCACTGTGGACCACATACGGATGTATATAGATGCATTTTATGTGTAGATTCACTCATTTTTCTCTGTATGTGGTCCATAGTGAAATCTCTCCAAAGACTTTTATATTTAGGAACGGAGGGAGTAGTATAGTACTAGTATATACCGCATCATTCTTTGCTCCTTCTTACTACTCCGACATGTGGGAGAGCCAGCATCCGGGTCGACGTGTCATGCACCAGATTAGAGCGCGGAACGGAAGGGGGGCATCACCCCGGTCGGAGCGCCAGTAATTCATGACTATAGCGAGTGTTCAGATCACAAGTCTTTCCAGCAGTAACGCGCCGTCAAATCGCACAGCCCCACTCGCTTACCCTCCTCGCCTCTCTGTCAAACCGCCTACCCGAAAACTGCCGCGCGTACTGCTCGGGAAAAGCCCCGCCCTCAACTTTTAACTACGCGAAAATAGTTCGAGCTTGTTCGTTCTATGTAAATGCAGTACTTACTGTATGTTTATTCACCCGTGGGGTTGTTCAATGAATGGAGGGGCAGGGAGCACAAGTGAACCTTAAATAGAGAGTTTCTTTTTTCTTTAATGCCACGTACAGAAATTGAAACGCTTGTTGTGGAGAGAAAAAAGATAGTCACTCCACTATATATGGACGCAGGGGCCTGAGTGCTTTCTTTACTAGGGTTGCTCTCTTCATTCTCTCATCCTCTCCAGATATAAACAAGACAGCGGTAGCGACATTTTCTTTCTGCTCACCGCTGGTCACAGATCCGGCCGGATCCCTTCGGCCGGTGTGTGTAGAGGACTAAAAGGTGCATCGTTCACGCGGTCAACGCCACCGATGGAGGAAACCCACGGCTGCCGGAGGGGCCCGATCCTCTGCCCCTGCCGTTCTCTCCGACACAGCGCCAGCTCGGGAGGTCCTCCAACCCTTCTTCCTCCCTGCCGTATTGTCCGTAGATCCGACCTGCCGCCGCCGACATCCCGGCGACCCTCAGGTATAAGTTCTTCGAAAGCGGCCTTGCTCTACTGCCCCAGCTCCCCACGTGTCTGCATGTGCATCTTTTTCTACTCCCATCAGCTCTTCCAAAGCCACCTAAATTTTTAGTATTATTAGAGGTAAAGCTACTTCATGCATTCAAATCTAGGGCTTTGTTCAAACAACGAAGAAAGGGGGGAAAGTTTTAGCATGAATCTAGGACTTGATTCAAAGAGGAAATAATATGGTGAAAGTAGTAGAGACCGGATACCCAACAGGTCTCTTGGTTGAAAAGGGAAATAATGGGAAAACGCAGTACAAACTGGATAAGGAACAGATCTATTATTGGTTGAAAAAAGGATAGAAAGTGGCGGCTGGTGGACAAGTCAACAGAGTATGTCCACGATTGGATTTGCTGCAATCACATAGTAAAAGGTCTCCAGGATTAGACTTGCTGCCCTCACATACTAAAAGGTCTCAGGATTATATTTGCTGCCCTCACATAGTAAAAGGCCTCAGGATTAGATTTGCTGCCCTCACATAGTAAAAGGTCTCCAGGATTAGATTTGCTGCCCTCACATAGTAAAAGGTCTCTAGGATTAGATTTGCTACCCTCACATAGTAAAAGGTCTCCAGGATTAGATTTGCTGCCCTCACATAGTACAAGGTCTCCAGGATTAGGTTTGCTGCCCTCACATAGCGTGAACAAGCTCGGCATCACCACTTTATGCCTCCTTGTAGGTACATTGTCTTGATCGTCCTTTGTTGCATGTCCTTATACCAGCCTTTTGATGTTGTTAATGTAAGGGCACATGTAAAATGAAGCGATCACACTGTTACCTTAGGGACATGTCAAACCAGTGTTATTGTTAATCTAATGCGTCCAGTGATAGGATGCAATTAAACTGTGTTACAAATGGCACTCCTGCTGTTTTCCCCAGTATGATAAGTAAGTTGCTCCTCTACGCTGCTGAGTGTCCTGGTGTCCCACGGTCCCATGCCCTTAAACCAACTCTTTAGCTGCTGTTGATTTACTGTGTCTGGTAAACAAGCAATGCCACCAGGTAATCCCATATTTGAGGAATCTCATTGTTGATCGTAATGCTTCTGGTAACATGAAGCATTGCTGATGTTTTAAATTTTCTATTTTCCTTGCGTGATTGCCATGAACATAATTAAGATGCTTCTTTTCATATTGTATATGTTCCGTATATTCTTATTGACCAGCAACTGTTTACTTTCTATCATTTTGTGCAGATAGGGATATACATTTAACCTTGTTGCTATTGTGACGTTTTGGTGAACTGCACAAAACACTTTTTTTAGAATGAGTGTCTTGTGCAGTTCAACTAAAATGTCATGTGGGCAACATCTCTCAATTTTGGTGGAACTGCATAAAATGGTGATTGGAGTTTCCAAAATCTCTGTCAAGTTCTGCTGGTAATCTCGTGCAACATTTTATTAGCCTTTGCAAGATGGAGCCGTCACTGTCACCACAGTGGCACTTTATTTTAGTGGAACTGCACAAAAAGATAAGAAAATTATAGTTGCACCTTACATGAGCCAGACAGCCAACATTAATGTTCCTCAATTTTAGTGCAACTACTAAAGAAGAACCTGCCAGCTCACAAGAGCAAATACTTCTTGCTAGCTGAATGATGCAATCTTTGCTTCATTTCAGGTGAACTGCAGAAAAAGGAGCATGAATTGAATCATGGAATTCCAGGCAGACCTCATCCAAGTAGAGCTGGAGGTTGAGTTCAAGGAGGCCGCTATTAAAGTGAAATCATGCTCTCCTGTCTCCTTGTTTGTGTTGTGCAAACATGATGTGCAAACAAGAATACTCAACTACAGATGTTGTGACGGTCAAGAGCATTCCCAAGTTCTTCGATTGTGTGACATGGCTAGCCAAGATGGATTTAATCCTGATATTCACTTTATCAAAAGGCTCTAATGGGTTGGTTTTGAATCTTGCAAGCTGGGAATCAGTGAGATGTGTAGGCAGCTTTGTTCTACTTATTATTTGAATCTTATTTGTTGGTTCTGAATCTTGCTAGCTGGGAATCAATGAGATGTGTAGGCATCTTTGTTGTACTTATTATTTGGATCTTATTTGTTGGTTACGAATCTTGCAAGCTGGGAATCAATGAGATGTGTCGGCATCTTTGTTGTACTTATTATTTGGATCTTATTTGTTGGTTCTGAATCTTGCAAGCTGGGAAACACGGCATGATGATGCAGAGGACAACAACCATAACAAACAGTTCCAACTTGGTAGTATTATCTCTGTGAAAGTGTGACAAATGTGCTGATCGTCTGCGTCCTGAGAATAATAATTCTAATTGTTGTGCATGTTGATCCTGTGGCACTGATAGAACGAGCGAATGCATTGCTTGTTTTAAGTATAAATTTCTATTAAAGCTAATTAAATTTAAGTAAAGTGACCACTAACTCCTGTTATTACAGTACCAATACAGACCCGCTCGTGAACCGACGTGTGGCTGGAGTAGGTTTCTTAATGGAGGCGTTTGAATGCGCCGAGGGTGCATCTTCTGTCGGGCGTGCAGCTGACGAGGGACGGGTAGTAACTGTTGTCGCCTGTACACACTCAGCTTACTGTTGAATCTAGTTCCCCAAGAGCTGAAAAATGAACTGCTACCGCCGCCTACAGACTCGTTCACTCAAAGAGACTCCAATGGCGATCCGAGGGGTGAGCCTGCTGGATATGGACTTCAGCAAGGAGTTCCCCTTTGAGTTCGCCGTTCAGTCCTATGGCTGCCCGTGATGTACACCAACGATAAGGACTCGGTGAAGCTCTGCCTCGCCTCAGTCCTATGGCTGCACCAGGTTCTGGAGCATCTAGTTCACTTGTCCGTAAAAAAACTAGCTCATTGGGCTGCCGTGCTTTGAATCTCCTTCCTCCCAACATATTCCTCTCCTCAGGTGGACCCAGCAGGTCTCTGAATTTTCTCCCACTTTCTTTTTCGATGTAAACTGAGTTTTCTCCCAGTACTTTCCCCTAGAACCAACTCAACTGTCCCACGTCTAGCCTAAAAAATAATAATACCCCATGTACAATTAACTCATCAAATTAAAATAATATTTTATTTCGTAAGTTGAAAGTTCTTACAAAATAATACTCCAATAATAATTGTTTATATATAATTTGCCAAGTTAACTCCTAGTGATTGCGTACATAAGCTTGCAAAGATTTTACTGACGTGCAATCATGTGTTTATGTTTTTATAACATTCGTGCGTCTAGCCCAACATGATATTTTCACCCGGCCCAGCAAGTTTGCGGATTTCGAGAAAAATGCAAATGGGATTTAAACGGGCTGCATAGATGCTACATCATTGTTTCACCCAGCCCACCAAATGGACTAGCTAACATGTGGGCCAGTAGGTCGAAGCCTAAGAAGGCGTTGGATTTACATCCAACGGCCGGCATTCTACTTCAATCTCTCGTCTTCTTCCCCCAGTGCTGCCGGAACCGCCTGCTCCAGCCTTCAGCGTCCAGCGGTGTTGTTTTGTGCTCCTCAGTGAAAGGCTACCCCGCCGACGGTCAGGCCATCCCTCCACTCCGCACCTCCTGTTATCTGCCGAGTGTAGGCCGACCCCACACCCGAACCAGTCAAGTTTCTCACTCCTCTCCGTCTGTGACTCCACTGCCGCGTCTTCCCCATCTCCGGGTCGTTCCATTCTGGGGCCTCGCCGTCGTCCACCGCCTCGGTGCGCTCGGCGTGGCGTGGTCAACATACGAGAGTCATCGGAAGAGGATCAGACGTGGAGAGCTCGACGGCGGGACCCACGAGGTCCATGGTCGCACACAAGGAAAGTTCCTCCTTATTACGCCTTTGTACATACCTTTATGCGTGGGAAGGGCTTCTGTATTTCGTGAAAAAAATGTTCCCCCCGCTGACAGGTCGGACCCACCAGCTATATCTTCGCACGCAAGGAAGTGCCTCCTTATTACGCACCAAAAAATGAATACCCCCTGCTAGATGAGACCCACCATAGTGGGTGGCTGACTTGTGGGCCTACTAAGTTGACGAGGACGGAGAGCTTTGTAAACTTAGTCAACATGAACGATTCTAGCTCCAGTGACCGTACGATATCCATCAAACGGCCATAGTGCTTCTTCAACCTCTGATTTTCTTGCTCCAGCCGCACAAAGCAGCGCCGGTCATGCCGCGTGCTCCTGCCTCTCGTGACCAGCTGTGATGCCGCGGAGGCCTAACCGCCCCCTACTACTCCCACCGCTGACCCATGCCTCTACTCACCCACACCCCCTGTTATTCTGCGGCGATGGCAGCCTCACGCTGCAGCCGAACCAGTGAACCCTCGTACTCCTCTCCGCGTGGGCATCCACTGTCGCATCTTCCCCGGCTCCGCGTCATCCCCTTCATAGGCCTCGCCATCGTCCACTGCCTTGGTGCTCTCGGCGTGGCGTGGTCAATGTGGTCAACGACCGACTTCCATCGGAAGAGTACTGTACGTAGAGAGGCTGACAGCAGGGTCCACGGCCACAACCCAGTTTTTTTGTGATTTGCCAAGTAAGTCGCTTTGTCAGGCCTGTTGGGCTGCAAATCTTTCAAGACGAGGAGAGCTTCATTCGGCTGGCCGAGAAAATGGCCTATCAGTAATGAGAAATGGGTTGTACATTTTTAAAACACATCAAACCGGCAATTAGTTTCATATATCTTTTTTTCATTTCGATATTTTAAATTACATTAATTTTTATGCCTGGAGAATTTGTTGGATTTTATATTGATATATATTTATTTTTCAAATCAGTTTGAATGTGAGTCAAAATTTCGGGATTAAAAACAGTTCGGACCGCACCGAAATATGCAAAATTTCGTATAATTTTTTAACCATGGGCACAATCTGAGCTGTAATGCTAACAAAAAGAATATGGGCTGTAAAAAAACCCGTAAAAATTAGCAAATGGGCTGTAAATTATTAGAATAATGGCAGATGGGTTGTATGCTGTTTTCCACGCTTTCCTAAAAAAAGGTTAACGCACAAGAGTGACTGTTGGATGTCCATCCAACAGTCGTTGTGCTTCTTCAATCTCTGCTCTTCCTACTCCAGCCGCTCAAACAAGCGCCGGCGGGACTGCCTGCTCCCTCCTCCCATGTCCGGCTGTGCTGCCGTGCAGGCCTCACCGCCCCACCGTACTCCCATCGCTGGCCTAGCCATCCCTCTACTCACCCACACCTGCTGTTATTCTCCGGCGACGGCAGACGAACCAGTAAACACTCGTACAGTCGTACTCCCCTCCGCGTGGGAAACAACTGCCGAGTCTTCCCTGCCTCCGTGTCGTTCCCTTCCTAGGCCTCGCCGTCGTCCACCGCCCTGGTGCTCTCGGCGCGGCCTGGTCAACGTGGTCAACGACCGACATGCATCTGAAGTGGACTATACGTGGAGAGGCTGACAGCTGGGTCCATGGTCGCAGGCAAGGAAATGCCTCATTATTACGCGTCAAATAATGATTCCTCCACCTGACATCAGGGACCCACCGAAAGGGCCTCTGTATTTCGCGACAAAAATGTTACCGCCGCTGACAGCTCGGACCCTCCAGCTATATCTTCGCACGCAAGATAGTGCCTCCTTATTACGCACAAAAAAATGAATACTCCCCCTGTTAGCTGGGACCCAGTATAGTGGCAGGCTGACTTGTGGGCCTACTAAGTTGACGGGGATGGAGGGCTTTGTCAACTTAGTCAATATGCATGATTCTAGCTCCAGTGACCGTACGATGTCCATCCAACGGCCGTAGTGCTTCTTCAACCTCTGGTCTTCTTGCTCCAGCCGCCCAAACCAGCGCCGGTCGTGCCTCGTGCTCCTGCCTTCCGTGGCCGGTTGCGATGGCGCGGCGGAGGCCTCACCGCCCTACTACTCCCACGCTGGCGGGCCATCCCTCTACTCACCCACACCCCCTGTTATTCTGCGGCAACGGCAGCCTCACACCGTAGCGAACCAGTGAACCCTCGTACTCCTCTACGCGTGGGCATCCACTGCCGCGTCTTCCCCGGCTCCGCGTCGTCCCCTTCCTAGGCCTCGCCGTCGTCCACCGCCCTGGTGCTCTCGGCGCGGCGTGGTCAACATGGTCAAGGAATGGCTTCCATCGGACGTGGACTGTACGTGGAGAGGCTGACAGCTGGGTCCAGGGCCGCAGCAAGGAAGTGCCTCCTTATTACGCGCAAAATAATTATTCCTCCACCTGACAGCAGGGACCCACCGGATGGGCCACCGTATTTCGTGAAAAAACGTTTCCCCCTGACTGCTGGGACCCACCAGCTACATCTTCGCACGCAAGGAAGTGCGTCCGGGCAAAAAAAAAAAATTCGCCCCCCTGACTGCTTGGACCCGTCAGCTACATCTTCGCAGGCAAGGAAGTGCCTGACAGTCGGGACCCACCTGGCCGAAGCGTACGTAGCGTTGTCATCTTGGTTGGGAACGTGTACGTACATACTGGTCGTTGTAGAGGCGCGCACGTGTCGTAGTAGAGGCACGCACGTAGCATGTACACGTACATACAGCGGCGAGTGTGCAAGAAAGAAAATACGGCCACGTACGTACATACGGGCAGGGTCTCGAACGCCTAATCGCGCATACGTATGGCCAGGGGCTTGTGTACATGGCTGAGTGGGAACGGAGAAATAGCATCGTCGTCGTGTTCATGGGGAGGCAACGGAATGCGTCGTGTTCATCGGGAGGCAACGGAATGCGTCATGTTCATGGGGAGGCAACGGAATGCATCGTGTTCATCGGGAGGCAATGGAATGTGTCGTGTTCATCGGGAGGCAACGGAACGCGTGGGAGCCAACTGGCTTGGACAGAACAGGCGATGGAAACGAGGCCTCGCGTACCGCACAACGGAGGAAACGGACCTCCTACGTTCGGAACGGGGTCCTGTTGATCGGGAGGGGTGCGGCGTACCGCAAAACGGAGGAAACAGACCTCCTACGGTAGAAACGGGGGTCCTGTTGAGCGGGAGGGGTGCAGCGTGCCGCAAAAGCGGAGGAAGCGGACCTCCTACGGTCAAACGGGGTCTGTTGATCGGGAGGGGTGTGGCGTACCACAAAACGGACGAAACGGACCTCCTACGGTCGAAACGGGGGTCATGTTGATCGGGAGGGTGCGGCGTACCGCAAAACGGACGAAACGGACTTGTGTTGAGCGCTACGGTCGAAACGGGGGTCCTGTTCATCGGGAGGGGTGTGGCGTACCGCAAAACGGGACTCAACGGGATATTGTTCATCTCCACCGTCGACCTCCAACAGCCTCCACGGGCTACCGTCGACCTCCTGCAGCCTCCATGGGCTACCGTCGACCTCCTCCAGCCTCCACGGGCTCCTGTTCATCCAGCCTCCACCGTGCGCTACTCCACCGGCTCTTGTTCAACCACCCCTCCACGGGCACCCCTCCACCGTCTACTGTTCATCCAGCCCTCCACACCACGGGGTCCTGTTCAACCTCCCCTCCACCGTCTACTGTTCATCCAGTCCTCCACACCACGGGGTCCTGTTCATCCAGAGGCAACGCCACTGCTCACTGTTCATCCAAACCCCCCCTCCCCCCGCAGCACTCACTGTTCATCCAATCGATCGGCTTCAGTTAGCAGCAGTAGCGAAGGAATCGCTCGATCGGGTTCAGTTAACAGCCATTGATCAATCGCTCGGGTTCGAACGCGTAACTGCGGTCTGCAATCGCCGGGTTGATTAGAGCCAAACGCCTCGCTCGGGTACAGTTAGAGCCAACGCCTCGCACGTGTACAAGAGAAACGTGCATCGCTCGACCCCCGACCTCCCACCGTAACCGGGAGCTCCCCGAAATTTTCCTCCCCCTCGCTTCTACCATGGTTTTTTCCATCATGGACGGCCCAAAGAATGTCATGCAGCTACGTCTCCGGCCTACCCAGGACGAGAAGCCCATTTTCTGTCATGATTTTTTGTCATAGAAGTAGGAGCCCACCACATCTATGATGATACCGGGTTTTCTCACAATTATCGTCATAGAAGTGTCATATGTATGACAGGAAAAAAAAAAATTGCTCGGCCCAAAATGTCACGGATGTGTCTTTTTTTGTAGTGATCGCAGCTCCTCCATACTCGGTTAAATTTTATTTTCACTTGGATCGATCTGCTGGAGCATGTAAGGAAGCTAAACACACGATGCTAGCCTAGACAAGTCGCACTAATAATTGATCAGCTAAAATTGTCTTGTACAACAGGTTTATAGATTGTTCTGTATACAATCAGCGCGAGAGCGAATAGCTCGCACACATAGACCACTCGGGTCTCTTTTTCCTTGGCTCGTCAAGATAGAGTATATGTTAATACACGAAATGTCTACAACAGCGAGCACTGCATCAGCAGATGCACTGTACCTAGGACGTCCCTGAAGAAAGTTTCAGTTTTCACATGCCTAGTGTAGTTTGTTACTGATTTTGACGACGCCCAGCAAGCAGCAGGCATAAGGTTACCAACGGATCATTCCCAGGGGGGGCGGCGGTCTGGCGGCAGGTGGGAGGTGACGGGGCGACGACGATGCGACTTTCTGGGCTCTGGGGGGGAGGAGAGGGCGGAGAGCGCGAGGGGAAGCGATGGCGAGGGAGGGGTGGGTGGGTGCGGTGAGAAGGCAAGGGAGGGGGTGGGTGGGGGCGGCGGAGCCCGGGAGCTAGGTCGGTGTCGGTGCAGCGTCGTGCTCGCCAGAGGTAGCCATGGTGGAAGGAGGCAAGAAAACCTAGGGGGAAGGGGAGGGGAGGAGAGGGGAGGAATCACCTGTGAGAGAACGGCATGCTGCCATAGGAGAACACCGGCGTCGAGGAGGCTGCAGGTGGCGGCGCGTCGAGGAGGCGGCGCGTCGAGGAGGGGCGAGGTGGATCTGGCGAGGAAGGAAGAGAGGCCAGAGGGAGAGGGGAGCAAGTGGAGTGGGGTGAGAGTTAGCAATGGCGCACCTTTTAGGGGTGCGCCATAAACATACTTATACCAATGGCGCACCCAACCGTGGTGCGCCATTACTATTTTATTTTTCTTTTGGATTTTTAGTTGCATGTAATATTTTTTAAAAAAAATATCGATCAAATTTGAAAACATTTATGAATGTGGAAAAATATCATCAGATTTCAAAACATTTATGAAAAAATATGAATATGAAAAAATATCATCAAATTTGTTATTTGAAATTTTTTTTTTGGATTTTTAGTTGCATCAAATAATTTTTTAGAAAACATTTATGAATATGAAAAAATATCATCAAATTTGAAAAAATATTCACGAATTCAAAAAGTGCCCATCAAATTTAAGCAGGAAAAGGAACACTGAAAAATAAAATACCAGAATAAACATAAATAAAAATTTGTATATCAATGGCGGACCTCCTTCGGGTGCGCCATGAATACCTTGATAGCAATGGTGCACCTTCCCCTGGTGCGCCATTACTAACTTTTTTTTGGATTTTTAGTTGCATCTAACAATTTTTTAGAAAATGATGATCAAATTTGAAACAATTTATGAATGTGAAAAAATATCATCAAATTTGAAAACAGTTATGAAAAAATATGAATATGAAAACATTTATTAATATGAAAAAATATCATCAAATTTGTTATTTAAAAATATTTTTTTGATTTTTAGTTGGATCTAATAATTTTTTAGAAAACATTTATGAATATGACAATATATCATCAAATTTGAAAAAATATTCATGAATTCAAAAAGTGCCCATTTCCATATGTCGAAATACAATCGAGAAATGAAGGCTACAATTTAAATACAATTGATCTTAGCTATCTTTTCACAATCTTCTTGCCCTTATTTTTCACAAATGGAGTTCTTCTCTTGAACGGACATCCTTTAGGTAGGGTGGTCCTGCTTCTTCTTGTGGTGTATGCTGGTACTTCATCGTCGTCGTCATGTTCCATCTACAGGTCGCCGTACTTGTCGAAGTCTTGCTCATTGGTGATTCCATCCATTCCAATGATCTTCCTTTTGCCTCTCCTCACGACAACACGACTAGGCTTTGACGGCTCGGTAATGAAGAAGCATTGGTCCACTTGGGAAGCCAGTACCCATGGCTCATTTTTTCATGGGTGATGTTTGCGCCATGATCTTGGATTTGGCTTCAGGTATAACCATGGTGGTGAAATACCGGTCTTCTTTTAGGACGCTCTTGGCCCATCTGACACGGAACATCGGGACCTTCTCTCCAGCGTAGCTCAGCTCCCAGATCTCCTCTATCCTTCCGTAGTATCTGTCCTTGTCGTTACCGGTGTAGGATTCCATCGTTACCCCGGAGTTCTGATAACCATCGCTCTTCATGTCTTTTTCCTCGGTGTAGAATGTGTAGTTGTTGATATCGTATGCCTCATAGGTCATCAGGTTGTGCTCGGCGCCCTGTGACAAGGCAAATATGAGTTTTTCTTCCGCGGAAGAATCCTCATGTAAAGGGTACGACAGAAGCTTCTCCTTGAACCAACGCGTGAAACATGAGTTGTGCTCTTTGATTATATCTCCGTCCGTCCTCTGTTGGCCTCGGTCATTGTACGTCTTCTCAATAAAGGTTTTGTGCTCTACCACCCAAGGATCGACCACGTCTATATTTTGTAGCGTGACTAGGTTTGATGTTTCAAAGTCGGCGAGTCGACCCTTAAAGTCTACATGCATTTCGCGGTGACCCTCGCGGTGACCCCATCCAGCGAGCCTATTGAGGTGCCTGTTGACGGGCAGACCAACGGGGTTCTCGATGCCTAGATAATTCGTGTAGTAGGAGATGCACTCTTCGGTCAGAAAGCCCTTGGCTATGCTTCCCTCTGGACGTGACATGTTGCCAACGTATCCTTTGATGACACCATTCATCCTTTCAAACGGCATCATGCTGTGCAGGAACGTTGGCCCGAGTTGGATGATATCCTCCATGATATGGACCAGCAGATGCACCATAACGTCGAAGAATGCGGGCGGGAAGTACATCTCAAGCTCGCATAGTATCACCATGATCTCTTCCTGTAGCCTTCTGAGTTGCCTCACGCCAACCGACTTCCGAGAGATGACATCGAAAAAGTTGCATAGGCCAAATAGCATTTCATGGACGTGCGTGTCCATGATCCCACGGATTGTAACTGGAAGTATCTGTGTCATCAGCACGTGACAGTCATGAGACTTCGCCCCGCTGAACTTCTGCTTCGTTGAGTCTAGGTATCTGCTTATCTTCCCCGCGTAACCGTAAGGAAGTTTTACTCCTACGAGGCAGGTGAAAAACTGCTCGATCTCCTCCTGACTTAGAGTGAAGCACGCGGGAGGGCAGTCATTTCCGATCTTCTTGGCCTTTTTGCCTTTGCGACGACTTTCCGTGTCCTTCGCCTCATCATCATCATCATCATCATCATCATCATCATCAGCATCATCATTAGGGCGTTTTGCGTGAAGCTCCTCCCTGATGCCCACTGATTTCAAGTCTGCCCTTGCTTTCGGCCCATCTTTGGTCCTCTCTGGCATGTTGAGCAGGGTACCAAGCAAACTCTCGCACACGTTCTTCGTGATATGCATGACATCACTGTGAGGCACACGGAGGATCTTCCAGTACGGCAAGTCCGAGAAAACTGACCTCGTTTTCCATACCTTCAGCAGTGGCTCTGGCGCCTTTCGCTTCTTTCCCAGCTCCGGGCACTCTTTCCAATTTTTCAATAGCTCGTCTATTTCCTCGTCGCTCCTCGTACGCGGGCGTCTTCAGGGTTCGGTTTCACCATGGAACAGATCGTTGCGTTTTCTCCATGAGTCATTGTCACGAAGCCACCTTCGATGTCCCATGAACATGGTTTTCAAAGACCCAGGATCTCTATCTAGCTGGCGATACATTGTGTCATCCATACACCTGACGCATCCAGAAAATCCGTGGACCACCTGCCCCGCGACATATCCGTAACCGAGATAGTCGTGCACCGTCGTGAGCAGTGCGGCTCTCGTAGGGAAATATTCTTTCTCTACAGCGTCCCACGTATTGGCTGGCGTTTTCCACACCATGTCTAGCTCCTCTTTCAGCAGCCCCAAATACAGATTGATGTCGTTCCATGGTTGTTTCGGCCCTTCAATTAGCATACTCATGTGAATGTACTTCCTCTTCATGCATAACCAGGGGGGAAGGTTGTACATCCACACAAACACAGGCCAGGTGCTATGTGTGCTTCTCTGGCTGCCAAACGGATTGACTCCATCGGTGCTCGCGCCCAGCACGATGTTCCTTGGATCGTCCCCAAATTCTGGGTGTTCGAAGTTCAACGCTTGCCACTGGCTCGCATCCTTAGGGTGACTCAGCATCTTGTCTTTTTTATTTATCTCCGGATCATTTCTGTCATCTTCTCGCTTCTTCTCCTCCCTATCCGCGTGCCAACGCAGGAGCTTTGCTACCTTAGGGTCCGCGAAATACCGCTGCAGACAAGGAGTGGTCGGAAAGTACCACACCACTTTTCGAGGAGCTTTCTTCCTCTTCTTGTATCGAGTGACGCCGCACACCGGAAATATGGTAGACTCCGCGTGCTCGTCCCGATAAATGATGCAATTGTTCATGCACACATGGTATTTCACGTGCAGTAAATCCAGAGGACACACGATTTTCTTCGCCTCCTCGAAACTGGTCGGGCACTTGTTCCCCTTGTCAAGACGTTCCTGCCAGAATGACATGTTCTCGTCGAAGCATGCGTCGGCCATTTTTTGTTTTACCTTCATCTCCAGAGCCATGAGCGTTACTTTCATGCGGGTATCCTCGGGCCTGCATCCTTCATACAATGGAGTAACCGCGACTATCTCAAGTTGATCCAGGTTGGCTTTCTCTCGGGCTGCAGCTCTTGCGTTATCCGTCTGCTTGAGAAGTAGCTCTTGAATATGAGGGTCCTGCACCCAGCCCATCCATGGTCCATCGTCGTCTGCTCCGGCATCTTCATCTCATGATCATTTCCTTCGTCTGCTCCGGCATCTTCCTCATCATCATGTCCGGCATCTTCTACATGATGACCGTGTACTGCATCTACTTCATGATCATGTCCTGGAGATTCTTCGTCTTCTCTCCCGCCCTCACCACGGTTGTCTTGCTGCCCTTCCTCATTTCTTCCCCGGCCCCCATGGACGACTTCATAATCATCTTGATCACCTTGCCACGGATAGCCATCCATGAAGCCACGCAAGAGCAGGTGGTCCCGCACCTGTACGGAATCCGGGTCCATAAGGCTCTTCAGCTTGCATCTTCGACACGGACATCTTATCTCCATCTCGTTCTTTTGAAGCATCTCGGCCTTCGCGGAGCTCAAAAACCTATTCACGATGCCTTCGGTCATCGTGCGGACCATGGTCGCCTGCGGGGTAGAGCAAAACGATACCAAAAAAATTGGCATGACTTTGCCTAAAAATAGGACCAAAAAGAATGCATAGTGCCAAATTCTCGCCGAAACGGAAATGAATCAACATTCTGGCAAAATATTGGCAACTATCGCATTTCAAATACCGGTACCTGCAAACACAAACATATGCAACACCACAAACATACGTAGATCTAGGCCATAAAAAGTGCATGTGCACGTTGTTGGAGGGAGAAAAAGTAGATCTACAACATAAAGAAAGCTTTCAATCACTTACCTACCAAAAAAAGGAAATTTAACCACTTAATTTGGGTGAATCTATGGTGCAAATGAGGTGAGGAGGAGGAGGCACCCGAGACAAGCTTGGAGGAGGTGGTGGAGAGAATAAAGTGGGGAAAGTGAGTGTGGTAGGTGGTTGTCCAAAATATCTAGCTGCTCTCATGTTACCAATGGCGCACCATCTAACAATGCGCCATTAGTAACCCTGGTTACTAATGGCGCACCTGATATGTGGTGCGCCATTACTAGTTTTGCAAAAAAATTAAACAAAATAATTGTTAGTAGTGGCGCACCATGGTTGTGGTACGCCATTACTAGTTTGAACTAGTAATGGCGCACTATCCTCTGGTGCGCTATTACTAGTTTTGAAAAAAAGTAAAAAAAAATGTTAGTAGTGGCGCACAGAGTGTGTGGTGCGCCATTACTAGTTTAAAAAAAAAATTGTTAGTAGTGGCGCACCGTGATGTGGTGCGCGATTAGTGATATGGACACTAATGATGTACCTACACATGGTGCGCCACTGCTATATAGCAGTGACGCACCACATATATGGTGCGTCATCAATGTTCGTATTAACTATAGCCCTTTTCTAAATAGTGACTCTACAGGCACGTCCATTTCATGAGGCATGCATGCACTAACCAACTAACCTGCTAACTATGTGCATGCGCGTTACACAGAAGACCTGGCCATGCGGGCTAGCTACTAACAAACCAACGCGCCAGCCCTCCATTCTCGCTAGGCCGATGGATCAGCACGCCCTGGGCGGCTCGCACAATGCGCTCATGCGCGCCTGCTGCGCCTGGACTTCCAACAGATCATCAATGGCCGTAGCCCTACACAATGGACTCACGTGCACCCACACACCATCGCCGCAACACGGACATGGCTTATTTCCAACATAGAGGAGGTTGAAGATGACATCCATGGTGGCGGTGGTGGAGGTTCAAGTGGTGCAGCAGGCCGTGGAGCCGGCGGACGAGGAAGGCTCGGCCACGTCAGCCGCGTGATCACCAAAGGCTGGCGCGCCGGCCAGACCTTGTCCAACTCCGCACGGGCCGGACATGGGCATGCCACCCTCAGGCTGGTTGGCCGCGGACAAGGCCGCTTCGACGCACAGTCTTCGTCTAGCTCTACTGGACGAGGGGGTGGAAGAAACGGCGGGCGTCTCGGTTTGGCCAGCCGCGGGCACGGCAGCTTTGAGCAGGCCCGCAACGGTCGCGGACACGACGGCTCTGAACAGGCCGGCAGCGGGAACGGCGGCTTCGAGCAAGCCCGCAGCGGCCACGGGCACGGTGGCTTCGAGCAGACCGGCAGCGAACACGGTGCCGGCAGTCTTGGGCTTACTGGTCAAGGCCACGGCGTCGTCATGGGTCGTGAAGGTTTCGGGCGCGCCGGCCGTCCAAAGAACGGTGGGCATCGGCGATGCTATGTGGATTTATCCCAGGGCAAGGTCCGACAACACGACGGTGCGGGCAGCAGTACTGATACGGGGGGTGACACCTCCGGTGCAGGTGGTTCGTCGAGCACGGCCGGCAACGGGGAACAACCGGTCGACATCACGAACGGCGAGGGCATTGATCTCAGTGAGTTTTTAGCTCCATTTATGTGTTAGCTTCGGTTTTGCATGCGTACTCATTAAGGTTGCCATGAGTACGATTGCATGCAACAAACTAACCACTCCATGTCGTGCTAGATAGTCTCAAGTTATTAAAAACATACACGCCTCACGTCTCTTATTGATTAATTCATTTATCAGTTTTGCTAGAACTCACCTAGATGAGATATAGTTTGGTCTCATTCATCTATTATAGCCATTGGATGTGATGCTATAAGATGTGTGTGTGCTGACGTGGGTTGTATCTGTTCTTGTTTTCAAAGTGAATGAGACCAAATTATATCTCATCTAGATGAGTTCTAGTTACTCCCTTCATTTATTCATGTCAAGAAACAAGAAACAAGGTGAAAGTTAATACACCACGTCTAAGTGTTTTGAAATTATTTGATTTCGGTAATGTGCCTTATGCATAGGTACGGAGAGAGTATAATACTCTCATTACGGAAAGCCTGAAGGCCCACATCCCTTCAACTCTCTCATCAAGCACGGCTGGCTCACACCACCCGAAGGCCCATGCAGGTTCCGTTTAATTAGGGTGCGACTCTCGAAATCACCAGAGTATTTGTTGTGAAGATCATTCCAATTCTCCAGGTTGCGACAAGTGGCGCGTTGCATGTGCGTCACTTGTCGTAACCGAAGAGTTTTCTCTTTTTTCATAGATCTGCTTATTCAAAATGTTTTATCTCTTAAATCGTGCGTCCAAATCTCGAACCGCTTTCGCCGTTGGATTTCTCACGTCGAGATCTTCAAAAGTAGATCCCACGTTGATAGGTTTTGACGACTTATTTTTCACGAAAAAAAACGGTCGAAAAAACTGAACCTGGAGCACGGGTTTTCCCTTCTCGAAAGAGGCACGCCCGGGCCTCTGACGAAATCACAACCGTGCCTCTCGCGGAAGCAAAACCGTGCCTCTCGTGAAAGAAAAAAAACAGAACACGCATTTTTTCGTTTCCGAGGAGGCACGGCCGTGACTCTCGCGAAAGCACAACCGTGCCTCTCGCGAAAGAAAGAAAAAACAGAAAACGCGTTTTTTTTTGTTTCCAAGAGGCACGTACGGCCGTGACTCTCGCGAAAGCACAACCGTGCCTCTCGCGGAAGCAAAACCATGCCTCTCGCGAAAGGAAAAAAACGGAAAACACATTTCTTTTTTCGTTTCCAAGAGGCACGGCCGTGCCTCTCGCGGAAACAAAACGTGACTCTCGCGAAAGGAAAAAACGCATTTTTTTGTGCAAAATCATTTTTTTGGGAAATTTTTTTGGTCGAAAAGCTAGCACTACTAGGAAAAACCTTACCAGTAGCATGGGTTTTTTTCATACCAGTAGCATGGGTGCCGGTGCTACTGCTACGGCGCTACAACTAAATATTTGCAGTAGCGTGTTTTCTATCCCACGCTGCAGATATGCTAAGTACTAGTAGCGCTTCTTTCTACACACACGCTACTACTATCGTATGTACTAGTAGCGCATCTTTCTCCACCCCACGCTACAACTAATTAATTAGAAGTTAAAAGAATAAAATTCAAATGCAATATTCATGGATGGAAATTCAGATGCATTTGCTTCACCAACAATGATTAGTAGTAGCCTCAACATAGCCTCTAATTCAGCATAGGAGTTGCAAGTAAGCGAAAATTACCACCGGCACTACTAGCTAATAATCATCATAGCTAGTCATTACCACAAACATTGTCTAATCATCATAGCTACACAGTGTAGCACATCATCATCATCTTGAAATTCTTTCTAGCTAGATAATCACTCCTACTGCTCTCTCTCTCAGGTAAAATAGCATAGAACATGTGGAGCGCTCCTGATTCATGATATTGAAGCATGCAGATGAACCTGTCTCCTAATTGTGGGCTACGCTTCTGATTGCTGCCCCCTAGTATTTCTCTGCGATCCTTCACAATTTTGTTCCAGTCCTGGACTATTAAGATTTGCTCGCTTCTAGAAATCATGAATGCACTCATGTGCAATGTAGGAAGTCTTGGACGTATGCTAACCATGGACATGCGACCTTTAGCTTCGATCCACCGAGGCACAACTATCATCGGGAGTCCCTGTTGAAGAACATCGTAGTAACATACTTAGCAATGAAGTTTAGCTTAAAAAATAATGTATGCAAAAGATGCACTGAGGACAAATAGTAAAAATCTTACCATCTTTCCTAAATAGATGTGACCGTAGTTCAGTACGAACACTATTGGTCGCACGTTTTGAGTACTAACATTTCTAAGTCCAGGAAAATAATTTGTCTTGACAGTATGAAGATCCTCAAGCCATGAAACATAATGACTTGTCTCCTCGCAGTTTAGTTCAGCCCCGGGACAGTAGTAGGTCATGTTTACCAAGAGCCGGACATGTTTGCTTGAATGGAAATAAGCTGTCAATACAAATTAGTTGTCAACTATTTTTGAATAAACAATATCCAGGACATAAATATGGTTGCGAAACTTACATAAATGTAGAACTGGAGGCGTCTGCACATCGACCCAGACGTCAATATTATCTTCAATATCATCTTCCGGACAAATATCAAAGGTGATAAGCATATCAGGCTCAAATGCATAAGCCTTGCATAGTGTTGTCCATTGTTTGCATTCAAAATGGGTGTAGGTGTCTGTATTGTATAATTTTGCGAGAAAACTATAACCATGCTCGGTCCTCAAGTTAACTCTTTTTACCTCCATAGTTTCCATAGTACTGAAACCAATCTTATCCAAGACATATATTCTTGCATGGCAGGGGATACGCTAGTAGAATAGTAAAAAAATTAAATTATAAGTTGAAGCAAAAGAAGCAGAAGTCATGCTTAATTACGAAAAAAGACTTGTCGTTGTGACTTACTGTATGCACTTCGAACGTCTCATCCAGCTTGATGCTGAAGCGCCTACCACCAACTAGGTGAGGCCCGTCGCACTGGCCGCGCTCGTCTTCGCAGTATTCACACATACCGAATTCCCTTTCGCTAACGTCCTCAGACATTTCCTATGTTCATATAGTTGAAATAAACGTGCATTCAATAAGCAAAACTGAATCATAAAACGAATTAGTATTCAAATGATCATGCATTCAATAATAAAACTAAATCATCTCTTGCGTCCATACATCATCGAATATTATCACTAATACATCTCGAATTGTATCATACATATAACATCACTAATACAACTAGAACCCTAGCGAACGACCGGTATCGGCGCGGGCAGTGGACACCCAAAGAGAAGGAACCATCACAGGATCATAGCTCCCGTGAGATCCCTGAAGAACCATCCAGGTACTGTCGGACCTGCCCTCCAACGCAACCATGTAGCGACGGATTTGCTCATCCTCCTCGCTGACACGGTGAGATACCACCTCCGCGGTGGACGAAGGCCTCCCCACCGTCACTGGCGCACGCGACCGCCACCAAATAAGGTCTGGGTCGACGACGGGCTGCCTCCTCACCAAGCTGCGCGCCCCGGGAGGTAGCACCTCCCAGTACCAGCCAGGCGGAGCCCAGTCCCGGACATGGCCCCTATAATCAAGCAAGCCTCCTCCTCCGAGTCGACGACGAGGATGCGGGCCAGGCATCGTCGACGTCAAGAACAAATGCTTAACTATGAAAACAAAATTAATAAACAATTAGCAAAAGTTGGCATGACCTTTGCTAAAAACAGGACATATCGAGTGCTTGAAATTTGCCATAACGTAAAAATATGGCAAAACATAGGCCACTCGGAAAAATATGACATGTCCAAAATGTGACATGCTCAAAATATGACATGTCCACTGCAAATTTGCATATAACAGGAAAAATTGTTTTAACTAAAAAAATAACAACAATTGCTTTAACTAAATAAATACCTAGAATTTGTTAACTACACCTAAAACAACTAAAACACCTAGAATTATGTTAAATACACCTAAAACACCTAAATTCTATTAACTACACCTAACTAAAAACCTAGATAAATTTCTGTCCTAATTTAAAAACCTAGATAAATTTATATCCTAGTTTTAAAACCTAGCTAATTTAAAAAACCTAGGGTTCATACAAATTAACTAGGGTTCATACTACCTAATCTGTCCTAGCTAGGGTTCGATCATAACCTACATTTTCTAAGAACCTACATTTTTTCAACTATATAGGATTCAAAATAACTACTCTCTAATAATTATAACTAGGGAGGGAGGGAGGAGGAGGAGGAAGGAGGGAGGAGTACCTCTCGGTGGAGGGAGGAACCAGAGGTGGGCTTAGCAGCAGCGTGGGGGAGGAGGCCCAGCGCTATAGCTAAAGCTGCAATAGTGGGCCACTAATAGCAGCGCTGGCCTGGAAAACAAGTGCTACTGCTAACGTGCGCTTGCAGCGCTGGTTTTGGCCGGCGCTACTGCTAAGTAGCAGTAGCGTGGGGTATACAACCAACGCTACTGCTAAATGTCTACCTATAAGCATTTTTCTAGTAGTGTAGGGAAGACCGGTGGAAAACCAAAACATCATTAAAAACCAAAAAAACCTGTTTAAAAAGCCGAAAACGCATGCGAAAAAATTAAAAAAAGAAATCCAGAGAGAGCGCTCAGAAGAGCGCGACACGTGGCGAATCGCTAAGAACACGCCAAGTGGCGCTGATCGTTGCGAGGCTTCCGGAGGAGCGCTCAATAATTAGTTGCTCCCTGCAACTCCTCTTTGCATGTCATATTTTAATTATCCACAACCACAAATTAGTGTGTGATTCCAATTATTATCATTCAATTAGTAGCACAATATCCCCATTTAGTGTCATGCAGCGAGGGGTAACGTCCTCCAATATTCCCCCATGCATTCGTGACACAGTCTCCAGATCTCCCAATTAATATAACATCAATCAAAATGTTCAGTGTTTTGTCATGTTTATTAAAATTTTGTTCACGTTTCAAAAAAGTTTAAAATTTAAAAATTGTTCAAAATAGCATATTTTACTCATGTTTTAAAAATTGCTCACGTTTCTGCGAAAAGTTCACTACATTGAAGAAAAAATGTTCATTGCACATTGAGAAAATGTTTACTGTCTATAAAAAATGGTTCCTATGTATAGAAAATTTGTTCGTGTGCATTTGAATGGAAGATCACCGTATATTTTGGGAAAATGATGAGTGTCTGTTTGAATAATGTTCATTGTATACTACGAAAATATTCCGTGTTTATTTTAAATTCACTTTTTATAAACTTTTCACTGCTCAAAAAAATATTCAGAATTCAGAATTTTTTCAATATTAAAAAAATCACTTTCGGTCAGCAAATGTTTTCATTTTCCAAATTTGTTCACTTTTTTCGAAAATTTATTCATGTTTTTTTAATAATCGATCTTCTAATATTTTTCACGATTTTGAAACAGCGTTCGCAATTTTAAGAAAAGTGTACACATTTTTTCTAAGAAATGTTCAAACAATTAAAAATGAAACGGATATGCTGTTGTTGTTAAATACTTTATGTTTAGTGCTGCATTTTAGGCATCCTCGGTCGCTAGCCAGCTGGCTAGGGTCGCTAATATCCAACCTGAGGTCCGGAGTTTGATTCCCGTGCTTGCGCTTTTATTTCTCTGTATTCGCTCGACACCTGTGAATTGGGCCAGCCCGTTTGTGCGGACATTAGCAAAAGTTGACTATTGAACGCACGCGGGGCGCACGTTGTTCTTTTAAGGCGAGCACAATAAACTCAACATGGCCTAATAACAACACCAATTAGGTCTTTTCAGGAGCTCTATAACAAAAACGAAGTTATTATTATTTGGGCCGAGCGTGCACAAAAGAAGGTACCACCTCAGACACTAAATAATCTCAAAAAGTCAAAAATAATAATATGAGTGAACAGACTCAAAAAGTCGGAGAAATACATTTTTCTTTATTGTTAGGTATAGATTATCCTTCCAAAAGAGTGAGAGTGTTGAATTCATGCAGCAAAATAGTGGTAATTGAAGGAGTTTGAAATGAGAGACCCGTTACCCATATAGATGAGCGACTCGGGAGGTGATTGGTCGGATGCTTCGCGTATGGCCACCGGCACTAGTTGGGAGGTGGTGCGGACGGTCTGCGCAGTAGCCCAGGGATGTGAGCTCGCCTGGGTGGGAGGGACGGCCGCTAGGAACCATTTTTGGACTCTCGCCGATAAGGATTCGGAGGCGGGGGAAGAGGGCTCATTGGGCGTGTCTTCGACGCCGGCCAGATCTGTGGGGCCTCGCTACACCGTTGGTGACTTCATCATGCAAGCTGCCGGCGGTGCCTCGGTGTCTGTGGGCGAGCGTCACTTAATGTCAGATGGTTGTGCTACTCGGGCAACGATGGCACACATTTGGTGGCCGAAGCGCGTGGGAGATTCGTGCGGGCCAAGCCCTAGCGTTGGTTGTGGAGCCTCCTATGCCACTGGAGGTGGGAAGGAGTGTGTGGTCGCCCGTGGCTACTCCGGTCATCTCTGCGCTAGTGGCGGTGGCAACAATAGTTGGGCAGGCGGGGACGATAACTGGGCCTGGATTGGGAGATGGGTCGTGGCCTAATGTCTGTCGTCTCCAGCAATCGAAATGTTTCACGACTCTCTTTTTACCGTCTTCAATACTATTGTGGCTCATTATTTTTTATTTGATGTTTCTGTAATTCCTGAACATATGCTACTTATGAATAGAATTATGCATTGGTTTGTTGAACCTTTCTAAGTTAGGTATGTATATGAGGTAAGTTGTTGCTACTTTCAAATTCAAATTTTGGAGAGTTTTAAATTGTGAGGATTAAATTATGGAGAAAATCAGCTATTTAGGTCATTGGTGCACACAGTTTGAGAAAGCGAAACTTCTGTGATCAACCTCTACTGTAGACATGTTTCTCATATCACAACATTCTACATGTTTCTCATATCACAACATGTGCGATGAACCCCTACTGTACATATCATTCCCTCAGACTAACGTGTGCGATGAACAAAAGAACAGCACACTCAATTCTTCCTTGGCAAACGTGTGCGACAAGGCACACGTCCTGCATTTCCAAAATGCGTGTGATTTTGACGTATCGCAAACGACGCAGAAGAGTTAAATGTTTGTGATAGGCCCCTTATAGCACACACTCTACAATCACAAATTGTTTACGATATCATGCACATAGTAAACATTCCGGCACAAAGAGAGTGTCTGATAGGTATATCATCCAGACAAGTACGGCAGATGAAGCATTTGGAACGTTTGATATATCATCGTACACTTTTACAAGGCGATGGTTTAAAACTATGTCAGCGGAAGGGGATTTAAACCATTTGCATTGTGCTTGCATGCACTATTGATGGTGGCGTTTGTCCCGAAGACATGAACCCCGCTAATGCAACACACATGATTTTGGACCCAGTGCAAAATCGACCGCCGATCGTGCCCCTTGTGGAAATGCTATACTTACGGGCATAACTGGCTATGGAAACTTACAAAAAAATATGTTGCCCTAGTTTTCTCCAATGATATTAATTTAATCCTCCGTGCTGTCAACCAACCCACCCATGCTTTTAATATAATCCCCACAACCTTCTTCTGTAGTTTCTACTGGGAGGGTCGGGTGTGCTTTGTTGTGTCGTTGGTGTTAGTGAGATTTTACAAAGTAATTATTTGGCTTGGCGTGTGGGGAAGTGGAGTCTGTTTCTTTAATTAGATAAAAGGACCATACGAAACAAATATTGATGCAAAACAAATGGACAAAATACGATTATGTTTTGATTAAAAATCGTAGTTTTCTGGCATTGCTTAAACTGGAAAAATATGTATGTGTCCGTGATTGATCTGCTTTATTGGGCTGCTGAATAATAGAGATTAATTGCTATTTATTTGTTTATGGACCCTTTTTTATCAAAGATGTCTGACATACGAGGTTTTACTGTAAAAAAGCAATTTGTATATGGACCCTAAATTTATTGCACCATAGATTAATCTGGTTTATTGGTTTGCCAAATATTGGTTAGATGAAAACCAGGACGGGATGGAAAACCGAAAAAAAATTGGTGGAGGGTAGGAGGATGGACCAAGAGATGATGGGAATTAAAAATTAGGTAAAATGAAGACCTACGCTCTTTTTAATAAGTATAGAACAAAGAGATAATGTTACGATTTGGTGGACCCTTCTTGACCGCGTGGCTATGTGGTACTCCCTCGGTAAGGAAATATAAGAGCGTTTATATCACTACTTTAGTGATCTATAAACGCTCTTTTAGGGATCTGGACGCTTTTATATTTCTTTATGAGGGAGTATATGCTAATCAGCCACACACATATGGAAATTTTTTGTTGCACTGGTGACCTCGTGTTCTATGTTGGTGATGACCAGGTAAAAGTCCTGGTGTTGTGGTGAGAGTGTGTGTGGGGTTATTGTCTTTTTATAGGCTGGCTATTTTCGATTTGTTGACTCGGTCAAAGCTTGACCAAATCTAAAATTAGATAAAGCCACTGAAAGATGTTCAAATTTAGAACATACTCCCTCCGTCCGAAAATACTTGTCACCAAAATGGATAAAAATAGATGTATATAGAACTAAAATACGTCTAAATACATCCCATTTTATCCATTTTGATGACAAGTATTTTCAGACGGAGGGAGTACTAGTGGATCCAGAGATATACCAAATATGTAGCACGACTTCGGCCAACAAAGATGAGCTGCTTCGCATAAACGATTGTACCCCATGCCAAGAAATGAAACCTCTAGTTCACAAAAATTTAAATATGTTCAAACATGTCAATCAAACCACGTCTACAATAAATTGCTTCTTAATGGCCAGGAAGAGGAGCACACGTCGCCACGTTGGTGGGGTTGATCATATATTATTTTTGCAAAAAAAGGTGTGGCACTGATCAATATGCCGAAGGAGTGGGCAGTGTTGAGGAGGAATTAACTTCACTCTCACATGGAAGCTTTACCTATACGTGTGCAGTCCTTTGTCCTGCATTGACCAGCCTGTCCAACTAATACCTTTGTATAAACACAATAGCTATATGTAACACGCCTGAATTTATAATTTGAGTCAACTGGCTACCCCATTATGTATCTTCGGGGGGGGTGTCCCGGGGGGGGGGGGGGGGGGTCAATTTAGTAGGAAAAAACCGGTCAACATTGGGGATAGAGGAACGGTCGGGGCCGGAAGTGGCATGGAGGTGGGCGGCAATTGAGGGGAGGGTGGGGCGGCGAGGCAGGCGGCGGAAGTAGGAGGTTAAGCTAGGGCTGGATTGGCGGTGGTGAGAGAGCAAGAAGAGAAATATGGGTTTGGAGGTTGAAGATGAGCGGTAAGAGTTGGATCTTGATCCAACGGTTGAGAAAAGAGAAAGGAGAATGGACTGGCCTTTCTTTTTCTGGCAACTGGCGCCTAGTCACTCCCTTGTATAAATCTATCAACAGTTCTAAAATCAAGAGAATTTGCTGGTCGGGAACAAAATTTTGAGGAATGCTCTTGATTCGTAGGGAATGAGAAAAATTACACCACTTATTGTATCTTGATCGGTTCATGTTGTATGGATATGATTTTTGTAGTGTTAGTCGCTGACCCATGGGTGGTAGTTGGTGGGTTAGCAAGTTACCATTATTGGGGATATACCGACAAAACTGCAATAACCACAAGTTATCAAATTCCATCTTGAAGTGGCTTTATTCGGTAACAGGAAACGTTACTAAATATGGTGTAACAATAAAATGTGTCGAGCAAAAAACAAAGCCATCTCGTGGTGTAACATCAAAATTTAGATTCCTCGGGAACCCCTACTCAATGTTGATTTAATCACATTGGGAAGGACGACAAGGTTTGCCATCATTTTACCTATCTTGCACTTCGGCCAACTCTTTGCCGAATCGGACCGGCAGCTTTGCCGGTATTTTGGCGAATAGTTTTCGGTGGCTTACGGCATCTCCAGCCGCGCCACAAGGAAGGCCTCCCCAGGCGTTTTTTTCGCGCCGGCGCCGAAAAAACGGCCCAGTCGCGCCCCCAGGAGCCCGATTTTCGCCGGCTTGGGCCGAAAACAGCGCCGGCGGACCCAACCCGAACCCGGCGCGCTGGGGGGCGCCCGGGGGCGCCGGGCGAACTGTTTTGGCGCGAAAAAGCCGCGGGCCCGCCGCGTCAGCGACACGGCTCTCTTCTCGGCCCTTCGTCGTCCTCATCGCCTCGTTTCCCGCGGCGAATCAATGCCAAAGCTGCCGCGCGCTGCCGCGCCGGTCAACCTGCCATTGGTGCTCACGGGCGGCGCAGTTAAGATCGGATGACGCGCGTCCCTCGCCCTCCCTCGCCCGCCACGCGTACACACTGTGGCACGCGCGCCTCGGCCTATATATGACGCGCCCCGGCGCACTCGGCGACTCATCACGCTCTCCCGCCATCGTCGTTTCTCCCTCTCCTCTCCTCTCTTTCGCCGTCTCCAGTTCACACCCATGGCCGAGCGCTTCTAGGCGGCAGCGGCGGTAACGGCTTCGGCCGCCGCCATCTTCATGAAGACGAGGCTCGCCTCCTTTACGAGGCCGAGTACCCGGTCCCGCCGGACATGCGGGTGCCCGGGGCATGGAGGATCAGCGCGGGCGGCGTGCCGGTGCCCCCGATACCCACCGGAGCGGCCCGGCGTGCGGAGATCGCACGCATCCGCTCGAATCTGCCGCGCGCGGCGAGGGAGGGGCCACGGTACGTCCCCGACAGCCCGCTCTGGGAACCCTACTTCCGCCGCCGTCACGCCCAGCAGCTCGAGGCCACCAACGGCGTCGTGCCCTCCGGCAGGCTCAACGCCGCCGGCCGGCGTCGGTGGTGGGGCGTGCCCGGGCGCACGTTGGAGGCCGTCCTCGAGTACATCGAGGGCGGCAACACGCCGCGCCTCGAGTACCCCGCTCCCCTTTCTTTCTCACGCCGCCAGGGAAGCTCCTGGACCCCGAGGCGCATGGAGACCGGGGGCTCCTCCTCGTCCGGCGGCTCGCCCTGCCTCCGCCCCGTCAAGCCGGAGCCCCAGGGCGCGCCGGTCAGCGCGCGCACCCGCAGCTCCGGCGTCTGCATCGGCGTCCGCATGGGCGCCAACGCCTCTCCACCCACCGGCCGCCTCGTCCTCGTCGAGCCCAAGCCGGAGCCTGGCATGCCCTCGGAGTACGAGGAGATAGCCCGGCGCGGCATCTCCGACGAGGACGCCATGCGGTGGGCGCGGGACGACTACCTCCGCGACGAGATGGTCCGGCAGCGCCGGGCCCTGAAGGAGATCGCCGCCCGCAAGCGTGGGCGCGAGGACGAGCACGGCGTCTTGGTCCTCGACAGCGACGACGACGACGCCCCCGGACCGTCCAACCCGCCGAGGGATGCAGCAGGGACGGCGGAGGCGTAGGCGGGGGCGGCGGCGACAACGACGACGACGATGACGACGACGGCGGTGACTACACGCGGTTCTACCGCCTCCTCGGCATGTAGAACCGCTGTATGGGCGTGCCAGAAGCGGGCGGCGAGGGAGATGGCGGGGGTAGCCCGCGGTAGTTTTTTTCTTTTTTTTTGTAAAATATGTTTAAGTTTGAATGAACTCGCCGATGTTTGTGTTAAATTTGAGTCATTTTTACGCCGTATTTGTTTTTTTTTACTAACCGTGGGCGCCGCGACTGGAGGCATCACGGTCCCAGTGCGCGGTTTAGCGCCGGTGCGCCTCATGGGGCGATTTTTTGCCCCTCCTGAGGGGCCAACGGCTGGAGATGCCCTTAAGCGGCACATTGGTTCGCCCATGCATTTAACAAATTCGGCACATCATCGATATGCCGACCTTGCAGAGAGACTTCAGCAAATGTTTCCTTCCCGGCACGTTGGCTTGCATGCACATGGCGCAGTAATGTGTGTACCAAATCTAGTAGTAGTTGCCTTTATTAATTCCTAGCGGATATTCTTAACCAATCCGTATGAGCAGCCAAGAATCACTATGCAAAATTGCACATATATGCCACCAGGATTCAAAATTTCATTGGAACTTTGGAAATTTTTGCGGGCAACATTTTTTTATTTGGTTAGATAATTTTGGTTGTACATAAATTCAAGGTAAGTTCAAAGAAAATTTTAATCCTGACCACAGTCATCAAACTTTGGTATGATAAAACAATATTTTTCCAGCCTAATTAATGGCAGAACTGATATCCCAAACTGAAAGAATCTTTAACTCATTTTGCCCTTATTAGTGCTGGTACACAATCACACACACAATCCAGGCACATATACAAAAAAGTAGGAAGAAGAAAAGTTTGACAATTTAAATGGCTATATTCTCGGTACTTCAATAATCATTTAAATTGACAAACAAACTTAGAAGCCTGACATTTAAATGGCTACTCGGGCTCATCTCTAGCCGCCACATCCTCCTCCTTCTCCACAAAAAAAGGCTAGGGTTTGGGCCTTCTGTCGGCGCTGTCGCATATCCGCCTCCT
The DNA here is from genome assembly GCA_021605145.1 of Aegilops bicornis. Lineage (NCBI taxonomy): Eukaryota > Viridiplantae > Streptophyta > Magnoliopsida > Poales > Poaceae > Aegilops > Aegilops bicornis. The sequence goes on along the minus strand of CM038670.1, from coordinate 48,937,889 downwards.
CTCCGGTGGCCCTAGGGCCATGAGGGTGCAGCAGATCTCAGCAAGGGCCGGCTCACTACTAGGGAAAACCCTAGTAGTAGCGCGGATTTTGAGGCTATCAGCAGCGCGGGCACCCGCGCACTACTAAAAAAAGGGGTATAGATGAGATTGACACTAATGGCGCACCAGACAAGCGGTGCGCCATTAGTATATACTAATGGCGCACCACCTTCTGATACGCCATTAGAGTTGAAACTACTAATGGCGCACCTGGCCCAAGGTGCGCCATTAGTATCAAAAAAAATTTGAACTAGTGCGCCTGTCCAAACGTACTAATGGCGATTCAGGACTCAGGCGCCATTACTCGTTGTAACTAGTAATGGCGCACCTGTCAGAAAGTGCGCCACTAATGTTGTTTTTTTTATTATATTTTTTATTCCTTTTTTTGCAAAACTACTAATGGCGCACTGTGGAACAGTGCGCCATTAGTATGTTTTTTTTGCAAAACTACTAATGGCGCACCACCAGAAGGTGCGCCATTAGTAAGTGGGCAGCAACAAGATATTTTGGACAGCCTCTCCTACCCACACTCACTTTCTCCCCACTTCATTCTCTACACCTCCTCCTTGTCTCGGGTGCCTCCTCTTTTTCACCTCATTTCCATCATAGATTCATTCAAATTAATTGGTTAAATTACCTTGTTTTGATAGGTAAGTAAGGGGGGAAGCTATATTTATGTTGTTCTCCCTACAACAATGTGCACATGCACTTTTTATGGCCTAGCTAGATCTATGTATGTTCGTGGTGTTGCATATGTTTGTGGTCTTGCATATGTGTTTGTGTTTGGAGGTGTACCGGTATTTGAAAAGCGATAGTTGCCAATATTTTGCCGGAATGTTGATTCATTCCCGTTTCGGCGAGAATTTTGGCATTAAGCATTCTTTTTGGTCCTATTTTTAGGGAAAGTCATGCCAAATTTTTTCTTGGTTCTAAAATATCGTTTTGCTCTACCCCGCAGGCGACCATGGTCCATACGTTGACCGAAGGTTGAATAGGTTTTGAGGTCCATGAAGGCCGAGATGCTTCAAAAGAACGAGACGGAGATAAGATGTCCGTGTCGAAGATGCAAGCTGAAGAGCCTTATTGCGGACCCGGATTCCGAGCAGGTGCGGGACCACCTGCTCTTGCGTGGTTTCATGGATGGCTATCGGTGGCAAGGTGATGAAGATGACTACGAAGTCGTCCATGGGGGGCGGGCAAGAAATGAGGAAGGGCAGCAAGACAACCACCGCGGCTCGGGCGGGCGAGAAGACGAAGAATCCCCAGGAGATGATCACGACGGTGATGCTGTACACAGTCATCATGTATAAGATGCAGGACATGATGATGAGGAAGATGCCGGAGCAGACGACGGGCATGATCATGAAGATGATGATGCCGGCGGAGCAGACGACGCTGGACCATCGATGGGCTGGGTGCATGACCCTCATATTCAAGAGCTGCTTCTCAAGCAGACGGATAACGCAAGAGCTGCCGCCCGAGAGAAAGCCAAGATGGATCAACTTGAGTTAGACGCGGTTACTCCATTGTATGAAGGATGCAGGCCCGAGGATACCCGCCGGAAAGTAACGCTCATGGCTCTGGAGATGAAGGTAAAACACAAAATGACCGACGCATGCTTCGACGAGAACATGTCATTTTGGCACGAACGGCTTCCCAAGGGGAACAAGTGCCCGACCAGTTTGGAGGAGGCGAAGAAAATCATGTGTCCTCTGGATTTACCGCACGTGAAATACCATGTGTGCATGAACAATTGCATCATTTATCGGGACGAGCACGCAGAGTCTACCATATGTCCGGTGTGCGGCGTCACTCGATACAAGAAGAGGAAGAAAGCTCCTCGAAAAGTGGTGTGGTACTTTCCGATCACTCCTCGTCTGCAGCGGTATTTCGCGGACCCTAAGGTAGCAAAGCTCCTGCGTTGGCACGCGGATAGGAAAAGAATATTTCCCTATGAGAGCCGCACTGCTCACGACGGTGCACGACTATCTCGGTTACGGATATCTCGCGGGGCAGGTAGTCCATGGATTTTCTGGATGCGTAAGGTGCATGGATGACACAACGTATCACCAGCTAGATAGAGATCCCGGGTCTTCGAAAACCGTGTTCATGGGACATCGAAGGTGGCTTCGAGCGATGACCCGTGGAGGAAACGCAAGGATTTGTTCGATGGTAAAACCGAACTCCCCGAAAACGCCTGGTACGAGGAGCGGCGAGGAAATAGACAAGCTGTTGAAAAATTGGAAAGACTGCCCACCGCCGGAAAGAAGCAAAAGGCGCCAGAGCCGGAAAGAAGCGAAAGGCACCAGAGCAGCTGCTGAAGGTATGGAAAACGAGGTCTGTTTTACGGGACTTGCCGTCTTGGAAGATCCACCGTGCCTCACAGCCTTGATGTCATGCATATCACGAAGAACGTGTGCGAGAGTCTGCTTGGTACCCTGCTCAACATGCTAGAGAGGACCAAAGATGGGCCGAAAGAAAGGGCAGACTTGAAATCAATGGGCATCAGGCAGGAGCTTCACGCTAATGATGATGATGATGATGATGATGATGATGATGATGATGATGATGAGGCGAAAAGCAGGACACAGTAAGTCGTCGCAAAGGCAAAAAGGCCAAGAAGACCGGAAATGACTACCCTCCCACGTGCTTCACTCTAAGTCAGGAGATCGAGTAGTTTTTCACCGCCTCCTAGGAGTAAAACTTCCTTACGGTTCTGCTGGGAAGATAAGCAGATACCTAGACCCAGTGAAGCGAAGTTCGATGGGATGAAGTCTCACGACCGTCACATGCTGATGACGCAGATACTTCCGGTTGCAATCCGTGGGATCATGGACGCCGCACGCACGTGAAACGCTATTTAGCCTATGCAACTTTTTTCGACGTCATCTCTCGGAAGTCGATTGGCGTGAGGCAACTCGAAGGCTACAGGAAGAGATCGTGGTGATACTATGCGAGCTTGAGATGTACTTCCCACCCGCATTGTTCGACGTTATGGTGCATCTGCTGGTCCATATAGTGGAGGATATCATCCAACTCGGGCCGACGTTCCTGCACAGCATGATGCCGTTCAAAAGGATGAATGGTGTCATCAAAGGATACATTCGCAACATGTCACGTCCAGAGGGAAGTATAGTCAGGGGCTTTCTGACCGAAGAGTTCATCTCCTACTGCATGAATTATCTAGGCATCGAGAACCCCGTTGGTCTGTCCGTCAACAGGCACCTCGGCAGGCTCGCTGGATGGGGTCACCGTGAGGGTCGCCACGAAATGCATGTCGACTTAGAGGGTCGACTCGTCGACTTTGAAAGAGCAAACCTAGTCGCGCTACAACACATAGACGTGGTCGACCCTTGGGTGGTAGAGCACAAAACCTTTATTAAGAATACGTACAATGACCGAGGCCAACAGAGGACGGACGGAGATATAATCAAAGAGCATAACTCATGTTTCAAGCGTTGGTTCAAGCAGAAGCTTCAGTCGTACCCTTTAGATGAGGATTCTTCCGCGGAAGAACAACTCATACTCGCCTTGTCACAGGGCGCCGAGCACAACCTGATGACCTATGAGGCGTACGATATCAACGGCTACACATTCTACACCGAGGCCAAGGACATGAAGAGCGATGGTTATCAGAACTCCGGGGTAACGATGGAATCCTACACCGTAATGACAAGGACAGATACTAAGGAAGGATCGGCGAGATCTGGGAGCTGAGCTACGCCGGAGAGAAGGTCGATGTTCCGTGTCGGATGGGCGAAGAGCGCCCTAAAAGAAGACCGGTATTTCACCACCATGGTTATACCCGAAGCCAAATCCAAGATCATGGCATAAGCGTCACCGTGAAAAATGAGCCATGGGTACTGGCTTCCCAAGTTGACCAATGCTTCTTCATTACCGACCCGTCAAAGCCCAGTCGTGTTGTCGTGAGGAGAGGCAAAAGGAAGATCATCGGAATGGATGGAGTAGCCAATGAGCAAGACTTCGACAAGTACGGCGACCCGAGGATCGAACATGACGATGATGATGAAGTAGCAGCATACACCACAAGAAGAAGCAGGACCACCCTACCTAAAGGACGTCCGTTCCACAGAAGAACTCCATTTGCGAAAAAGAAGGGCAAGAAGATTGTGAACAGATAGCTAGCTAAGATCGATTGTATTTAAATCGTAGCCTTCATTTCTCGATTGTATTTCATGGGCACTTTTTGAACTATCATGAATATTTTTAAATTTCATGGACACTCGATCTCGATCCCCCTCCATCTCGATCGCTATCCCACCTCGCCAGATCCGGTCCCCCTCGCCGCCGAGCACCCCCCGCTCCACCGACCGCCGCCGTTGACCCCCCGCACCCTTGATTCCCCTACTCAACCGTCGACGCCGACCCCCGCACCCTCCCTACTCAACCACCGCCGACCCCCCAAGACACCCGCACCTCCCCGCTCCACGGCATTACTGTTTGATGATATTTTTAAAAATTATTATTGTCTTATAAAAAAAAATATTACTGTTATGATTTAAACAAGTTTAAACATATCTAAACACAAATAAGTATCAAACAGCATTTTAAATGCATAAAAAATTGTGGAGCTCGAAATCGAACCAGGACCTCCTGGTGTGAGAACTGGCTCTTGACCGTCGAGCTAGTAGAGGGAACTTGATGTGGATCAGGTCAGGTGGAAGATAACCTGTTGGCTCGAGCGGAAATCAAAAAAATACTAATGGCGCACCAGGTGAGGTGCGCCATTAGTATGGATGTACTTATGGCGCACCGAGGGGTGGTGCGCCATTAGTATTGTGCCGCCCCCATCCATATTTCCTCTCCGGCCCAAACCTATCCCCTCTCTCTCCCTCGCCCTCGCCCTCGATCCCCTTCCCCTCTCCTCTCCCGATGCCGCTGCCCTGCCGCCTCTACACCGCCCCGACGCCGCCTCGACGCCTCGACGCCTCGACGCCGCCTCGACACCCCGACGCCGCCTCGACGCCCTGACGCCGCCTCGACGCCTCGACGCCGCTGCCCCGCCGCCTCGACGCCCCTATGCAGGTAGCTTTACCTGAAAAAATGGTGAATTTAATTTCCCAAAATCAGCCGGCCTCACTTCAGGCATCGAGCAACATCAACTTCCCCCCAACACAGTTACCATTTTTACCTGTACATGGTTGTTCTCTCTGAAAAACACTAGTAGGCCTTGGAAGCGGTTGTGTATAATTCAGCAGTTACATAGTTTATAGTTTCTGAATTTCTCAAATCTGGTTCTTTCTGTTTGTGTTTTGACTGTTACGTATAGTTTCAGCAGTTAGCCATTGCGATTAAGGAATATACTTTGAGAAGAACAAACACCAGTTATAAAAATTGTTTCATTCTTGCGTCAATGACGGGTGAGATGGCAGCACCCATGGAGTTCATTTGGTTCAGTTTCTATAGTGCAGTTAAGAGTATTAGTGCTTACCGTTATTGAGTAAAAAAGGAAAAGACAAGCAATGTGAAAGAATCAGATTACGTGTGGTAGAGATAAGTTCCTTCATTTTTTTCTAAGTGCACTGCAGTACTTGTTCCTTTGTGCACCATAAGTAAAACTAGCTAATTTTATGAAAATGTATCATGTCACTGTCCGTGACTCTCTCTTTTTAAGTCCACATTCTGTTGGTGGCTCGGTTAACTCCTAGGGTTTTAGCAGTTATGTATAAAAAACATAGAAAAGCCCGGCGGAATTAACTTTGGATTTTCTGCATTTAACTAAAAACCCATAAAGAGTACAGTTCATTATTGAATAAAATGAAATGGAAGTTTATTTAGAAATTTGGAGCAGTTGTTCTATGGTTTTTTAGCACAAAAAGTCTGATTATATAAGCAAAAACAATTGTTAGCTTTTAGATGTTGTGGTGGTTCACTTGGGGGTATGTGTAGCAGTTAGCAAAAACAGATGACTAAAGTGCTCTGTTTTGGAAAACCAGTGCATGCATGCCTTTTTCTTCTTCATTTTTTTTCACCGATTTACTAATGTTGGCAACTCGACAGCAGCTAGCTAGCAGGTGTTCCTTTACAAGCATAGTAGAGCATAGTATGGATTCTAATGTTCAACTTTGACTAAACATGTTCTGCAAACGGTCTTCTACTGCACTTGACTGAAGAAGTAGGTGTCTGCTATATCCTGCACTTGAGGTGAGTTGTGTTCTCAGGTTTACATTGCAATGGGCACTCTTCTTGTAAACGCAAATTCAGATTTATATACTATATGCTAGCATGACTGTTTTTATTAGGCAGGACAGTGCAGTAGTTGATGTATCTTGGGTTGATTATAAAGTTGCTTGGGTTTAATATTACCCAGCATGATGATGTATCAATGTAGCGTTAGCATATGATCCAAGTGCTAGTACAGCTAGTAAATAGCTAATACAGTTAATGAAGAAGAAAAAAAAATGCTAGTACAGTTAAAGAATGAGAAAAAACTGCTACTACTGCTAGTAAATAGCATCGACTGAATGTCTTTTATATATGGCCAATACAGTCGATGGACAATACGATTATTGAAGAAGAAAAAAACTGCTAGTACTGCTAGTAAATAGCATCAGACTGAATGTCTTTTATATATGGTACTGCTAGTAAATAGCTTCTTCTGTATACTAATTTGCATCAAAGTGTAGAACAAAGCATCAGACTGAATAACTAACAGTGGGTAATTAACCTAACAATTCATTTTTCCTTAGGTTAATATTAAAATGTCCAGTGTATATATATTTGAAAATGATTGCAGCTAGATGTTAATTTGCTGGTACTAGCTAGAATTTGGCACTGAAAAGCAAAAGCAAAAGCTAATTAACTGCTGGGTAATAGCTTGGTACTAGGTAGCTAAAATATGTGTTCTGAAACACTGAGAGCAGAAACACTTACTACATACATATGCTCAAGAAACACTTACTAACCAGAAAAGGTTTTGACTTGAAATGTTAATAGCACAAAGAGCACCACAAGTTAAACACCTCAATCTGTTAGTATTTGTCTGCATTTTCTCACATTCTTCTTGTATCTGATCGGTATTGCTTGTAGTGGTTTGTCCAAAATGTTGAATGATACTGCTTGGAGATGCATATATTGTTTCACCTCTTCACATGCCAATGTATTTTCCATGTTGTGATGGAGGCCTTTTTTGCCTTTTCCACCCGAGAGGCCCTTGAGTTTGCTGGAATGTCGATTAACTTCGGTTCCAGCAAATTCGGTTACTCCATATGTCCTATTTTCAGCAAAGGTCGTGCTGAAATTTTCCGTGAATTTTAGCATGAATTTGCTAAAAATAGGACATATGGGGTACTTATGACTAATGCATGGGCCGGGGTACTTGTGACTAATGATGAAAGCTTAGGCTTTTATGGTGCCTCGGCGTCGAAAAACCATCAATGATAAAAGCTTAACTTTTAGGATGCCTCGGTGTCGAGAAACCCTAAATGATGAGACCATGATCTTGTTCCTTGAAAATAACCAACTTTTTGACCAAACTTTGTTCCTATTTAGAGAGAAACATGGCCAACAACGATGAGGCCGGGGGTTCGGGCGGCAAGGCATTCTGGGAGCTGTCCCAGGAGATGGAGGAACAACCTCACTTGTATGAGGACGCCGCCTTCCCCACCGATCCTGATACCACTGATGGTACCACTGATGGTGCCGCCGAGGATGCCACCACTGATGATGGCGGCGCACGCACAGATGGCAGCCAACCGAAGAGGCAACGGAAGGACCGGCGCCCGACCGTGCTCCGCACCCTCAAGGAGGAAGTTCTTGAAGTGGACTCCGATGGGAATCCAACGCGCCGGACGAATAGTCAAGGGGTACTCGCTTCAGCTCGGGTGCATTCTCCGAGCACCGTCTCGATCAACACCGAGAACCCGAGGCATCGACCGAGGGAATTTGCACAACCTCCTCTTCATGAAGCTGCACGAACGATACATGGTACCCGCTGAATTTGAAAACACAAGCCTCAAAGGGAATAAAGTGAACAATGCTGCCCTCACGAAGATGAGCAAGGCCCTGTCTACTTGGAAAAGCAATGTGAAGAGAATGATCGAGATAGGTGAGAGTTATGAGAAGATCAAGGAGAAAAATCCTTCGATTACCGAAGATGACTACAACGACTTCAAAATCAATTGCTCGAGCACCGCAAACTCCCAATCAAGTCAGTGGGGGAAAGAAATGGGGAGCTGAACTTAGGGAACACACACTCGGTCCCGGCGGTTCTGAGTGGCGGAGCCTATATGGGACAAGGAGGAGGCGGACCGTGCCGAGCAAGGCCTACCGCCCCTCTTTGATAAATATGGTGACAAGCAGACCAGGAACTTTGTCAGGGCCCGGTACAAGAAGGACCCGAAAACAAAGGAGCTTACCACGGATCCGAAGACCAGGGCGCTTGAGCTTGTTCTGGTAAGGAATACACCCCGCGTAATTAGCTCCATATGGTTGCATTCTAATTAATGAAGCCAAATTTCTAAATGGTTCACATTCCTTCCGCAGGCGACTGAAAGCAGTAGCGCGGGGTCGACTAAGAGCAACCCTTGGGACACCACTCTAAATAGGGCGTTGAATGTAATGAAGAACAATGATAAGCTCAGTAAGCCGACGTCAGCTGGTCGTGTGGCCGGCAAATGCTTGTCGACAAAATGGTCGTCATACTATAACAATGGTGGGCGAAAGGAGAAAAAGACCAGCTCGGAAAGCCAGGCGCGCGAGGTTCAAGAACTCAAGGCACAGGTGGCGCGGATTCCGGAGATTGTCCAAGAGCAAGTGCAACAACAACTCAGAGCGACGATCACCGCCATTGTGCCTACCTTGATCGAGGGGTTGAGTGCGTGGATTGCGGGCGGCCAACAGGGGCCGCCCGATTCCTAGCTTCACGGCCAGCAACTTCGCAGAATGCGATGGCGGGGCCATTGGTGTCTCCGGCGAGGCGGCATTGGTGTCTCCGACGCCGCACGGGAGCTTAATGCACCCGGGTGTACGCCGGCCGGCACCTCTGCAGCAAGCGGCCCCTCCGTCAACCGCACGCCCGCCGTTGGCGGTGCCTCGACATTAGCCGAGCTCGACGCCATCATCACGGTAACTAATTAAGCCTCTCTCGGCCGAGGACTTCATCTCCTTGCCTTTGACTGGGCATCCCTGACGCCCTACATGTTTTCGCAGGGCGCCGCCGACGTTCCGTGCACTCTCCTGCACTTTGTGAACAACGCGTTGGTCGATGTCGCCAAGGGAAAAATCGTTCAACCGGGCAACCCCTTATTCCACGGTACCCAGATACCACCCAACTTGTTTAGGGTTCAACTGGTTCGGGTGCTGCCAGGCTACGACGAGTTGTTACCTCCGATTCGACCCGTTGGGGCCGACGATGATGATGTGATGACCCTCAGCGCCTGCCTGAGCTGGCCCTGCTTTGGCGAAGAGCCAGATTCGTTTGGGGCGGGGACAGCACCCCAAAGACAACACCGCAGTCGTGCCGGCGCCAAGTCGGCCCCATGGCAAGACCGCCGCAACAGTGCCGGACATCCCTATGCCACTGGATCCAAACATGCATATGGCACAGGATCAGACGACGACGACGACGATACATTTGGCAACGTCCTCCCCTCAACCGGCCCGTAACATATGAATTCTTAGATTTCGATCGTTATTCTTTTAACATTCCGTGTTTTCTGCAGTGACACACATTGCACGCTCATCCTCCTAAGCCCCAAATATTCCATGGCCATGTATTTCGACCCGGACCGTCGATTGAGCGTAGACTACACAAATGTCAAGAAGGTTCTTGATGATGTTCTCCCTGGCTACGCCAAATCTGGAGGCACCTTCACCAGGCCTATTCGTAAGTACGGCAAGCACGTGTTCTCCCAGAATACGATGTTCTGCTGCGTCAAGCAGCCGCTTTGTGATCGAGAAGGGTGCCTACTACGCCATCCATCACATGCGAGGCGATCGTGCGGGACCATCATCAACTTCGCTACCGAGTAAACTCAAAGATTGGGCCGCGGCGTGTCGGCAATCCAGGACGCGGACATCAGACAAGAATTCTTTCGCATCCAGTCGAAGTTTGCGGAAATCATCCATCAAGATGTCCTTCGTACCTCGGGGCAGTTCTACCTCAGAAATCAACCGTCCAACAGTGACATCGACACAATGCTACAAATGCAGGCTGACAACGCCCGTTATTTCATGACTCCCACGATAGACGGCGGCTTCATCCACGCTCCGGTCCCTTGAGTCGAGTCGAAAGCAGTGATGCTGTGTCTAGTTATGAAACATCGATTGGCTCATGTTGTAATTAAACTTTAATGAACTTGTAGTATGTCTCTTTGGTTTCGAGAGTCGTTCAACTTAGATGTAATCGATGCTATTAATGTCTTGCTTTTCTCTTCCGATCGTTCTGTTGCATACTTATATATTGCTTATGTATTGTCTGTGAATTGGTACTAACGTTTCATTTGGCTAGTGCATAGCGATGTCGTCGCATGTCGTTTACAAGGGTAAGGTTCCCGGAGTCTACGACGACTGGGAGGAGTGTCGGAGACAGGTTCACCGATTCAGCGGTAACAGTTACAAAGGGTACACCACTAGGGCCGAGGCCGAATCTAGATACGCCCGCTATCTAGCGGGAGAGGGGAGGGAGCGGTGGAGGAACCAGATGAAGACGAGTTTCATCGTGATGACCGCAACTCTCTTCTATGTGATGGTAGTTTCGATGATCGATATCGACTTGTAATGTGAAGACAAACTCACTACTCGCGGTCTCGAGACTTGTAATATAATGTTCTATCTTTGTTCGGTCTTTTCAATTCGGAGACTAATATGATGAATTGTATTCGGAGACTAATATGATGAATTGTATTCAGAGACTAATCTTCTATTGTATTCGATGAATCTGTTGTTGATGTGTGATGTCTATATTTTGTCCAATTATACATTTTATAACCTGTGCAAAAAACAGAAAATAAAAAATAAAAAACCTAATATTCATACTAATGGCGCATCACATCACGATGCGCCATTAGTATGCCAAAGGATACTAATGGTGCATCACTAAACATGCGCTATTAGTATGCCGGGTTACTAATGGCGCATCTTGTTGTTGTGCGCCATTAGTATGCCAAAGCACCTGGGTATACATGGCCCCCTGGGAGGCATACTAATGGCGCACTGTTGTATATACTAATGGCGCATCTGAGGTCCGCCATTAGTATACCAGATACTAATGGCGTGGCACTAATGGCGCACCACTAATGCGACATTAATGGCCAAATTAGGTGCGCCATTAGTAGGCCTTTTCCTAGTAGTGGCGCTACGAATAAGGCGCTACAGCTAACCGTTAGTAGTAGCGCTATCTGTACCCGCGCTACTACTATTGACTATATCAGTAGCGCATTTCCCGAACGCGCTACTATTAGTTTGCTGTAGCGATTTCCTGCTCCCGCGCTACTGTTATATCTTCCACCATTTCCCCATTCCGGCTTCAGTAAACTGCAATTTTCAGATACTAGTTCTACTAGATATCAATTTCATAAAGCATTATAGGTACTAGGTAGTACTCCCTCGGTTCCAAATTGTTGGAAATATGCCCTAGAGGCAATAATAAAAGGATTATTATTATATTTCCTTGTTCGTGATAATTGTCTTTTATTCATGCTATAATTGTATTATCCGGAAATCGTAATACACGTGTGAATACATAGACCACAATATGTCCCTAGCGAGCCTCTAGTTGACTAGCTCGTTGATCAATAGATAGTCATGGTTTCCTGACTATGGACATTGGATGTCGTTGATAATGGGATCACATCATTAGGAGAATGATGTGATGGACAAGACAATCCTAAGCATAGCACAAGATCGTGTAGTTCATTTTGCTAGAGCTTTTCCAATGTCAAGTATCTCTTCCTTAGACCATGAGATCGTGTAACTCCCGGATACCGTAGGAGTGCTTTGGGTGTACCAAACGTCACAACGAATCGGGTGACTATAAAGGTGCACTACAGGTATCTCCGAAAGTGTCTGTTGGGTTGACACGGATCGAGATTGGGATTTGTCACTCCGTGTTACGGAGAGGTATCACTGGGCCCACTCGGTAGAGCATCCTCATAATGAGCTCAAAGTGACCAAGTGTTTGGTCACGGGATCATGCATTACGGTACGAGTAAAGTGACTTGCCGGTAACGAGATTGAACGAGGTATTGGGATACCGACGATCGAATCTCGGGCAAGTAACATACCAATTGACAAAGGGAATTGTATACGGGGTTGTTTGAATCCTCGACATCGTGGTTCATCCGATGATATCATCGAGGAGCATGTGGGAGCCAGCATGGGTATACAGATCCCGCTGTTGGGTATTGCCCGAGAGCCGTCTCGGTCATGTCTACGTGTCTCCCGAACACGTAGGTTCTACACACTTAAGGTTCGGTGACGCTAGGGTTGTATGAATATGAGTATGCAGTAAAACGAATGTTGTTGAGTCCGGATGAGATCCCGGACGTCACGAGGAGTTCGGAATGGTCCGGAGGTAAAGAATTATATATAGGAAGTGTTGTTTGACCATCGGGAAAGTTTGAGGTCACCGGTATTGTACCGGGACCACCGAAAGGGTCCCGGGGGTCCACCGGGTGGGCCACCCATCCCGGAGGGCCTCATGGGCTGAAGTGGGGAGGGGAACCAGCCCATAGTGGGCTGGTGCGCCCCCCTTGGCCCACCCCCTGCGCCTAGGGTTGAAACCCTAGGGTGGGGGGGCGCCCCACTTGCCTTGGGGGGCACTCCACCCCCTTGGCCGCCGCCCCCTTGGGAGATTAGATCTCCAAGGGCCGGCGCCCCCCCCCCCTCCCTGGGGGCCTATATAAAGAGAGGGGGAGGGGGCAGCCGCACCCTGAAGTTCTGGCGCCTCCCTCTCCCCTGCTGGAGTGCTGCTTCTCCACCAACACCACGCCATCGTGCTGCTGTTGGAGCCATCTTCCTCAACCTCTCCTTCCCCCTTGCTGGATCAAGAAGGAAGAGACGTCATCCGCTCCGTACGTGTGTTGAACGCGGAGGTGCCGTCCGTTCGGCACTCGGTCATCGGTGATTTGGATCACGGCGATGCGACTCCATCATCCACGTTCTAGTGAACGCTTCCGCACGCGATCTACAAGTGGTATGTAGATGCAATCCCTCTCCCATGACTCGTTGCTTAGATGAACTCATAGATGGATCTTGGTGAAACCGTAGGAAAATTTTAATTTTCTGCAACGTTCCCTAAAGTGGCATCATGAGCTAGGTCTATGCGTAGTTCTCTATTGCACGAGTAGAACACAATTTTGTTGTGGGCGTAGATCTTGTCAACTTGCTTGCCGCTACTAGTCTTATCTTGCTTCAGCGGTATTGTGGGATGAAGCGGCCCGGACCAACCTTACACGTACGCTTACGTGAGACCGGTTCCACCGACTCACATGCACTAGTTGCATAAGGTGGCTGGCGGGTGTCTGTCTCTCCCACTTTAGTTGGAGCGGATTCGATGAAAAGGGTCCTTATGAAGGGTAAATAGAAGTTGACAAAATCACGTTGTGGTTATTCGTAGGTAAGAAAACGTTCTTGCTAGAACCCAATTGCAGCCACGTAAAAGATGCAACAACAATTAGAGGACGTCTAACTTGTTTTTGCAGCAATTGTCATGTGATGTGATATGACCAGAAGTTGTGATGAATGATGAATGATATATTGTGATGTATGAGATCATGTTCTTGTAATAGGAATCACGACTTGCATGTCGATGAGTATGACAACCGGCAGGAGCCATAGGAGTTGTCTTTATTTTTTTGTATGACCTGCGTGTCATTGAAGAACGCCATGTAAATTACTTTACTTTATTGCTAAACGCGTTAGCCATAGTAGAAGAAGTAATAGTTGGCGAGCAACTTCATGGAGACACGATGATGGAGATCATGATGATGGAGATCATGGTGTCATGCCGGTGACAAGATGATCATGGAGCCCCGACGATGAAGATCAAAGGAGCTATATGATATTGGCCATATCATGTCACTACTTTATATAATTGCATGTGATGTTTATTATGTTTTATGCATCTCGTTTACTTAGAACGACGGTAGTAAATAAGATGATCCCTTATAATAATTTCAAGAAAGTGTTCCCCCTAACTGTGCACCGTTGCTAAAGTTCGTTGTTTCGAAGCACCACGTGATGATCGGGTGTGATAGATCCTTACGTTCACATACAATGGGTGTAAGACAGTTTTACACATGCATAAACACTTAGGGTTAACTCGACGAGCCTAGCATGTACAGACATGGCCTCGGAACACAAGAGACCGAAAGGTCGAACATGAGTCGTATGGAAGATACGATCAACATGGAGATGTTCACCGACGATGACTAGTCCGTCTCATGTGATGATCAGACACGACCTAGTCGACTCGGATCATGTAACACTTAGATGACTAGAGGGATGTCAAATCTGAGTGGGAGTTCATTAAATAATTTGATTAGATGAACTTAATTATCATGAAATTAGTCTAAAATCTTTGCAAAATGTCTTGTAGATCAAATGGCCAACGCTCATGTCACCATGAACTTCAACGCGTTCCTAGAGAAAACCAAGCTGAAAGACGATGGCAACAACTATTCGGACTGGGTCCGAACACGAGGATCATCCTCATAGCAGCCAAGAAACAATATGTCCTAGAAGCACCGCTAGGTGATGCACCCATCGAGAGAACCAATACATTGTGAATGCTTGGCAGTCTCATGCCGATGATTACTCCCTCGTTCGGTCACGGCATGCTTTACAGCTTAGAACCGGGGTTCCAAAAGCGTTTTGAGCAACACGGAGCATATGAGATGTTCGAGGAGCTGAAAATGGTTTTCCAAGCTCATGCCCGGGTCGAGATATGAAGTCTCTGACAAGTTCTATAGTTGTAAGATGGAGGAAAACAGTTATGTCAGTGAGCACATACTCAAAATGTCTGGGTTGCACAACCGCCTGTCCCAGCTGGACATAAACTTCCCGGACAAGGCAGTGATTGACAGAATCCTTCAGTCGCTCCCACCAAGCTACAAGAGCTTTGTGATGAACTACAATATGGAGGGGATGGTGAAGACCATTCCTGAAGTATTCTCAATGCTGAAGTCAGCAGAGGTTGAAATCAAGAAAGAACATCAAATGTTGATGGTCAATAAAACCACTAAGTTCAAAAAGGGCAAGGGTAAGAAAAACTTCAAGAAGGACGGCAAGGATGTTGTCGCACCCGGTAAGCAAGTTGCCGGGAAGAAGTCAAAGAATGGACCCAAGCCTGAGACAGAGTGCTTTTATTGCAAAGGGAAGGGCCCTTTGGGCGGAACTGCCCCAAATACTTAGAGGACAAGAAGGCCGGCAACACTAAAGGTATATTTGATATACATGTAATTGATGTGTACCTTACCAGTACTCGTAGTAACTCCTGGGTATTTGATACCGTGCCGTTGCTCATATTTGTAACTCGCAGCAGGAGCTGCGGAATAAACGGAGACTGGCGAAGGACGAGGTGACGATGCGCGTCGGGAATGGTTCCAAGGTCGATGTGATCGCCGTCGGCACGCTACCTCTACATTTACCTACGGGATTAGTTTTAAACCTTAATAATTGTTATTTAGTGCCAAGTTTGAGCATGAACATTGTATCAGGATCTCGTTTAATGCGAGATGGCTACTCATTTAAATCCGAGAATAATGGTTGTTCTATTTATATGAGAGATATGTTTTATGGTCATGCTCCGATGGTCAATGATTTATTCTTAATGAATCTCGAACGTAATATTACACATATTCATAGTGTGAATGCCAAAAGATGTAAAGTTGATAATGATAGTCCCACATACTTGTGTACTGCCGCCTTATGGTCACATTGGTGTCAAGCGCATGAAGAAGCTCCATTCTGATGGACTTTTAGAGTCTCTCGATTATGAATCATTTGACACATGCGAACCATGCCTTATAGGCAAAATGACCAAGACTCCGTTCTCCGGAACAATGGAGCGAGCAACCAACTTATTGGAAATCATACATACCGATGTGTGCGGTCCAATGAGCGTTGAGGATCATGGAGGATATCGTTATGTTCTCACTCTCACTGATGACTTGAGTAGATATGGGTATATCTACTTGATGAAACACAAGTCTGAGACCTTTGAAAAGTTCAAGGAATTTCAGAATGAGGTAGAGAATCAACGTGACCGAAAAATAAAGTTCTTACGATCAGATCGTGGAGGAGAATATTTAAGTCACGAATTTGGTACACACTTAAGGAAATGTGGAATCGTTTCACAACTCACGCCGCTGGAACACCTCAAGCGTAACGGTGTGTCCGAGCGTCGTGTCGCACTCTATTGGATATGGTGCGATCTATGATGTCTCTTACAGATTTACCGCTATCATTTTGGGGATACGCTCTAGGGACAGCTACATTCACTTTAAATAGGGCACCGTCTAAATCCGTTGAGACGTCACCGTATGAATTATGGTTTGGGAAGAAACCTAAGCTGTCGTTTCTAAAAGTTTGGGGATGCGATGCTTATGTCAAGAAACTTCAACCTGAAAAGCTCGAACCCAAGTCGGAAAAATCGTCTTCATAGGATACCCTAAGGAAACCATTGGGTATACCTTCTACCTTAGATCCGAAGGCAAGATCTTTGTTGCCAAGAACGGATCCTTTCTACGGAAAAAGAGTTTACATCGAAAGGAGTAAGTGGGAGGAAAGTAGAACTTCGATGAAGTATTACCTCTTGAACCGGAAAGTAGTGCAGCTCGGAAAATGTTCTGTGGTGCCTACACCTCTTGGAGAGGAAATTAATGATGATGATCAAGGTACTTGGATCAATTTGCTCTTGAACTTCGTGGGTCCACAAGGACACGTTCCACACAGTGGTATGGCAACCCTGTCACGGAAATCATGTTGTTAGACAACGGTGAACCTTGAACTATGAAGAAGCGATGGCGGGCCCGATTCCAACAAATGGCTTGAAGCCATGCAATCCGAGATAGGATCCATGTATGAAAACAAAGTATGGACTTTGACAGACTTGCCCGATGATCGGCGGCGATAGAAAACAAATGGATCTTTAAGAAGAAGACGGACGCAGATGGTAATGTCACCATCTATAAAGCTCGACTTGTCGCTAAGGGTTATCGGCAAGTTCAAGGAATTGACTACGATGAGACTTTCTCTCCCGTAGCGAAGCTTAAGTCCGTCTGAATCATGTTAGCAATTGCCGCATACTATGATTATGAGATATAGCAGATGGACGTCAAAACGGCATTCCTTAACGGTTATCTTAAGGAAGAGCTGTATATGATGCAGCCGGAAGGTTTTGTCGATCCTAAAAATGCTAACAAAGTATGCAAGCTCCAGCGATCCATTTATGGGCTGGTGCAAGCATCTCGGAGTTGGAACATTCGCTTTGATGAGATGATCAAAGCGTTTGGGTTATCTTGAGACTTATGGAGAAGCCTGCGTTTACAAGAAAGTGAGTGGGAGCTCTGTAGCATTTCTCATATTATATGTAGATGACATACTTTTGATGGGAAATGATATAGTACTTTTGGACAGCATTAAGGCCTACTTGAATATAAGTTTTTCAATGAAGGACCTTGGAGAAGCTGCTTATATATTAGGCATCAAGATCTATAGAGATGGATCGATACGCCTCATAGGTCTTTCACAAAGCACATACCTTGATAAGATTTTGAAGAAGTTCAAAATGGATCAGTCCAAGAAAGGGTTCTTGCCTGTACTGCAAGGTGTGAGATTGAGCTCGGCTCAATGCCCGACCACGGAAAAAGATAAAGAAGAGATGAGCGTCATCCCCTATGCCTCGGCCATAGGATCTATTATGTATGCCATGCTGTGTACCAGACCTGATGTAAACCTTGCCGTAAGTTTGGTAGGAAGGTACCAAAGTAGTCTCGGCAGGGAACACTGGACAGCGGTCAAGAATATCCTTAAGCACCTGAAAAGGACAAAGGACATGTTTCTCGTTTATGGAGGTGACGAAGAGCTCGTCGTAAAGGGTTACGTCGACGCTTAGCTTCGACACAGATCTGGATGACTCTAAGTCACAAACCAGAATCGTGTATATGTTGAATGGTGGAGCGATGGCTGGTGCAGCTGCAAGCGAAGCGTCGTGGCGGGATCTACATGTGAAGCGGAGTACATGGCAGCCTCGGAGGCAGCGCATGAAGCAATTTTGGTGAAGGAGTTCATCACCGACCTAGGAGTCATACCTAATGCGTCGGGGCCGATCAAACTCTTCTGTGACAACACTGGAGCTATTGCACTTGCCAAGGAGCCCAGGTTTCACAAGAAGACCAGGCACATCAAGTTGCCGCGCTTCAACTCCATCCGTGAAAATGTTCAAGATGGAGACATAGAAATTTGCAAAGTGCATACGGATCTGAATGTCGAAGATCCGTTGACTAAACCTCTTCCGCGAGCAAAACATGATCAACACCAGAACTCTATGGGTGTTCGGTTCATCACAATGTAACTAGATTATTGACTCTAGTGCAAGTGGGATACTATTGGAAATATGCCCTAGAGGCAATAATAAAAGAATTATTATTATATTTCCTTGTTCGTGATAATTGTCTTTTATTCATGCTATAATTGTATTATCCGGAAATCGTAATACACGTGTGAATACATAGACCACAATATGTCCCTAGTGAGCCTCTAGTTGACTAGCTCGTTGATCAATAGATAGTCATGGTTTCCTGACTATGGACATTGGATGTCGATGATAACGGGATCACATCATTAGGAGAATGACGTGATGGACAAGACCCAATCCTAAGCATAGCACAAGATCGTGTAGTTCGTTTTGCTAGAGCTTTTCCAATGTCAAGTATCTCTTCCTTAGACCATGAGATCGTGTAACTCCGGATACCGTAGGAGTGCTTTGGGTGTACCAAACGTCACAACGTAATCGGGTGACTATAAAGGTGCACTACAGGTATCTCCGAAAGTGTCTTGGGTTGACACGGATCGAGGCTGGATTTGTCACTCCGTGTTACGGAGAGGTATCACTGGGCCCACTCGGTAGTGCATCATCATAATTTGCTCAAAGTGACCAAGTGTCTGGTCACGGGATCATGCATTACGGTACGAGTAAAGTTACTTGCCGGTAACGAGATTGAACGAGGTATTGGGATACCGACGATCGAATCTCGGGCAAGTAACATACCAATTGACAAAGGGAATTGTATACGGGGTTGTTTGAATCCTCGACATCGTGGTTCATCCGATGAGATCATCGAGGAGCATGTGGGAGCCAACATGGGTATCCAGATCCCGCTGTTGGTTATTGCCCGAGAGCCGTCTCGGTCATGTCTACGTGTCTCCCGAACCCGTAGGGTCTACACACTTAAGGTTCGGTGGCGCTAGGGTTGTATGAATATGAGTATGCAGTAATCCGAATGTTGTTCGAGTCCGGATGAGATCCCGGACGTCACGAGGAGTTCGAAATGGTCCGGAGGTAAAGAATTATATATAGGAAGTGTTGTTTCGCCATCGGAAAGTTTGGGGTCACCGGTATTGTACCGGATCACCGGAAGGGTCCTGGGGTCCACCGGGTGGGGCCACCCATCCCGGAGGCCCCATGGGCTGAAGTGGGGACGGAACCAGCCCATAGTGGGCTGGTGTGCCCCCTTGGCCCAACCCTGCGCCTAGGGTTGAAACCCTAGGGTGGGGCGCCCACTTGCCTTGGGGCACTCCACCCCCTTGGCCGCCGCCCCTTGGGAGATTAGATCTCAAGGGCGGCGCCCCCTGGGGCCTATATAAAGGGAGGGAGGGGCAGCCGCACTGAAGTTCAGCGCCTCCCTCTCCCTGCTACACCTCTCCTCCTCCGTCACGTGCTTGGCGAAGCCTGCCGGAATCGCTTCTCCACCAACACCACGCCCGTCGTGCTGCTCTGGAGTCATCTTCCTCAACCTCTCCTTTCCCCTTGCTGGATCAAGAAGGAGGAGACGTCATCCGCTCCGTACGTGTGTTGAACGCGGAGGTGCCGTCCGTTCGGCACTCGGTCATCGGTGATTTGGATCACGGCGAGTATGACTCCATCATCCACGTTCTAGTGAACGCTTCCGCACGCGATCTACAAGTGGTATGTAGATGCAAACTCTCTCCCATGACTCGTTGCTTAGATGAACTCATAGATGGATCTTGGTGAAACCGTAGGAAAATTTTAATTTTCTGCAACGGTCCCTAACACAAATTACCCGTCGTGGTTTTATTTCAAATTTGAACTAAAACCACGACGAGTAATTTGGAACCGAGGAAGTACTAGATTACAATTTCTCATATACTCAACATGCATCCTCAAGCAGTACAAGGTGACATCGACTACGATCATCATATTTAGTTCTAGATGATATCGACGACTATCATCATATGTAGTTCTACATGATATCGACGACGATCATCATATGTAGTTCTAGATGATATAGCCACACATATGTAGTTCTAGATGATATCGACGCATTTACCATCATCCTCAAGCACAGGGCGGTGGGTGTTCTGATAGTAATTAGATGGCCTGTCCAGCACGAAGATTCTTGCCAACGAGGAATCTCTTCCACCCAACCGAGTTTAAGTGTATGCGGCAAATGCCTGTGCCCATGCGGTAAGTACAGGTGGTGACGGAGCCCCTTGCGGTAAGGCGTAGTCCAGCTGAGCCTTCTTCATCAGGCTCGATACCACAACTCACAGATAGGTTCTTTGGCTTTCTGAATGTCACAGCCCCAGATCAGCCCTAGAGCTTGCTTGTAACCAGTGGCATTGCATCCATGCATCATGTTTAATTATCATGAAAATTTGAAATGGGGATGACCAAGCCCTAGCACCAAAAACAATTCAAATAGGTTCAACTAAGAAATATTTTTCAATGAACCAAATGGCCTTCAAAAATGTTCATCATTTTTGGAAAAAAATCTGAAACAAAGAACTTGAGATGTTGCACATTTTTCCATGACATTTGGACTTTTGAATTAATTCATATGGTATTTGCATTTGGGCATTTAAATACTATAAAATATTTTAAATGCTCAAATAATCATAAACTGAAATGTTTGTTGTGGGAAATATTCCAAACAGTGACATTGACCAGTTTCATTATTTTTGGAAATGCCCTGGCATTTTTATTAAAGCCAAACATAATTACAGAAAATAGAAAATGGAAATAAAAGAGAGAGAGAGAATACCTTACCTGGCTTACCTGCGCAGCCCACCTGGCCCAGCCTTCTCTCCCCCCCTCCTCCTCGACGGCCCAGCTGGTGGCCCAGCCCACCACCGCCTCGGCCATTGCCTTCCTTCCTCTGCCAGTAGGCAGAGGGGAGGCGTGGCGCTTGCCCGACGCCCCCGACGCCACCTCCTGCTTCGTGCTGGCGGCCTCCCCGACCTCCTCGCGACGCCACGACGACGCCCCGTGCCCCCTCGCTCCTCTCCCTCACTCGCTGCTCCCTCTCTTTCCCCTCTGGCCCTCTTCCTGAGCTCACCGAACGGAGCCGCCGCCACCGACGCCGTCACGCGCGGCCACTTCCACCGCTTAGCCACCCCAAAGCATGTCTAGGAGATCCGCCTCCGTCGTCTCGCCTCCTCGAGGACACACACACCACCGGACGCCCCACATCGTCGTCATCCTCAACATCTTCATTGCCGGCCGCGGAGATCCCCTCGCCGCTTCGCCGCACCGGTGCTTCCCGAGCCACCCGACACCGTCAAACGACGCTACCGTGAGATTCTGCTCCGGACCCTCTTCTCCCTCTCTCTCATTTGCGCCGCTTAGCCTTCGTCCCCAACCATGACCGAAGCTTCGCCTCCGCCCGAGCTCGTCGTCGGCGCTATTCCGGCGACCTTTTGGTCACACCACCATGTCCAACGGATTCGTGGGCACGCGTATGTTATGCATATGCCGTTAGCTAGTCGATCTGCACGCTGTAGCTACGAAACCGCCGCCAACCGAACCATGGCAGCCGCAAACCTCCTTGCCGGCGCATTTTCCGGCGACCCCGAGCCCAACTATCTGCACCACCCGATGCGGCGCTCTTCCAGCTACCCGTAGAGCCCCTCCCCCGTCCGTTTGGTCGCCGGAGCAAGAAACCCGAAGGCCTCCGCCGTCTCGGCCTCGCCGGCGACTCGACGCCGGTGGATTAGCCCCAGTTGACCAGGGGTTTGACTTCCCCCAGGGTCACTGACGAGTGGGCCCGGCCACTAACTAAACAGGGTTAACACTAACCGATATTAGTTAGTTAAACTAACTACTGACCAGTGGGCCCCAGCGTCAGAGTTGACCTGGACAGCGACCCGATTGACTTCGCTGACGTCACATCGACGTCAGGCTGACGCAATAACTAGTTTTCTGGATTTAATATAATTTAGGAAATTTCAGAAAATGTCCTAAACTTCTAAAATTCATAGAAATTCAACCGTAACTCCAATGGAAATAATTTATATATGAAAAATGATCAGAAAAATATGAAGAATCTGTTTATACCATGATCATGCATGTTTGAACAAGTTAACCTCACTGAATAGGATGAATCATGATTAGGGTAATTTATGAACTAGCATTTGGAGTTGGAGTTCAACCTTGTTTGAATTCCACTTCAATTAACTTGGATTACTGCTGCATTAGGTGAATTCAGTACCTTAACATGACATGTCATTCATGTGAATGTGCATTGCATTGATTGTGTTCTCTCTTGTTTGCCGATAACTGTCCCCTCTCAGTAGACGACGTACCGACGATGAATTCGATGACACCGATGAGGAACTATATTATCTTCAGAAGTGCCAAGCAAGCAAAACCCCCTTGTTCATTCCGATATAATCCCACTCTCTCGCTCCTGCTCTATTTTATTGCATTAGGACAACAACGACTCATGTGTTACTTGCATGTAGCTGAACCCCTTTATCCTCTGTGATGACCTGTCATTCCACAAGAATTAGATGAAACCCACTAGCATGAGTAGGAGTTGTTTGAGCCATGTTGTGCCTACTCATTCATGCTTGTTGTCATGCCTGCCATCGCTTAGAGTTGAGTCAGGTCCGATTCATCGGGGATGAATCGGAGGTGTGTGAACATGTCCTACTGCGTGTGTGAGCTAAGTGTGTGAACACGATTTGGTAAAGGTAGCGGTGAGAGGCCATGTAGGAGTACATGGTGGGTTGTCTCATTGCAGCCGTCCTCAGGAACTGAGATCTGTGTATGTGATCCATGAAACAGTTACTACCACGCATTGGGCCCGAAACCAATGGACCCTCTCGGCTTCTTAACCACTCTTGTCCTCAGTCCGGGAGTTGCAAGTAGTTTCGGTGTTTGTAGCATCTTTGGGGGCCAGACGCAACGCTGACCATAGGGGTGGGTTGTGTTGCGGTAGGCACCGTGTTGATGTACCGATTCGCCCGTTTGGTGTCTCGGGAACCCTGTACACATCGTTCGGGCCGTATGGGAAACCTCGGCGGACTCCTGCGGATGGAACCCGAATAGGCGATCAACCTGGACTTGGGACTTGTGTGTTTAGGTAGGCTGTGGCCGACACCCACGTTGGGCTTCCGCTTGAAGGTTGCCGAGTACATGTCGTGTAAACGGCGGTAAGTGGTGAGCGTGTGTGAAGAAGTACACCCTGCAGGGGTTTAATATAATCTATTCGAATAGCCGTGTCCACGGAGAAGGACTTGGGTTGCCTATAGCAGTTCATAGACAAGTGGAAGTGGATACTCTAAAATGCGCAAGATAAGCGTGAGTGTTATGGATGGCGTTCTCAGAGGGAGACGGAGGCGGATCCATAGTGGTGTATTGATATGGTGAATATGTGGACTCGTGTGTGCCACCTCAAAAGAGTTACTTGCAGATCGTAGTTTAGGATAGCCACCGAGTCAAAGCTGGCTTGCTGCAGTCAAACTCCACCACCCCTTTTGATAATGATGCATATGTAGCTAGTTACGATGTAAGTCTTGCTGAGTACGTTTGTACTCACGTTTGCTTATTTTACGTTTTGCGAGAGACTTCGGTCTCGCTAGTAGTTCCGCTTGGACTTGACGGTTAGCTTGATACCTCAGCTACGATCTTGTGCCCTCGGCAGATCTCGGTAGATAGTCGGGCTCCTCAGCCTTCTTCATTTTTAGTTATGCGTACTCAGACATGATTAGCTTCCGCTTGTGCTTTGACTTGTATGCTCGAGTGTTGGGTCATGAGGCCCATGTTTGTAATATCTCGCTCTGCGAGCCTAATGAATAAATATTTGAGTCAGAGAGTTATGTTGTGATGCCATGTTGTATCTACACATATTGAGCATATTGTGTGTATGTTTGAAATGCTTGGTATGTGTGGGATCCGACAAACTAGTTGTTTATCCTTGGCAGCCTATCATATGGGAAATGTAGTCTCGTGCTTACGGCGATAGTAGTCCGCTACAGCCGGTTCACCGGAGTCCTGCTAGCCCAGCACTCTGCTCGGACACTTGACTGGCCGGCATGTGTTTCACCGTTCCTATATACATCCTTCGGGAAATGTCACGCGGTGTTATTCGAGTCCTGTTAGCCCAGTGCTACAGCCCGAATTTATACGTTGATGACCGACATGCTCGATGAGATTCATGTATGCTTGTCCCTATGGGTTAGCGCCGCTTTGGGTTCACGACTAGCCATGTCGGCCCGGGTTCTTTGTCATATGGATGCTAGCGACACTATCATATACGTGAGCCAAAAGGCTAAACGGTCCCGGAGCCATGGTAAGGCGACATAAGTGGGAATACCGTATGCGTGAGGCCGCAAAGTGATATGATGTGTTACATGCTAGATCGGTGTGACTAGGATCGGGTCTGACAGCGTTGGTATCGAGCTCGACTGCTGTGGGATTACCAAGCCAAACTGGTCGAAGTTGTGTCTAGAAATGCTTTAGTTATGTAAGGGAATTGATTGTGGAAGGAACGTAAGGCTCTTTTTACTCCTTATACCTCATGGCCTTACGATCCGAGTCAACCTCTTCTATTCTACGGGGTTTAAGAACTAGGCTTCTCATCTATCTATCAGGATGACGTGTTACTAATCCATAGACCTTTAAGATTGTTGGTTTTAAGCCTCAGTTCAGTTCCTACTATTTCTGTATGATAACTGTTGATCTCGGAACCTTGGTATTGTGATGTTGAGTGGTTATGCCACCATTTTTTTTGCAGGATGTCTCAAATCATTTTGAGCATTTACAGCCGTTATGCTGTCCGAGTCATCCCAGGTCTCTAAATAGTCTGATGCATTTGCAAATCCTTTCCTTCCGTTCCCGATGTCCTTTTGGTCAGAATAAGCACACTAATCGGTAAGTTGAGGTACTTCGTTGCCTCGGCATAGATGTTGGAACTATTATTGTGACCCTAGTTGTTTAGGAAGTCACCTAGCAACTTAGCAATGCTTTTGTATCCCCAGTGTGATGTTTCTGACCATTATTCTTGAAAGCATCCCACGATGCAATTTAGTTAGTAGGTATTCTAATCAGGGGTTCTTGAACCCGAGATTCACCCTACTTCATGTTGTTAGTATTTGCTAGCCCCTTTAGGATATTAGTAACCTTGCGACAGTCCTCGACGTCCGTGGTATTTCCTTCTTCCAAATGCCATGAACTATTTATGGCAGAAGTTCTTTTGAACCAAAAGATCACAATCAGAGTACTCTTGAGGAGTTCTCCATTCCATATTGTGAATCTGCCAATTCTACTTTCTGCATGGGTTATCCGGGAGAAATGTTGAGCCTTGCTC
The DNA here is from genome assembly GCA_021605145.1 of Aegilops bicornis. Taxonomy (NCBI): domain Eukaryota; kingdom Viridiplantae; phylum Streptophyta; class Magnoliopsida; order Poales; family Poaceae; genus Aegilops; species Aegilops bicornis. Next base: position 48,912,054 of record CM038670.1, on the reverse strand, counting down.
GATATACTAATCCATGCTTCCACAACTCAGAAAATTATATGTTCCTTTGAGTTGCTCTCTTTAGTTGTATTCCGACCCCGTCTGTCAATTGATAGTCAGGAGTATGTATGCATTCGTTTACCGATGCCTATTATCCTTGTGGTCCGTCAAGCCATTCTGTTCTGGAATGACTAGGAGAAACAAACTCCAGTACCTCATCCATTTCCAGGATTGGGTCAAAGTAGTTGTATCCCGCAGATCAAAATGCCAATTCAGCTTTTGATGCTGTTCCACCTGGAGTGTTACCATCTTATGTCAAGAATGTCATGAGAATTGCACCTTCTCTTATGAATTCTTGATGCAGTGATACTTCTCGCCATCATTATTCATTCCTCGGTTCCGAGTTGTTGAAACCGAAATGCCGACGAGTGAATTGTGATGTGTGAAATCTATACTCCTAGTAACTCCGTTGCTTGGTAGCTAATGGACAATATCCTCCTTCTTAGCGTGTTGGTCATTAAATCATCATCCTAAGATTGATCGTGCTACCTAGTCCTTATTTCTGGTGCACACTTCGATTGATGAGTTAGGATTATATCAAGTCCTCACTCATTTGATCATATCGTCTTGCCCTCAAAAGCAAGGTTGTTCTCGAGCTTAGTAACATACCGGTGGTTCGTGACTTTCCAAATATCTTCTTGGAAGTGTTACCGGGTTGTCTCCTGACTGTTATGTTGAGCTCGTGATCAAGTTGGTTTCTTGTGAACCACCCTTTCTCCAAGAATCTGTGTTGGATATCCTCGAGCTAGTTGGTTAAGCCAAACAACAACTTGGAGAGTTGGAAGATAAAAGCTTGCACGACTTAGTTCGTTCCAAAGGGTTATTCCTGTAGTGTGTGTTGAAGAAAGATGATATCTCCATCGATTGGTCCTCGTGATCAGTTGCTGGACCTATGGTCTCATTAATCCTTTGATTTGAGTGTGGGCTATCGTCAAATCAAATCAGTACCAACGATGCTCGTAATGTTGTCTTACTCGTGGTTGACCCCCGGGCATACACATTATATCTTTTGGTCTGACCAATACTATTACCGTGTTCACATGATGGTGGAAGTCCAGTGATATGGAAATTCCGATGAGTTGTTGTTGAGCCCATCAGCAGCATTTTGTCTCCCCCGTGAGTCATGTTGAACATCAACCTAGTATTGGAAACTTGTGTAAGCATTTCTTCGTGTTTCGTTCATGAAGCATATGTTTGGATGAAAGAGTGACTTCCTCGAATTCATGTGCTTTAGGTGTAGGTTGCCGCCATGAATTCGGGAAAGGTTTGTTTTGTTTCCTATGGTACCATCCCAAGTCAGTCATGCACGTGCGAAGTATTCTATGGTCTGATAGACTGATCATCTTCATTCCTTATGAATTCCATAGCACACTAAGCCACTGATTGACTTGTTCAAGGAAAAGAAGTCTATGCTTGGGATCTAATCCATGGATTTGCGTAAAGACTTCGATATCCTCGATGATGGTTCCCCCCCACGAACTTGGTAGTATTTAATATAAGACTACTACGTGGCCATGCTTATGCAGGACAATGTGTTCACATGTTTGTAGCAGAACCCGCTCATGTTTTGGAGCTCACTACCATAGTCCATCTCCGAGAATCTCGCAACATCATCTCGTAGATTTGTGTTGCAACCTTTCCTTCCGGACATGCTTTGAGTCTGAAGTATCCTATCACCAATCGGATCTGAATCTCGTGCAGATATGATGGTTGGAACATTCCAATAGTTGTATTTCGTTCCTAGCTTACACCGTCCTTGTGCCACTTCACTATGGGCTGCCTTCTTAGTAATTCTTGTCTAGGATCATCCTCAAAAGTGGACTTACCATGGGTCCCCTCCACCTCCGATGATAAGCAAAAATCATCCATTGCGTTGTCTTCAACAAGGTAGTCCACATCATCCATTCTAGTCCGGGTGTACCATTCCTTTGCACTCCATCAAACGATCGTTGTGAATTACCTTAGGCTGGTATGAAGAGTCTCAATGATTTCTAATTCAAAAGTAATTCTTTTTGCCACTTAAGGGAATAGTTCTTGCGTCACCTTTCTCGAGGTGTCCTGTTACGGGATCATGATAAATATTTCCTCGCCACCTTGACCCATCCACCATCTTTTTAAGCGTGGAATTGTTGCCACTAATCAAACATCGTCGTTGTTCTTCCATCCCTCTCGATGTGTTTTGTGTCTCAACTCGAGATGTGTCACCGTCTCAGTCCATGAGTCGATCATGTTTATTTGATCTTCGTGAAGATCGAATCATGTAGGGTTTCCCCCTTCTTTCTATTGTCGTGTCGAGTGAAGATCTTGAAAGCAAGATGTCAAGAGCAAGATGATGGAGTAAATCAACATCTTCGAGAAGGGCAAATGGATCATGAAGATTGTGATAGTTTGTGACTTCCCTTTTCCTCTTACCTCACGTCTCGAATCTCGGGGCGAGATTCTTGTTTAGTGGGGGTGAGCTGTCACAGCCCCAGATCAGCCCTAGAGCTTGCTTGTAACCAGTGGCATTGCATCCATGCATCATGTTTAATTATCATGAAAATTTGAAATGGGGATGACCAAGCCCTAGCACCAAAAACAATTCAAATAGGTTCAACTAAGAAATATTTTTCAATGAACCAAATGGCCTTCAAAAATGTTCATCATTTTTGGAAAAAATGCTGGAAACAGTAACCAGAGATGTTGCACATTTTTCCATGGCATTTGGACTTTTGAATTAATTCATATGGTATTTGCATTTGGGCATTTAAATACTATAAAATATTTTAAATGCTCAAATAATCATAAACTGAAATGTTTGTTGTGGGAAATATTCCAAACAGTGACATTGACCAGTTTCATGATTTTTGGAAATGCCCTGGCATTTTTATTAAAGCCAAACATAATTACAGAAAATAGAAAATGGAAATAAAAGAGAGAGAGAGACTACCTTACCTAGCTTACCTGCGCAGCCCACCTGGCCCAGCCTTTCTCCCCCTCCTCCTCGACGGCCCAAATTGGTGGCCCAGCCCACCACCGCTGGGCCATTGCCTTCCTCTTCCAGTAGGCAGAGGCGAGGCGTGGCGCTTGCCCGACGCCCCCGACGCCACCTCCTGCTTCGTGCTGGCGGCCTCCCCGACCTCCTCGCGACGCCACGACGACGCCCCTGGACCCCCCCTCGCTCTCTCCCTCACTCGCTGCTCCCTCTCTTTCCCCCTCGCCCCTCTTCCACAGGCTCACCGAACGGAGCCGCCGCCACCGACGCCGTTCGCCGCGGCCACTTCCACCGCCTAGCCTCCCCAGCATGTCCAGGAGATCCGCCTCCGTCGTCTACGCCTCCTCGAGGACACACACGCCACCGGACGCCCCACATCGTCGTCATCCTCAACATCTTCATTGCCGGCCGCCGGAGATCCCCCTCGCCGCTTCGCTCGCTCCGGTGCTTCCCCGAGCCACCCGACACCGTCAAACGACGCGCTGTGAGATTCTGCTCCGGACCCCTCTTCTCCCTCTCTCATTTGCGCCCGCTAGCCTCGTCCCCAACCATGACCGAAGCTCGCCTCCGCCCGAGCTCGTCGTCGGCGCTATTCCGGCGACCTTTTGGTCACACCACCATGTCCAACGGATTCGTGGGCACGCGTATGTTATGCATATGCCGTTAGCTAGTCGATCTGCCGCGCTGTAGCTTCTGAAACCGCCGCCAACCGAACCATGGCAGCCGCAAACCTCGCCGCCGGGCGCATTTTCCGGCGACCCGAGCCCAACTATTCTGCACCACCCGATGCGCGGCGCTCTTCCAGCCTACCGTAGAGCCCCTCCCGTCCGTTTGGTCGCCGGAGCAAGAAACCCGAAGGCCTCCGCCGTCTCGGCCTCGCCGGCGACTCGACGCCGGTGGATTAGCCCCAGTTGACCAGGGGTTTGACTTCCCCCAGGGTCACTGACGAGTGGGCCCGGCCACTAACTAAACAGGGTTAACACTAACCGATATTAGTTAGTTAAACTAACTACTGACCAGTGGGCCCCAGCGTCAGAGTTGACCTGGACAGCGACCCAGTTGACTCGCTGACGTCACATCGACGTCAGTCGACGCTTAATAACTAGTTTTCTGGATTTAATATAATTTAGGAAATTTCAGAAAATGTCCTAAACTTCTAAAATTCATAGAAATTCAACCGTAACTCCAATGGAAATAATTTATATATGAAAATGATCAGAAAAATATGAAGAATCTGTTTATGCCATGATCATGCATGTTTGAACAAGTTAACCTCACTGAATAGGATGAATCATGATTAGGGTAATTTATGAACTAGCATTTGGAGTTGGAGTTCAACCTTGTTTGAATTCCACTTCAATTAACTTGGATTACTGCTGCATTAGGTGAATTCAGTACCTTAACATGACATGTCATTCATGTGAATGTGCATTGCATTGATTGTGTTCTCCCTTGTTTGCCGATAACTGTCCCCTCTCAGTAGACGACGTACCGACGATGAATTCGATGACACCGATGAGGAACTATATTATCTTCAGAAGTGCCAGGCAAGCAAAACCCCCTTGTTCATTCCGATATAATCCCACTCTCTCGCTCCTGCTCTATTTTATTGCATTAGGACAACAACGACTCATGTGTTACTTGCTGCGTAGCTGAACCCCTTTATCCTCTGCATGACTGTCATTCCACAAGAATTAGATGAAACCCACTAGCCTGAGTAGGAGTTGTTTGAGCCATGTTGTGCCTACTCATTCATGCTTGTTGTCATGCCTGCTACTGCTTAGAGTTGAGTCAGGTCTGATTCATCGGGGATGAATCGGAGGTGTGTGAACATGTCCTACTGCGTGTGTGAGCTAAGTGTGTGAACACGATTTGGTAAAGGTAGCGGTGAGAGGCCATATAGGAGTACATGGTGGGTTGTCTCATTGCAGCCGTCCTCAGGAACTGAGATCTGTGTATGTGATCCATGAAACAGTTACTACCACGCATTGGGCCCGAAACCAATGGACCCTCTCGGCTTCTTAACCACTCTTGTCCTCAGTCCGGGAGTTGCAAGTAGTTTCTGGTGTTTGTAGCATCTTTGGGGGCCGCAACGCTGACCATAGGGGTGGGTTGTGTTGCGGTAGGCACCGTGGTCTGTACCGATTCGCCCGTTTGGTGTCTCGGGAACCCTGTACACATCGTTCGGGGCCGTATGGGAAACCTCGGCCGGACTCCCTGCGGATGGAACCCGAATAGGCGATCAACCTGGACTTGGGACTTGTGTGTTTAGGTAGGCTGTGGCCGACACCCACGTTGGGCTTCCGCTTGAAGGTTGCCGAGTACATGTCGTGTAAACGGTGGTAAGTGGTGAGAGCGTGTGTGAAGAAGTACACCCCTGCAGGGTTTAATATAATCTATTCGAATAGCCGTGTCCACGGAGAAGGACTTCTGGGTTGCCTATAGCAGTTCATAGACAAGTGAAAGTGGATACTCTAAAATGCGCAAGATAAGCGTGAGTGCTATGGATGGCGTTCTCGTAGGGAGACGGGAGCGGATCCATAGTGGTGTATTGATATGGTGAATATGTGGACTCGTGTGTGCCACCTCAAAAGAGTTACTTGCAGTCGTAGTTTAGGATAGCCACCGAGTCAAAGCTGGCTTGCTGCAGTCAAACTCCACCACCCCCTTTTGATAATGATGCATATGTAGCTAGTTCTGATGTAAGTCTTGCTGAGTACGTTTGTACTCACGTTTGCTTATTTTACGTTTTGTAGAGAGACTTCAGTCTCGCTAGTAGTTCCGCTTGGACTTCGACGGTTAGCTTGTTACCTCAGCTACGATCTTGTGCCCTCGGCAGGATCTGGTAGATAGTCAGGCTCCTCAGCCTTCTTCATTTTTAGTTGTCTGTACTCAGACATGATTAGCTTCCGCTTGTGCTTTGACTTGTATGCTCTGAGTGTTGGGTCATGAGGCCCATGTTTGTAATATCTCGCTCTGCGGAGCCTAATGAATAAATATTTGAGTCGTAGAGTTATGTTGTGATGCCATGTTGTATCTACACATATTGAGCATATTGTGTGTATGTTTGAAATGCTTGGTATGTGTGGGATCCGACAAACTAGTTGTTTATCCTTGGCAGCCTATCATATGGGGAAATGTAGTCTCGTGCTTCTGAGCGATAGTAGTCCGCTACAGCCCGGTTCACCGAAGTCCTGCTAGCCCAGCACTACTGCTTGGACACTTGACTGGCCGGCATGTGTTTCACTTCGTTCCTATGTCTGTCCCTTCGGGGAAATGTCACGCGGTGTTATTCGGAGTCCTGTTAGCCCAGTGCTACAGCCCGAATTTATACGTTGATGACCGACATGCTCGATGAGATTCATGTATGCCTGTCCCTATGGGTTAGCGCCGCTTTGGGTTCACGACTAGCCATGTCGGCCCGGGTTCTTTGTCATATGGATGCTAGCGACACTATCATATACGTGAGCCAAAAGGCGCAAACGGTCCCAGGCCATGGTAAGGCGACACCCGTGGGAATACCGTGCGTGAGGCCGCAAAGTGATATGATGTGTTACATGCTAGATCGGTGTGTCTAGGATCGGGGTCCTGACACTGAATAAGAAAAACATATCAATTAATAAATAGCCTCACACATACTTTTGCAAATATATTTCTATTAAGTCTAGATTTCTACACTATTAAAGACATAGTACTACGCATTTGTACTAATTAATCATGAATTCTACTAAGCATATCATTGGACTCTATACTAAGCATTTCATCGGATTCACTAAGCATATCATCGGATAATTTGCATTTGTAAGTATAACAATAAAGCATATATATCATCAAATTACTACAGTCAGTACGTATAACATACCATTTCATGCCGATCGGCCATGGTACTTGTCAGGCGGGTCACGAATGGCACCCCGACAAAGTCATCACGTGGCGGAATTATGTCCCATAGGTTGCACACCTCGTCCTCGCTCAGCATCATTCTTTGAGCTACAATGGCTTCATGAAGTGGGTCCTCATTATCTTCATCATCTTCGTCATCTGCATCATCTTCGTCATCTTCATCATCTCCGTCATCTTCGTCATCTTCATCATCTTCCACCAGGTTGAGATAAATGACAGCCAGCTTGGGTCTTTACGCTCAAGGAGAAGCTGATCAACTCACCACCAGTAAGACGCATGCGGGCGAGGAAACGGGCCCATCAATCTCCTCCAATCTGTGACATATTGCGTCCTTTCTCGACCTCCATAGTGTACGACCCCCCAGGAGCCTCAAATGTCACAGTGTCTCCTGTTAGCTTGTTGAATTTCAACCTCACATTGCATGGGACGATCTGTGTAAGAAAAGTAAAACGACACAATGCAGTAATGCCAACACTACAAATAAAATAGTTGTTACATTTCATCTAATTTCTTACCGCTGCATGACGAAAACTCGGCTGGAAGTAGATGTTGAACAGCTTGCCAGTTGCAAGGCTGCTGGCGCACCTTGACTTGCACAGTCGACATAGTGGTGGTGGTGGTGGCGCCATTTTCCTAAAGCAATATGAGCAAAGGATTAACGATTAGATGACAAGGTACCACCTACCAAAGCATTTCGATGGCACCTATTGCCTAAGATAATTGATTAAAAAAACAAGTGGCAAATTTATCTAAATTGGCACCTACATTTTGCCAAAAAATAACTTATTACAAAAAAAAAGCATCTACCTATCCATGTACAGAAAAAATAACAATAAAATGGTGCATACTAAATCAACTATCATACTAAATCCACTAGCATACTAAATCAACTAAATGACACAATGTTCTAAATCAACTAAATCAACTAGCCTACTAAATCAACTAAATCAAATAGCCTACTAAATCAACTAAATGAAAATGTTGTAAATCAACTAAATCAACTAGCCTACTAAATCAACTAAATCAACTAGCCTACTAAATCAACTAAATCAACTGAACAATATCAACTAAATCAAAATGTTGCATATAAACTAGCCTACTAAATCAAAATGTAGCAGGGAGGAGGGAGAAGGAGGGGCGACTCGAGGAGGGAGTAGAGAGTATGACGGAGGAGGAAGGCGGAACGAGGAGGGGCTGGCGGCGAGTGGAGGGAGGACGGAGGAGGAAGGCGGAGCGAGGAGGGGCCGGCCAACGGCGAGTGGAGGGAGGACGGAGGAGGAGGCCGGTACCGAATCCAGCGAGGAGGATGAGGTGACGGCACACGTATCAACGTCTAAGCCCACAGTAAACATATGATGAGCCCAAACTAGAAATCCAAGAACACCTATACTTATCATGGCATAAACCATGCCCCCCACACTCCATCTAACTTCAACATCCATACTCAGCTAGGAGGTACCATTTCGATGTGTTTTGATTTTTTGGAAAAAGAGAGGTTTGATGCTTCTGAATTCATTGTATTAATTCCACTTCCTACTCGCGCGGCGCAGATCGGAGGAGGGGCGACGGGGGAGGACCGGCGGCGCGGGGGGTTGAGGGGGAGATCGAGTGAGTGTGTGGATCTGTGGATCTGGATTGCGACTAGTTAACTTAGCAGCAGCGGTTATTGCGTAAATGCGCTACTGCTACGACCCGTAGCAGTAGCGCTCTTCGTATTAACGCGCTGCCGCTATAACTGGCCTCGCGGCGGCGTGGGAATTTTAGCAGTAGCGCGTCTTTGAGTGTGCGCGCTACTGATAAACTTGTTTCAGCAGCGAGTTTTGTCCGTGCGCGCTACTGCTACTTAGCAGCAGCGCCTGATTTTAAAGCGCGCTGCTGTGAAGATTCTGTGTACAGGCTTTTCCCTAGTAGTGGCTGGAGGGCTCCGTTTTCAGTCATTTCTTTCAGTTTTGCTAGGTTTATGTCCAACGAGACGGCGGCAGCTCCTTGAAGATGGAATAAAGGTCTTCCCGTCTATCCCCCGTTCCGGCGGTGCGTCTAGCACCGTTGGTGGGCGTGTGACAAAAATATTAACATATAGAATAACAAATCAACATCATTAGATTCACTATTGAATGTACTTTCACATCATATAAATTTGTTATGATAAATATTCATATTATTTTTTATAAACTTGGTCAAACTTTATGAAGTTTGACTTCAGTCAACTTTAATATATAGAGTAAATAAAAATGAAAGGGGTATTAGTAACATATGCATGTTACTAGTTTAGGTTACTCCCCACTATGACAGCCTAAGAGCATGCGCCAGACTGATGTCTTTTGATAGGCTGACTAGTGTCCATTCGTTGACCCAGTCAAAAGCATGACCAAATCCAAAATTAGATATCTCAATCGAATAAAAGATGTTTAAACTTAGGGAGCATACTGAATTTAAAGATATGCCAAATATGTAGCATGACTCGGGCAGCAGAGATAGAGCTGCTGCGCAAAGACGATTGTACCGACTATGTCATGCAATGAAATATCTAGTTCACAAAAAGATAAATATGTATGTTCAAACATGTCAATCAGGCCACGTCTACAATAAATTGCTTCTTAATTGCTATTTGTCCTGATGACCAGGAAGAGGAGCACACGTCACCACGTCGGTGGGGCAGATCAATTATATTTTCCAAGAAAAAAAGGTGCGGCGTTGATCAATATGCCGAAGGACTGATGAACAGTGATGAGGAGGAATTAATTAACTCAGATGGAAGCTTGTATGTGGTGCTACACGCGTAGTCCTGGGTCCTGCGTTGATCTACTTGTCTAACCCATACCTTTGTATAAATCTATCAATAGTTCTAAGATCAAGAAAATCTGTTGTGGGAAAACAACACTTCAGTATTGCTCTTGATTAATAGAGAATGAGAAAAACAACACAACTTATCTTGATTGCATGTTGCGTGGATATAATTTATGTAGTGGTAGTCAGGGACTCATGGGTGGTAGTTGGTCGGTTAGCAAGATTCCATTACTGGGGACCAAGCAAATCCGTTTTTTTCCGCCTGAAATTTGGATATGAATTTTTAATTCAAATATTTCTAAGTCTAAATATACTTAGTTTAACACAATGCATACACGAAGCGCTTCCGATTAAATTGGTCAAGCTGGTTTCCTTACCTATCAAAGATCACTAGTTTGACTCATTGCTGCGGGCACCTAAATCAATATTATTTTTTATAAGCGTTGAATAAAGCAAAAACTTTATTTCGCAGTAGAGAGAATTGAAATTGCGACGTGACGCTGGCAGATTGCACACCCTCTACAACTGGGTAAGGTGATTTCATGTGTAATGTATACATGCGAAGCATATTTGACACGGTTTCTGTCGTTTAACTTCAAAAAGAAAATGGGCGGTGACAAAGTTTCTGGGGACCATTGGAATTTTCGGTTTCCGGTCTGTTACCAGAATTTTGGTCGGAGAAAAATCCTGCTGGGGACAGACCCAAAATTGCAATAACCACAAGTTATCGAATACCATCTTAAAGTGGCTTTACTCGGTAACAGGAAAGGTTACTAAATAACAACGAAATCTATTAGAGCTCTTTTACAGTACCCTTAAATCAATCAACACAGACCGTCCATTTTCTTTAATCCAACGGATGTTGCTTATTGGTACTCCAGCGCGAGTGTTAGGGAGTACAGTACCAAAGTGTTAAGGAGTACCTCCAGTTCAAGGGTACAATCGTAACAGCAGATACATAAAAAAGAAAATGTAACAGAAGATGACAAATAACGTGCGCCTAATATTCAGATCGAACAGTTACCTCAAAGGATCTGATTTCTGTGAGGAAAACACCGTTTTTTTTTGCGTATAGGAATAAAAGATTTGACTGGATATTGTTTCTACGTGCTCGAATGGCTGCTCGTATGGATTCAATGCACAAGAACTACATGCATCTGCCAGCATTGTGTTCTTTTTTGCAAGTTCGTCGTCTTGAATCTACGAAGGTCTTATTTGTAGGAATTTTTGGTGTCTTCCAAAACATTATATACTACATTTATTTGGTTGATGAATGAAATCATACGGAATTGGTGTATGAATGATTGGTACAAATATTTGCAATTGAACTTGAGGAAATTTACTCAAGGAAGCCGGGTACAAACTATACTGGAATACAGTCTATATATATGTACTGGAATTATATGCCTGGGCACAGTATGGGTTTAGAATTTGCTAGACTATTTACAGGTTTGGCTCTGTAGATTGATAAGTCTACACGTTTAAATAGGAACCATATACTATTTAAACGTGGCATATATCTCACATATATGTGCTTAGGGATAAGAAGGAATTTGACTCGGAAAATAATCGGTTATGATCGTGGTTGGTTAATTCGATTAGGAGTCTAACTGAATTCTATCTGGATACAGATTTGAACATTCAGGAATATGAGTATAAATATGTCCCTACCCTCTAGCCTCATATACGCATTGTGAGCTGCACCACGGACTTGGCGGAGGAATTAGAGGATAGACAAATATACTCGTGCTATATTATTTTCGCAACATTATTAACATCTATACCGATTTTTTGTTCAAATTAAGGACCAATCTCAGTGCCCGAAGATATGCACACATGGAGAAAGGGATCAAGACGGACGATGAGATATCAAATGCACGTCATCGACGTTACAGAGGTGGAATTGCCTGATACATCAGCAGCGCTACGAGCGAAGTGGAAAAACCATCGGCGGTGTGGCGGCCGAGCATCAGGAAGATAGTTAAGCCCTGCGGAGAGGATGATTGGTGCGCTGAAGGGAGAGCAGGTCAGGAGTTGAGACGGATACGGGGAAGATCCCTTGACGGCGTTCCAAGGGGAGAGCCGCGCGATTGCAACGCTGGCGACGTTAATAGATATTGGATGAAAGGATTTTTTTTTTCATCGTCAACGAAATAGACTGGAAGATTTATTAATAAAAAGATTTTTGGGGGGGGGGGGTATAATTTTATAGCAACACAAAAGGTCCATAATACCCCTTAGAATTGATGGTTGCATTTAATTGGTACTCCCTGTTTTATTTTGGAGTACCAGGGTACTGTAAAAGAGCTCATCTATTGAGGGGGTGTTTGGTTCAGGGACTTTTTAGTCCCAGAGACTAGAAAAAGTCCCTAAAAAGTCTCTAGGAACCAAACGGGAGGGACTTTTTCTACAGGGACTAGAAAAAGACTCTACTAGAGAGTCTTTTTTGATTAGTCCCTGGGACTAGAAAAAGTCCTAGGACTTCTAAACCCAACACCCCCTGAACAAAAAGCAAGCGATCTCATAACATAAAATTTTATATTCCTCGGGAACCCCTGCCCTGCATCACTACTCAATATTCATTTCCTTACTCCGGGAAGGAGAACAAGTCCTGTGATCATAATTATCTTGATTGTGATACCTCCTAACTGAACATGGAGAGACATGCCCAATATATTTTCAGCCAACTATTTGCTGAATTGGACCGGCAGCGTTGCCCATATTTTGATGAATAGTTTTCAGTTTGGCTTGAACGGCACACACTGGTTCGCCCATGCATTTGACCACTTCGGCCATGATCGATATGCAGACCTAACAGAGAGTTTAATTAGCAAATGTTTCCTTCCCGGCATGTCGGCTTGCATGCACATGGCGCAATAATGTGGGTGCCAAGTCTAATATTGGTCCACATTAATCCTAGCAGATGTTCTCAATCAACCCATATGTGCCGTGCAACCAAGAATCACTTATGTGGTCTACGCATAATTGCATTGCATATGCAACCGGGATTTAAAATACTTTGGAAACTTTGGCGGCAACCATTTTTTTCTCATTTGGTTAGATAATTTCTGTTGTACTACATAAATTCAAGGTAAGTTCAAAGGTAAGTTTTTCAAACAATATATTTCCAACCCACTAGCAGAACTGCTATCCCAAACTGGAAGAATCTTTCACTCATTTTGCCCTTCCTAATGCTGGTACACAGTCACACACAAAATTCAGGCACGTATACAAAAATGTAGTCTCTGATCCAAATGAACTAATGCTACCTCAGGTCAACTTTAGTACAAAGTTGTACTAAAGTAGCATTAATTGATATGGATCGGAGGGAGTAGGAAGAAAAGTTTGTTTGTCAATTTAAATGGTCATTCTCGGCGCTTGACTCATAGTGTGAAGCTGGTCTATAAATCATTTTTTCTGAATCACATTAGCTAAATGACAGTTGACTGAATTTTAAATTGGAGTCAGTCGATTTTTGAGAGTTCGTCGGAGGGAAGGAAGGAGAAGGAAGGGGCAGGAGGGCTACCCTCTTATCTATCTTAAGGTTTAGAGTGGGGGGCCGTGGTGCGGTGGTGGGGCTTCGCCGAAAGAAAAAAAAAACACTTAACACATGTGTGTGTGTGTGCGTGGGTGTGTGTGTGGGGGGGGCTAGAGGGATAGCCAAGAGCGGCGGAAGACCGGCGGTGGGGATGGTTCAGGGGACGGGCGGTCGTGGGAGCGCCGCCGGCCGCGGGTTGCGGTGGCCGCCGGTGGTTCGGCCGGCGGCCCGTGGTGCGGTCTGCTGAGGAAGAAGAAGTGTTAGGCGTCGTAAGATCTTCATCCAACGGTCTAAAATGGTTGACTGGCCAAAATATAAAAAGTTAGGCGACTTGCATGTAGCCATTCCTCTTTGAATTTAGCAAATTAATGCGATAATGTTATCATGACGCGGATGTACGCTCCATAGAATTTCCATGCGTATTGCCTTACTCCCGGCACTTACTCATGGAGGAGTGAAGCTGCACTTACTAAAGGAGGAGTGAAGCTAGCTGCTCTATAAATATGTGCCAGCCACGAAAAAGAAGATGTACTCCGCTTTCATCTTGGTAGAGCAGAGCGCGATATGGCGGCGTCATGGCTCCTCAAACATCCTTGTCCACCAGCAAGGCCATGGACAAGAACAAGGAATGGTATGGGTCTCCGTCTCCAGGTGACCACCATCACTTACCGGTACGTACGTACATATGTACTTCACTTCAGGCGAATCTATGATGAATTAGGTGTACGTAGGACTGTATACATGCATGCAATTCAATAGATCGCTGGATTTTACGCAGGCGAAGCACGTGCACTGGCCGGAGCGCCGCCGTTGCGGTTAAGCACGAGGAGGAGGGCACCGACGAAGAGTGGCTGGCGTACCTGGAGCCGGCCAAGCTAGAGGTGTTCGACCAGCTCGAGCCTTGGGCGGAGGCGAACGTGCTGCCGCTCCTTAAGCCCTCGGAGGTGGCGTGGCAGCCGACGGACCTGCTGCCGGACCCGGCGTCGCTGGGCGCCGACGGATTCCACGCGGCGTGCTGCGACATCCGTGCCCGCGCAGCCGGCCTGCCCGACGCGCACCTCGTGTGCCTCGTGGGCAACATGGTGACAGAGGAGGCGCTGCCGAGTTACCAGAGCATGGCCAACCGCTTCGAGGCCGTCCACGACCTCACCGGCTCCAGCGGCACCGCCTGGGCGCGCTGGACCCGCGGCTGGTCCGCCGAAGAGAACCGGCACGGCGACCTGCTCAACCGGTACCTCTACCTCTCCGGCCGCGTCGACATGCGGCAGGTCGAGAGGACCATCCACAACCTCATCCGGTCCGGCATGGTCCTCAACGCCGCGCGGAGCCCCTACCACGGCTTCATCTACGTCGCCTTCCAGGAGCGCGCCACCTTCATCTCCCACGGCAACACCGCACGGCGCGCCAAGGAGCATGGCGACCTGGCGCTCGCGCGCATATGCGGTGCCATCGCCGCCGATGAGAAGCGCCATGAGCTGGCCTACACGCGCATCGTGGCGAAGCTGTTCGAGATCGACCCCGATGGTGCGGTGCGCGCGCTGGCTTACATGATGCGCCGTCGGATCGTCATGCCGGCGTCTCTCATGACCGACGGCCGCGACGGCCACCTCTTCTTGCACTACGGAGCTGTGGCGCACCAGGCCGGCATTTACACGGCCTCCGACTATCGTGGCATTCTGGAGCACCTGATAAAGCAGTGGGGAGTGGAGGAGCTGGTGGCCGCCGGGCTCACCGACGAGGGGAGGCGTGCGCGGGACTATGTGTGCGCGCTCCCACAAAAGATCCGAAGGTTGGAGGAGAAGGCCCACGAACGTAGCCGCCAAAAGGCCCAGCCCATGACATCCATCCCATTTAGCTGGATCTTTGATAAGCCCGTCAACATCACCGTGGCCTAATCAAATTATAATTACTTACCCTAAAAATCTTTAAATAAATTTTACTCTGAAAAATATAAATTGCCATTTTCTCTATGATATACGTGGGAGGAAATTATAATTATTCATCTATACTTTGCTTTTGTCAAATGGCGCCACCGAAAGTACTATATCATACTTTTTACATTAGAGTTGTGATTTATTGTATTGTACT
Organism: Aegilops bicornis; assembly: GCA_021605145.1. Classification (NCBI taxonomy): domain Eukaryota; kingdom Viridiplantae; phylum Streptophyta; class Magnoliopsida; order Poales; family Poaceae; genus Aegilops; species Aegilops bicornis. The sequence goes on along the minus strand of CM038670.1, from coordinate 48,896,725 downwards.
ACTGTATTTTCATAAGTTGTTTTATCACATTGTGAAAAATGGAAACAGGGAGGTTGAAAGTTGTATTCGTGTATGTATTTTGATAAGTTGTTTTATCACATCATGCAAAAGAAGTTTATCTCCTCTCTTGTTTCCTTGAAATGTGATTAGGGTGAGCAACCGTTTCCCAGCATGTACCACCAATCACTAATAGAAAAATACCTATTAGTCCCGGTTCGTAAGGGCCTTTAGTCCCGGTTCATGAACCGGGACTAATGGGTCGTTACAAATACCTCCATCCATTAGTCCCGGTTTAAACACGAACCAGGACAGATGTGCCTTCACGTGGCCGGTCCGCCGAGCCCAGTCAGGGGGGCCTTTGGTCCCGGTTGGTGGCTCATGTTTTTTTTAAGAAAAGTGGCTGCTTTAGGGGTTTTGGGGGTTATTATTAGGTTGTTATTAGCTAGCTAATAGAGAGAAGTGTCCTCTCTTATATCTTCGTCCTTGGTTTATCAACGCTGCTGCTATGTTCATTTCACCCGCTGATATAACATGCTTATGCATGCTCGCATCATATATACATCATCATATATAATAACAAGTCCTACTAATCATGCATGCATCATCATACAACTTCTACTCGTTATTAATAATAAGTCATACGATCATCATCCTCATAGTCATCGAACCCAACCCTACATAATTGTTCTTAGCACGTGATCATCAGTATCAGGTAGGACCTAATTAAACACCCTTTAGGTAAAATAGCATAAAACAATATAGACCCTGACTCTCCATTATGAAGAATGGAGATCATCCTGTCTCCAATTCTTGCGCTTCGCTTCCTTTTGCTTCCAAGAAGCTCCTTACGACTGTCCATACATTTTTCCATTCTTTGATTTTCATGTCTCCACTTCTTTTAGAAATCCGGTATGGACAGTTGAGATTCACAGGATGACCTAGATATATGTTCAAAACATGAAGGCTGCCATTCTCATACATCAAATGAGGCACACAATCCTCTGGGATTCTCTGTTGAAAAACATAGTAATAACTTCGTAGTTAGCAATGATGTACTAGTTTTAGAAGTATGCAAAAAGATGCACAGATGTCGTAATAGTAAAAAATCTTACCAGGGTATCTCCATGATAGTTACCGTAGTTCAACACGTGCACTAGTGGCACGTATTGACCATAATGTTGAGGAGTTCGATTGTAGACATTGTAATTCTCAAGATCTCTACAAAATGCGATCAGATGATTTTTCTCCTTATAAGTAAATTCGGAGCCATCGGTGTAGTGGGTTTTGTCTACCATCTTCCGCACATTCTTTGAACAATCAAAATAAGTTGTCAATGGAAATAAGTTGTCAACTATTTTGAAATAAACAGTATAAATTACTTAATAACTATGTTAAGCTCACATGGGGGAAGAATTGGAGGTGTATCCACAAGGACCCAAATCGAAGGTGTCTCTTGTTCGATTGTAGGATCACCAAGATCCATGGTGACAAGCATACCCTCATCAAGATCATACATCTTGCAAAGTGCTTCCCAATTTTTGCAACCAAAATGGGTTACACTCTCAGCATTGTACATCTTTACTTGAAAATCCACACCATGATGGGTACTTAGGATAACTTTTTTGGTTTCAAAACTTTCATGGTCTTCAAAACCCATCCTCTCCAAGACATAGCGTCTTGCAAAGCATGGGATAAGCTAGTCGAATTGGAAAAGATGAAAAATATTGTCATGATTAAAATAGTTGAAGTCATGATTAATTACGAAAAAAACTATTGTCGCTGCTATGCATCAGTATGAACATCGAAGCTCTCGTCGAGCTTAATGCTGAAGCGTCGATCTTCGTCCAGCTCAATGAACCTGTCGCATATACCTCGGCCGTCGTGGCACCAGTCGCACTCCCCGGGGCGGTTTTCGTCGTCCGAGTACGACATTTCCGGCCTATATTCATAATTCAAATGAAGGAGAACTTATCCAATATGAGCATTCAATAAGCAAAACCAAATCATAAAATAAGCAAAACCAAATCATAAAATAAGCAAAACCAAATCATGAAATAAATTAGTATTCAAATTAGCATGCATTCAATAATTATAATCAAAAGTACATCATCTCTTGGTGTCCGTACATCGTCGAATATTATCACTAATATAGCATCACTAATACAACTAGAACCGTAGCGCCCGACGGGTATCGACGCGGGCGGTGGACACCCAAAGATAAGGAACCATCACAGGATCATAGCTCCAGTGAGATCCCTGAAGAACCTGCCAGGTATTGTCGAACCTGCCCTCCAATGCAACCATGTAGCAATGGACGTGCTCGTCCTCCTCGCTGACACGGTGACGTACCACCTCCGCGGTGTCCGGAAGCCTCAGCACCGTGCCTCCTCACCAACCTACATCCCCCGGAAGGTAGCACCTTCCAATACCAGCCCGGCGGAGCCCAGTCCCGAACATGGCCCTGGTCAAGCAAGCCTCCACCGCCGAGTCGACGACGACGAGGATGCGGGATAGGCATCGCCGACGTCTATGCGGGAACTACTTCTATATATAGTTAAATAAAGTAGTTTTATTAATTAAATCAACTATCTAGTTCAACTACTATACTAAGCATTTACTATAAATAAATAAAGTAGTACTTACTAAAAACAAAGTAGCACTTACTACAAACTACTTCTATATATAGTTAAATAAAGTAGTTTTATTAATTAAATCAACTATCTAGTTCAACTATACTAAGCACTTATTACTATAAATAAATAAAGTAGTAGTTACTAAAAACAAAGTAGCACTTACTATATTGTACTTACTAAAAATAAACTAGTATTTTTCTAACTAACTCATATTTTTCTAACTAATTATATTACCAAAAAAATCTAAATAAAATAGTAATTATATTTTTCTAACTAGCTAGTTCAATTATAGTACTTACCAAAAAAATCTAACACAATATGAACAAATTAATTACACCAAAAAAATCTATTAACAGAAAAAAAATCCAACACAATATGAACAAATTAATTACATCAAAAAATCTATTAACAGAAAAAAATCTAACACAATATGAACAAATTAATTACACCAAAAAATCTATTAACAGAAAAAATCTAACACAATATGAACAAATTAATTACACCAAAAAATCTATTAACAGAAAAAAATCTAACACAATATGAACAAATTCATTACACCAAAAAAATCTATTAACAGAAACAAAATCTAACACAATATGAACAAATTAATTAATATCTAGCTAGTTCATCTAACATTTGACATTAATATCTATAATTTTTCTATCTAATTTATGTAACAGAAACCGGATCGGAAAATAGACGGGGCCGGCGCCGACGACGGGCCGGGGGCGAACGGGGCGGCGACGTACGGGGCGGAGGCGCGAGACGGCGATGACGGGGACGTCGACGACGGGACGGGGTGTCGACGGGGGCGGCGACGGGCGACGGCGCAGGACGGGGCGGCGACGGGGACGCGGGCGACGATGGGGACGGCGACGGCGTCGGGGCGGGGCGGCGACGGCGCGCGGCATCGGGAGATCGAGGAGGAAGGAGAGATCGAAGTGGGGATGCGGTTCTGAAATTTTCGTTATATAGCAAAGCCTTTAGTCCCGGTTGGCGGGACCAACCGGGACCAATGCCCCCCTTTAGTCCCGGTTGGTGCCACCAACCGGGACCAAATGCCTCTTTTCAGCAGCCCAAAGGGCGGGAAGCAGAAGGCTTTGGTCCCGGTTGGTTCCACCAACTGGGTGTTGGAAATATGCCCTAGAGGCAATAATAAATTAGTTATTATTATTATATTTCCTTGTTCATGATAATCGTTTATTATCCATGCTATAATTGTATTGATAGGAAACTCAAATACATGTGTGGATACATAGACAACACCATGTCCCTAGCAAGCCTCTATTGGCTAGCTCGTTGATCAATAGATGGTTATGGTTTCCTAACCATGGACATTGGATGTCATTGATAACGGGATCACATCATTAGTAGAATGATGTGATGGACAAGACCCAATCCTAAGCCTAGCACAAAGATCATAGTTCATATGCTAAAGCTTTTCTAATGTCAAGTATCATTTCCTTAGACCATGAGATTGTGCAACTCCGGATACCGTAGGAATGCTTTGGGTGTACCAAACGTCACAACGTAACTGGGTGGCTATAAAGGTGCATTACAGGTATCTCCGAAAGTGTCTGCATTGGGTTGTACGAATCGAGACTGGATTTGTCACTCCGTGTAAACGGAGAGGTATCTCTGGGCCCACTCGGTAGGACATCATCATAATGTGCACAATGTGACCAAGGGGTTGATCACGGGATGATGTGTTACGGAACGAGTAAAGAGACTTGCCGTAACGAGATTGAACAAGGTATCGGTATACCGACGATCGAATCTCGGCAAATACAATACCGCTAGACAAAGGGAATTGTATACGGGATCGATTGAGTCCTTGACATCGTGGGTTCATCCGATGAGATCATCGTGGAACATGTGGGAGCCAACATGGGTATCCAGATCCCGCTGTTGGTTATTGACCGGAGAACGTCTCGGTCATGTTCCGCATGGTTCCCGAACCCGTAGGGTCTACACACTTAAGGTTCGATGACGCTAGGGTTATAAAGGAAGTTTGTATGTGGTTACCGAATGTTGTTCGGAGTCCCGGATGAGATCCCGGACGTCACGAGGAGTTCCGGAATGGTCCGGAGGTAAAGATTTATATATGGGAAGTCCTGTTTTGGTCACCGGAAAAGTTCCGGGTGCTATCGGTAATGTACCGGGACCACCGGGAGGGTCCCGGGGGTCCACCAAGTGGGGCCACCGGCCCCAGAGGGCTGCATGGGCCAAGTGTGGGAGGGGACCAGCCCCAGGTGGGCTGGTGCGCCCCCCACCAAGGCCCAAGGCGCCTAGGGCTTGGGGGAAACCCTAAAGGGGGGCGCCTCCCTTGCCTTTGGGGCAAGGCAACCCCCCACAGCCGCCGCCCTCCTCAGATTGGATCTGAGGGGCCGCCTCTCTTTTGCCCCTATATATATGTGGGGGTGGGAGGGCAGCCGCAGCCCATGTTCTGGCGCAGCCCCTCCCTCTCTCCCAAGTTCTTTTCCTCCTCCTCTCCCTTGGTGCTTGGCGAAGCCCTGCAGGATTGCCACGCTCCTCCATCACCACCATGCCGTTGTGCTGCTGCTGGATGGAGTCTTCCTCAACCTCTCCCTCTCTCCTTGCTGGATCAAGGCGTGGGAGACGCCACCGGGCTGTACGTGTGTTGAACGCGGAGGTGCCGTCCGTTCGGCACTAGGATCTCCGGTGATTTGAATCACGACAATGCGACTCCTTCAACCCCGTTCTCTTGAACGCTTCCGCTTAGCGATCTACAAGGGTATGTAGATGCACTCTCCTTCCCTCGTTGCTAGTTTCTCCATAGATAGATCTTGGTGACACGTAGGAAAATGTTGAATTTCTGCTACGTTCCCCAACAGTGGCATCATGAGCTAGGTCTATTGCGTAGATTCTTTGCACGAGTAGAACACACAGTAGTTGTGGGCGTTGATTTTGTTCAATATGCTTACCGTTACTAGTCCAATCTTGTTTCGACGGTATTGTGGGATGAAGCGGCCCGGACCGACCTTACACGTACTCTTACGTGAGACAGGTTCCACCGACCGACATGCACTTGGTGCATAAGGTGGCTAGCGGGTGCCGCTCTCCCACTTTAGTCGGAACGGATTCGATGAAAAGGGTCCTTATGAAGGGTAAATAGCAATTGGCATATCACGTTGTGGTTTTGCGTAGGTAAGAAACGTTCTTGCTAGAAACCCATAGCAGCCATCAGAAACATGCAAACAACAATTAGAGGACGTCTAACTTGTTTTTGCAGGGTATGCTATGTGATGTGATATGGCCAAGAAGAATGTGATGAATGATATGTGATGTATGAGATTGATCATGTTCTTGTAATAGGATTCACGACTTGCATGTCGATGAGTATGACAACCCGGCAGGAGCCATAGGAGTTGTCTTTATTTATTGTATGACATGCGTGTCATTGAACAACGCCATGTAATTACTTTACTTTATTGCTAACGGTAGCCATAGTAGTAGAAGTAATAAGTTGGCGAGACAACTTCATGGAGACACGATGATGGAGATCATGATGATGGAGATCATGGTGTCATGCGGTGACAATAATGATCATGGAGCCTCAAGATGGAGATCAAAAGGAGCAATATGATATTGGCCATATCATGTCACTACTATATAATTGCATGTGATGTTTATTATGTTTATGCATCTTGTTTACTTAGAACGACGGTAGTAAATAAGATGATCCCTTACACAAATTTCAAGAAGTGTTCTCCCCGACTGTGCACCGTTACAGTTCGTCGCTTCTAAGCACCACGTGATGATCGGGTGTGATGGATTCTTATGTTCACATACAACGGGTGTAAGACAGATTTACACAGCAAAAAAAACACTTGGGGTTAACTTGACGAGCCTAGCATGTACAGACATGGACTCGGGAACACAGAGACCGAAAGGTCGAGCATGAGTCGTATGCTAGATACGATCAACATGAAGATGTTCACCGAGTCGACTAGTCCGTCTCACGTGATGATCGGACATGGCTTAGTTGACTCGGATCATGTAATCACTTAGATGATCAGAGGGATGTCTATCTGAGTGGGAGTTCATAAGATGAACTTAATTATCTTGAACATAGTCAAAAGACCTTTTGCAAATTATGTCGTAAGCTCGCGCTTTAGTTCCACTGTTTAGATATGTTCCTAGAGAAAATATAGTTGAAAGATGAAAGTAGCGATTATGCGGACAGTAGAAATCTTATGTCCTTAATGCACCGCTCAGTGTGCTGAACCCCAAACGTCGTTTGTGGATGTTGCGAACATCGGACATACACGTTTTGATAACTACGTGATAGTTCAGTTAAACGGCTTAGAATTGAGGCACCAAAGACGTTTTGAAGCGTCGCGGAACATATGAGATGTTTCGAGGGCTGAAATTGGGATTTCAGGCTCGTGCCCACGTCAAGAGGTATAAGACCTCCGACGATTTTCTTAGCCTGCAAACTAAGAGAGAAAAGCTCAATCGTTGAGTTTGTGCTCAGATTGTCTGAGTGCAGTGATCACTTGAATCGAGTGGGAGTTAATCTTCCTGATGAGATAGTGATGTTTCTCCAAAGTCATTGCCACCAAGCTGCTAGAGCTTCGTGATGAACTATAACATATCAAGGATAGAGATGATGATCCTTGAAGTATTCGCGTTGTTTGACATCACGAAAGTAGAAGTCAAGAAGGAGCATCAATTGTTGATGGTTGGTGAAACCACTAGTTTCAAGAAGGGCAAGGGCAAGAAGGGATACTTCATGAAACGTCAAATCAGCTGCTGCTCCAGTGAAGAAACCCAAGGTTGAACCCAAACCCGAGACTAAGTGCTTCTGTAACAAGGGGAACAACCACTGGAGCGGAACCACCCTAGATACTTGGTAGATAAGAAGGCTGGCAAGGTCGAAAGAAGTATATTGGATATACATTATGTTAATGTGTACTTTACTAGTACTCCTAGTAGCACCAGGGTATTGAGATACCGGTACGGTTGCTAAGTGTTAGTAACTCGAAATAAAAGAGCTACGGAATAAACGATGACTAGCTAAAGGTGAGCTGACAATATGTGTTGGAAGTGTTTCCAAGGTTGATGTGATCAAGCATCGCACGCTCCCTCTACCATCGAGATTGGTGTTAAACCTAAATAATTGTTATTTGGTGTTTGCGTTGAGCATAGACATGATTGGATTATGTCTATCGCAATACGGTTATTCATTTAAGGAGAATAATGGTTACTCTATTTATTTGAATAATACCTTCAATGGTCTTGCACCTAAAAGGAATGGTTTATTGAATCTCGATCGTAGTGATACACATTTTCATGCCAAAAGATATAATATAGTAATGATAGTACCACTTACTTGTGGCAATCGCCATGTAAGTCATATTGGTGTAAAACGCATGAAGAAGCTCCATGTTGATGGATCTTTGGACTCACTCATTTTTTGAAAAGTTTGAGACATGCGAACCATGTCTATTGGTGTATACGCATGAAGAAACTCCATGCAGATGGATCATTTGGACTCACTTGATTTTGAATCACTTGAGATATGCAAAACCATACCACATGGGCAAGATGACTGAAAAGCCTCGTTTTCAGCAAGATGAACAAGATAGCAACTTGTTGGAAGTAACACATTTTGATGTGTGCAGTCCAATGAGTCTTTGAGGCATCTTGATGAATATCATTATGTTCTTACTTCACGGATGATTTGAGTAGATGTTGAGTATATTTACTTGATGAAACACAAGTCTGAATTATTGAATGGTTCAAGTAATTTCAGAGTGAAGTTTAAGATCTTCGTGACAAGAGGATATAATGTCTATGATATGATCATAGAGATGAATATCTGAGTTACGAGTTTTGGCACACAATTAAGACATTGTGCAAATTGTTTCACAATTAATACCGCCTGGAACACCATAGTGTGATGGTGTGTCCGAACATCATAGTTGCACCTTATTGGATATGGTGCGTACCATGATGTCTCTCATCGAACTACCACTATCGTTTATGGGTTAGGCATTAGAGACAACCGCACTCACTTTAATAGGGTACCACGTAGTTCCGTTGAGATGACACCGTATGAACTATGGTTTAGAGAAACCTAAGCTGTCATTTCTTAAAGGTTTGGGGCATGACGCTTATGTGAAAAAGTTTCAGGTTGATAAGCTCGAACCCAAAGCGGATAAAATGCATCTTCATAGGACACCCAAAACAGTTGGGTATACCTCCTAATTCAGATCCGAAAGCAATAGGGATTGTTTCTTGAATCGGGTCCTTTCTCGAGGAAAAGTTCGTCTCGAAAAGTTGAGTGGGAGGATGGTGGAGACTTGATGAGGTTATTGAACCGTCACTTCAACTAGTGTGTAGCAGGGCACAGGAAGTTGTTCCCGTGGCACCTACACCAATTGAAGTAGAAGCTTATGACAGTAATCATGAAGTTTCGGATCAAGTCACTACCGAACCTCGTAGGACGACAAGGACGCGTACTGCTTCCGAGTGGTACGGTGATCCTGTCTTGAAAGTCATGTTGCTAGACAACAATGAACCTACGAGCTATGGAGAAGCAATGGTGGGCCCAAATTCCGATAAATGGTTAGAAGCCATGAAATCCGAGATAGGATCTATGTATCAGAACAAAGCATGGACTTTGGTGGACTTGCACGATGATCGGCAAGCCATTGAGATGAATGGATCTTTAAGAAGAAGACGGATGTGGACGGTAATATCACCGTCTATGAAGCTCGACTTGTGGCGAAGAGTTTTTCACAAGTTCAAGGAGTTGACTACGATGAGATTTTATCATCCGTAGCGATGCTTAAGTCCGTCGGAATCATGTTAGCATAAGATGCATTTATGAAATCTGGCAGATGGATGTCAAAATGAGTTTCCTTACCAGTTTTCGTAAGGAAAGGTTGTATGTGATACAATCAGAAAGTTTTGTCGATCCTAAGGATGCTAAAAGGTATGCTGGCTCCAGTGATCCTTTCTAAGGACTGGAGTAAGCATCTCGGAGTTGGAATGTGCGCTTTGATGAGATGATCAAAGATTTTGGGTTTATACAAAGTTTATGAGAAACTTGTATTTCCAAAGAAGTAAGTGGGAGCACTATAGAATTTCTGATGAGTATATGTTGTTGACATATTGATGATCAGAAATGATGTAGAATTTCTGGAAAGCATATAGGGTTATTTGAAAGATGTTTTTCAAGAGAAAACTTGGATTAAGCTACTTGAACATCGAGCATCAAGATCTATGAGGATAGATCAAAACGCTTAATGGTACTTTCAAATGAGCACATACCTTGACATAATCTTGAAGGTGTTCAAGATGGATCACCAAAGAAGGAGTTCTTGCACGAGATGTAAGGTATGAAGTTAAGACTTAAAGCTCGACCACGGCAGAAAGAGAGAAAGGACGAAGGTCGTCCCCTATGCTTCAGACGTAGGCTCTACAAGATGCTATGTTATGTACCGCTTGGAAGTGTGCCTTGCCATGAGTCAGTCAAGGGGTACAAGAATGATCCAAGAATGGATCATTGGACAGCGGTCAAAAATTGTCCTTGGAGTAAATAAGGACATGTTTCTCGATTATGGAGGTGATAAAGAGTTCGGCGTAAAGGGTTACGTCAATGCAAGCTTTAACACCTATCCGAGTGACTCTGAGTAGCAAACCGGATATGTATAGTGGAGCAACCATTTGGAATAGCTTCAAGTGGAGCGTGGAAGCAGCATTTATAATATGACCTGGAAATTTGCAAAGCACACATGGATCTGAAAGGTTCAGACCCGTTGACTAAAACCCGTTGACTAAAACCTCTCTCACAAGCAAAACATGATCAAACCTCAGAAATCATTGAGTCTAATCACATAATGATGTGAACTAGTTTACAGACACTAGTAAACTCTTTGGGTGTTGGTCACATGGCGATGTGACCTATCGATGTTAATCACATGACGATGTGAACTAGATTATTGACTCTAGTGCAAGTGGGAGACTGTTGGAAATATGCCCTAGAGGCAATAATAAATTAGTTATTATTATTATATTTCCTTGTTCATGATAATCGTTTATTATCCATGCTATAATTGTATTGATAGGAAACTCAAATACATGTGTGGATACATAGACAACACCATGTCCCTAGCAAGCCTCTATTGGCTAGCTCGTTGATCAATAGATGGTTATGGTTTCCTAACCATGGACATTGGATGTCATTGATAACGGGATCACATCATTAGTAGAATGATGTGATGGACAAGACCCAATCCTAAGCCTAGCACAAAGATCATAGTTCGTATGCTAAAGCTTTTCTAATGTCAAGTATCATTTCCTTAGACCATGAGATTGTGCAACTCCGGATACCGTAGGAATGCTTTGGGTGTACCAAGCGTCACAACGTAACTGGGTGGCTATAAAGGTGCATTACGGTATCTCCGAAAGTGTCTGTTGGGTTGGCACGAATCGAGATCGGATTTGTCACTCCGTGTAAGCGGAGAGGTATCTCTGGGCCCACTCGGTAGGAAATCATCATAATGTGCACAATGTGACCAAGGGGTTGATCACGGGATGATGTGTTACGGAACGAGTAAAGAGACTTGCGATAACGAGATTGAACAAGGTATCGGTATACCGACGATCGAATCTCGGGCAAGTACAATACCGCTAGACAAAGGGAATTGTATCACGGGATCGATTGAGTCCTTGACATCGTGGTTCATCCAATGAGATCATCGTGGAACATGTGGGAGCCAACATGGGTATCCAGATCCCGCTGTTGGTTATTGACCGGAGAACGTCTCGGTCATATGCGCATGGTTCCCGAACCCGTAGGGTCTACACTTAAGGTTCGATGGCGCTAGGGTTATAAAGGAAGTTTGTATGTGGTTACGAATGTTGTTCGAGTCCGGATGAGATCCCGGACGTCACGAGGAGTTCCGGAATGGTGGGAGGTAAAGATTTATATATGGGAAGTCTGTTTTGGTCACCGGAAAAGTTCCGGTGCTATCGGTAATGTCTGGGACCACCGGGAGGGTCCTGTGTGTCACCAAGTGGGGCCACTGGCCCAGAGGCTACATGGGCCAAGTGTGGGAGGGACCAGCCCGGGTGGGCTGGTGCGCCCCACCAAGGCCCAAGGCGCCTAGGGCTTGGGGAAACCCTAAAGGGGCGCCTCCCTTGCCTTGGGGGCAAGGCAACCCCCACGCCGCCCCTCCTCAGATTGGATCTGAGGGGCGCCCCCTCTCTTTTGCCCCTATATATATGTGGGGTGGGAGGCAGCCGCAGCCCATGTTACAGCGCAGCCCTCCCTCTCTCCCAAGTTCTTCTCCTCCTCCTCTCCCTTGGTGCTTGGCGAAGCCTTGCGGGATTGCCACGCTCCTCCATCACCACCATGCCGTTGTGCTGCTGCTGGATGGAGTCTTCCTCAACCTCTCCCTCTCTCCTTGCTGGATCAAGGCGTGGGAGACGTCACCGGGCTATACGTGTGTTGAACGCGGAGGTGCCGTCCGTTCGGCACTAGGATCTCCGGTGATTTGAATCACGATGAGTACGACTCCTTCAACCCCGTTCTCTTGAACGCTTCCGCTTAGCGATCTACAAGGGTATGTAGATGCACTCTCCTTCCCTCGTTGCTAGTTTCTCCATAGATAGATCTTGGTGACACGTAGGAAAATTTTGAATTTCTGCTACGTTCCCCAACACTGGGACTAAAGGGTGGGCATTGGTCCCAGTTAGAGCCACGAACCGGGACAAATGACCGTGTGCTGGCACGGTGCGGCACGAAAGTTTAGTCCCACCTCGCTAGCTGAGAGGGGAGCGCAGTGGTTTATAAGCCCCACTGCCGCTCCCCTCTCGAGCTCCTCTCCACTGCAGGCTTACGAGCCTACTAACTCTTGCTTTGTTCGATGGTCCTAATGGGCCATCTGCGGGCTGAATCTGGCCCATGGTGGGTTTCTAGTCGTATCCAGGCCGTGGGTGCCCGATGGGAGGCATTTTTTCTTTACTTATTTATTTTATGCAGCTGTTTTTTAGTCCCACCTGCATAAGCGAGAGGCACTCGTAGCTGTTTATAAACCCTGAGTGCAGAGACGATGAAGAAGAAGCTCAATGCTCACGTTGGTTCGCTTCAAGCCTTGAGGAATAGGGTAGACTGCACGGAGCTATGCGCAGTGTAGTTTACACTATTCCGAAAGGCTTGAAGCGAATTAACTAGCGTTGCGCCTCTTTTTTATTTTTAATGACTTATTACCACACAGAAATAAAAAGAAAAAAATAAATATAGCAGAACATATAAAAACTATATAAAAAATAGTTGTGATTAACTTTACTAAAAAATGAGCATAGATGCTTATTTTTAATGACTTATTACAATTCAGAAATAAATAGAAGAAAAAATAGTTGTGATTAACTTTACTAAAGAAATGAGCATAGATGCTTATTTTTAATGACTTATTACCACACAGAAATAAATAGAAAAAATAAATATAGCAGAAAAGAAAAGAAAAAACTATATAAAAAACTATTCAGAAAGAAATAGAAGAAAAAATAGTTGTGATTAACTATACTAAAAAATCAGCATAGATGCTTATTTTAATGACTTATTACAATTCAGAAATAAATAGAAGAAAAAATAGTTGTGATTAACTTTACTAAAGAAATGAGTATAGATGCTTATTTTTAATGACTTATTACCACATAGAAATAAATAGAAAAAAATAAATATAGCAGTAAAGAAAAAAACTATATAAAAAACTATTCAGAAATAAATAGAAGAAAAATAGTTGTGATTAACTTTACTAAAAAATGAGCATAGATGCTTATTTTTAATGACTTATTACAATTCAGAAATAAATAGAAGAAAAAATAGTTGTGATTAACTTTACTAAAGAAATGAGCATAGATGCTTATTTTTAATGACTTATTACCAAACAGAAATAAATAGAAAAAAATAAATATAGAGGAAAAGAAAAAAAACTATATAAAAAACTATTCAGAAATAAATAGAAGAAAAAATAGTTGTGATTAACTTTACTAAAAAAACTATATAAAAAACTACTCAGAAATGAGCATAGATGCGCTTATAGAGAAAATTCAACCTAAATTTCTACTAACTTCAGAGAAATTCAGTATGAATTTAGGTTAAATTCCCTTTATAAGGGCATCTATTTTCATTTTGAAAGCAGCTCAACATGGCAGAGAGGGAGGGGCTTATAAACCGGTCTGATCCCCTTTCAGTTGGCGAGGTGGGACTAAACTCGCATAGCGAGGACCAACCCTTTAGTCCCGATTCTTGGCATGAACCGGACTAATGGGGAGCCTTTGGTCCCGGTTCGTCCCATCAACCGGGACCAATGGTGGTGGGCCAGAGCGAGGCCATTGGTCAGTTCGTCCCACCAACCGGGACCAATAGGTTCAGACGAACCGGGACCAATGGCCCACGTGGCCCGGCCGGCCCTCGGGGCTCACGAACCGGGTCCAATGCCCCCATTGGTCCCGGTTCTGGATTGAACCGGGACTAATGGGCTGGACCGGCCTGGACCATTGGCCCCTTTTCTACTAGTGAATGTGAATTTTTGGGATATATTCTCTCATCTTTCTGCCTCTTTGCCCTGTGAGGTGCGAAGAACCTCGGTGCCTTGGTGCCAACTCGTAGAGAGATTAGGGTTAGGCTTCTGCAGTGGAGCATTGTTGACAGTTGCAACAATGACATCCTCTTAAATAAGTTTACCTTGAGCTTTCCTATTTTGATGGTGGCGTCGATTCCTGCCGTCCTTTCTAGATGATGAGGCTAGGGTTTTCATGGCATGTTGACACACCTACCCAACAATTTTCCACTGCAATTTGGTCCTCTGGACGCATCTCCTCATGTTGTTTCGTCCTCGAGCGCCGGCAATATGCCCGCGAGTTATAATGGAAGTCTGACTCTTGAATTTGCGTCTCTTCCAATTATGACGACTTCTTTTCCATGACGTTGGTCCGGCAGGACTGTGACCTTGATGACTTCTCAGCCGCACCAATTTAGGTTAGCTCCAACGATGGAGCGCCAATGAACCGACTTGTTTGGGTGGAAGAAGATTGGCCACGGATTGTGATGTAGTTTTATTTATTCTCTCAAGTTTTAATTTACATAATAGATCTAAGTGCTTTTATTGGTTAAAAAACATCCACGGTCATATACCATAAACGACTAGTGGAAAGTAACAATATGGCAAAACAACAATAAAATTTTGCTAAGATTCACCTGGAATGTTAGACTATTAAAAAACTCACAAGAAAGTATATGTAAACAGAAACATAAGCAAAACCATGAACATAAGGAGGAATCATTTGCATTTGTATTGTCTATCTTCGTCGGAATGTATGTGGAGTCGTGTCTCCAACGGATCTTATGTCTGTTTTGGTATTTGATGGATCTCAGTGGATCCAATCTTTGTTCGTGTGAATCTTTTCAATCTACATCTCTTTTCATTGGCGACGGTTATTATTCTAGTGTTGATCCTGTGGGGCATCTCTATTACAGTAAGCTTACCCGCCTTTGAAGTAAAACATATGTGGCGCTTCTAGTGAAAGAGGGGCGGCTTGTTTCAGTGTTTGTAGTCATCGTTAGGTGATTTATGGATCTGGATGTGTTTTTTGTTATTTTATGATGTTTCTGTTATCTAATGACAGAAGATAAAAAAAAGTTTTCTTGAAAGAGGAATTATTTGCATTTGTATTGAAAAAAATGATGCTTCCCTGATCACAGAGAGACATCATTCGAAAAAAGAAAAGGAGGTTTCAAAAAAATAAATAAAGGAGGATTCCATCGTGATGCGGCACGGACTACAAGGAAAAGTAGGCGCAGAAAGTGCACACGCACACGATCGCGTTGGACTTGTTAATCCTCCTCTCGGAGACGTGGATTGCTTCAAGAAGGATCGGCCGGAGACGTGGAGGCCGCACGTGGCAGCACCACTAGCCCTGCTCAACACTCCCTTGACCAGCTGCCGCACCGCCACCGCAGCGGACACTCCTCGCCTCCCCAGCAAGCCACGCGCGCGCGCTCAGCTCGGCAGCTCGCAGACCCAGGCATGGCGACGCCCACTCCCGCTTCCACGGCGGCTGCCTTGGCGTCCGGCGGCCGTGGCGGCTTCCTCCTCGCTCGCGCCCGGGCCACCCCTGGCGCTGGCGGCCGATGGGCGGTCCGCGCCCAGCCGGCGGCGCCCGAGCTGGTGGAGCGGTCGGTGAACACCATCCGGTTCCTGGCCGTGGACGCCGTGGAGAAGGCCAAGTCGGGCCACCCGGGGCTCCCCATGGGCTGCGCGCCCCTGGGCCACGTCCTCTTCGACGAGTTCCTCCGCTTCAACCCCGCCAACCACGCCTGGTTCGACCGCGACCGCTTCGTGCTCTCCGCCGGCCACGGCTGCATGCTCCACTACGCGCTGCTCCACCTCGCCGGATACCAAGGCGTCACGGTGAGCTGCCCATACAGAGGAACTCTGTATTTATGCTGCGCCAAACTCTGTATGTGTGCTACGTCAAAAGTCTGAACTGTGAAGTTGCTTCATATCACACGGCCCACGTACTGTTTGGCTATTTTTTTATCAAATTTTTCATAGGAGTGGAAATCCATTTAGTAAGATAAAAGTTGAAATTTCAGGTGTCCATTCATGACCTAATCTGAAAAGAGATCACCGTAATCTGCAGTCACAGGCTTTCAGTATACATGTAGATGTCGAATCCTGAAGTAAATTCATAACTCTGTATTTGTGCTATGTCGAATTCTGACATATGTATGTCCGGGTAATATGAAATTGTTTGAGCCGTTGGAGAATCATGTTTAGGGAACATCTAGTTGCTCTTTTCTTTTACTAAGTGGGAGCAAATTCTATTGGATGGGCATGTTAGAACTCTGACAAAGACAAACAAACAAAAAAAATCTGAACTCTCAAGTTGTTTGTTGATGCAGATAGATGATCTGAAAGCTTTCCGGCAGTGGGGAAGCAGAACTCCTGGCCATCCAGAAAACTTTGAGACTGATGGTGTTGAAGTCACAACTGGTTTGCCTCTTGAACATCTAGTGAGCATTTTAAAGCTTCTACTACAGAAACTATGCTTGCCTGAACTGTTCTGATGTTTATGTAGGTCCTCTGGGGCAGGGCTTTGCAAACGCTGTTGGACTGGCACTTGCTGAGAAACACCTAGCTGCTCGTTTCAACAAGCCCGATTTGACTGTCGTTGACCACTACACGTAAATTAATACTTACGTTTACAAAATATGATTAACAACCTCATGTGCAAGGGACAGGGGTAATGTAATTTATTCTTCTTCATGGTCTTATAGTTATGTTATACTTGGGGATGGTTGTCAAATGGAAGGTGTTGCGAATGAGGCCGCCTCCCTTGCTGGCCACTGGGGTCTCGGAAAGCTGATTGCCTTCTATGATGACAATCATATATCAATCGATGGAAGTACGAGTATTGCTTTCACTGAAGATGTGCTTGCCCGATACGAGGCCCTAGGATGGCATACTATCTGGGTGCAGAATGGCAACACTGGCTATGATGACATCCGTGCAGCTATAAAAGAAGCAAAGGAAGTCAAAGATAAGCCAACTCTTATCAAGGTGATCACAGATTAACAGTAATATTTCTTTTGTTTGTCAGTTTGATACAGTTTTGTCAGACAAGCGGCAACTGGAAACGGTCTTGTATATGTAGGTGACTACTACAATTGGTTATGGATCTCCAAACAAGGCAAGCACACACAGTGTCCATGGGAGCGCTTTAGGTTCCAAAGAAGTAGAGGCTACCAGAAAAAATCTTTCCTGGGCTCATGAGCCTTTCCATGTGCCTGATGAGGTGAAAAGGTACAGTGTAGTTCCTGTAGAACTCAAGCTGCAGAACTTCAAAGTAATCGCAAATAAATTATTCCGTTGTGAAGAAATTCACACATGTAGCAGTTCTTTAGGTAGTTCTTCAGGATGTTGCATGCTTCATTCAATCTTGCACATGGTTTCTTTATTTCCAAAATAGTCCCTGCATTTTTTTATGGTATAGTGGTGTCTGGTTGGACGAAACGGTCTTGACAAGATAGCATGCTACTGTTGGCGAATGCAGATGCAAATTCCCAGTTCTGAACCGTGTTGATAATTATTCTGTAGTGGAGACTTTTGTTTGGAATGGAGGCTCTACATTTCAGTTTTCTAATTATCCTCCCACAGTAATACGGTATTGAACTTGGTTTGTATTGTACTGAAGTTTGATTAAATAATCATGCCTCACAGGCACTGGGCTCGCCATCTTGACGAGGGTGCTTCTCTTGAAGCTGAATGGAATGCAAAGTTTGCAGAATATGAAAAGAAATACCACCAGGAGGCTGTCGAGCTAAATAGCATAATATCAGGGAAGCTTCCAGCTGGGTGGGAAGATGCTCTTCCGGTGCGTTCTTCTCTGAACCTTAAATGTCCTTTCTATGTAGTAATATTCATCAAGTATCAGAACGATTTATAAGTCTGACTTTGTTCCCCTGTTTGTTCTGCAGAAATATACCCCTCAAAGTCCTGCTGATGCTACAAGGAACCTATCTCAACAATGCTTGAATGCTCTTGCTAAAGTAATACCTGGATTTCTTGGAGGCAGTGCTGATCTTGCATCATCAAACATGACATTGCTCAAGATGTTTGGTGATTTCCAGAAGGACACCCCGGAAGAGCGAAACATCCGTTTTGGTGTCAGAGAGCATGCGATGGGCGCCATTTGCAATGGCATTGCTGTACACAGCCCTGGCCTGATACCTTACTGTTCAACATTCTTCGTGTTCACTGACTACATGAGAGCTCCTATACGGCTTTCGGCCTTGTCTGAATCAGGAGTCATCTTTGTGATGACTCATGATTCCATTGGGCTTGGAGAAGATGGGCCAACACATCAACCAGTTGAGCAGTTATTCAGCCTCCGAGCAATGCCGGGTATATTAATGCTCCGACCAGCAGATGGAACCGAGACTTCTGCGGCTTACAGGATCGCGGTTATCAACAGGAAGAGGCCCTCTATCCTTGCACTCTCTCGGCAGAAGCTCCCACAGCTGGAAGGGACATCGGTTGAAGGCGTTGCTAAGGGAGGGTACGTCATTTCTGACAATTCCTCGGGCAACAAACCTGACCTCATTCTCATCGGCACAGGCTCTGAGCTCGAGATCGCGGAAAAAGCCGCAGATCAGCTTAGGAAGGAGGTTAAATCTGTACGGGTTGTCTCGCTTGTTTGCTGGGAGTTGTTTGAGGAGCAGTCTGAGGAGTACAAGGAGAGTGTCCTACCAAGCGAGGTCACTTCCAGGATTAGCATCGAAGCCGGCGTCACACTGGGATGGGAGAAGTATATCGGACAGAAGGGCAAAGCAATCGGTATTGACCGCTTCGGTTCAAGTGCTCCTGCTGGGAAAATATACAAGGAGCTTGGTCTGACGGTGGAAAATCTGATTGCAACAGCTAAATCACTGTAAAGGGATCATTGCATTGCTCAACAGCCAAATCTCCTGAAGGTTTGCTCCTATATCATATATGCTATCTTAATAATCAATAATTGGCAGTCTCGAGGTTTGTTTGTTGCAGCCCGGGGGGCTTATTGAGGTGTAAATAATAACAATGTCTGCCTAATAGGCCTAATAATTAAGCCAGTTTATTTTACAACTCTGCTTAGTAATAGATAATTTCTGGAATGCCCACTGCGACTCATATAGAATTACTGTTGCACGGGAAATAAAATATTCATATAGTCCTATGTCCCCATGAAAATAAAATAAACTCATATATATTTTGCTGTCGTCAAGTTGCAAGTTACTGTGGTACGGCGATTAAATTGCTAGGATTTGAACTCCATTGCTGTCGTCAAGAAAGTCTATGTGCTTTATTTCTTGTATGTATGTCTTTACAAGGGTCGAAGAATCCCCCTTTGTTCTCCTATTTTTCTTTACTACACCAAATACTCTGGTTCTCTACTTCGTTCTGCTGCCACTTGCTTTGTGTGTGTGGTGAAAGATGAGAGCCACCTCTAAAATCGTCTTAGTGGTTAGTGCAAGCCAAACCTTATCAACTTACTGTGTTTTCTACATGATGTTTGCATACACATGATAAAAATGTTGGGTATGGCATCTTAAGTTAGGATGAAATCTCAGGAAGACGGTTGATCCTCTTTCTGTGTCATATAGATTCCGGCCATATTACCTAGCTAGTTTGTTTCTGAAAAACAAAGTGTAACGAAATCGGAGAAATATCCGAGCAAGTCGTATATATTTCTATCCCTTGTCTAGGTACAAGTTACTATGGTCCTGGGATTATGTTGCCAGGATCTGAACATCATTGCAATCTCCTCCCTGCGTGGCGACAGTGGAGCCGCTAAGGTGACTGAGAATTCCTCCATAGCTGCACCATTGGACAAGAGGAAGTTTGCAAGTATCCTGTCGAAGCCATTCCCAGTGTACTCTTGGCGATGTTGATCCTTTTGAGGCTATGGCGGGAGCAAGCGATGCCCCATCGCCACATGCTCCTGAACATCCAGTCATCATCATAGATGTCGTCATCGTTGTTGTCGCAGATCTCCGGCTCAGGGTCTGAATCTGAGTCGCCGCCGTACTCATCGTCAGAGTAGTAGTATGTCTTCTTCAATGTCTCGGAGCCGAGAGGAAACAACGACAGTGCTTCCAGGTGTAGGGTGCTGGCGACGAGGACGACGCCCCAGGGCAGGTCGAGCGTCCAGTTGGCCAGGCGCAGGCGGCGCAGCGTGGCGCACCCGAAGAGCTGGCGCGGCGTCGTGGTGTAGCTGCCCCTGACGTCTTTCCCGAAGGCGGCCTTCCCGAACCAGTCGAAGGGGCAGAGCCTGCGGCGGGAGTAGTGCCGGTACTGCAGCGCGAGGTCGATCTCCTTGGCGCCGGAGGAGGCGGCGGTGGCGATCCAGCCGTCGAGCAGGTCGTCCGGCGGGTGGCGCGCGTGCAGCCGGAGGACATGGATCGGCGTGGTGGGGCCCTTGGAGAAGATGGCGCCCGTCACCTTGCTGTCGAAGCACACGGGGAGGCTGATTCTTCCCCGCCCCTGACGATCTGTTTTGCGGTCGACGAGGTCCACGACCGGCACGCCGTCGCAGACGCGGCGCCACCGGCGGGACAGCGAGGTGGTGCGCGTGGCCTCGTCGGAAGGGAGGTGGGAGAGGATCCGCTCCAGCACCTCGTCCCGGAGAGCGCTCAGGCGGTCTACGTGCCGGTGCCGGTGCCGGTGCTTGGGCATCTTCGTGTTCGTGAGCGATGATCAACTGAGATGTGAGAGTTTTCTAGGTCAGCACGAAAAGCTTTGGTTACCTGCTCCGGAATTCGCGTGATTCACGTCCCGATTGAAAATCCCAATTTGATCGCATGCACGGCCGCCATCGCCTCCACCGCCTGTGGGACGCAACCATGCATAGCTCCGACCGCCATATATCTTCAACCTTTTTTTTTCGCACGTGCTCCTTTTATTTTTGAGAAGAGAAAAATTCACTGTAGGTCCATGTACTTGAGCTGGCTGACACTTAAGTACCACTACTTCAAAATACCTGAAATTCAGTCCATGTACTTGTGAAGGGGTTCACTTTGGTCCGTATATATGAATTGAGCTACGTATTTGCTGACTTGGCCGAGTCAGCCGTTGCCAGCTGTGCTTTGACCGCCACTTGTGCAGCACCTGTCCACTTGTGCGTTAATAGTAGATGGCTGGAGGTTTCTTTTTGCAAATGCGCGCACCACCTGGTCGGACCGCACCCACCTGGTCGGACCGCACCGGGTCGCTCCTGTCTCCTCCCTCCCGCAACCCCTCTCTGCTCCCGCAACGCCTCTCTGCTCCCGCACCAGTTCTCTTTCTCCTCATCGTCGCTGCCGAAGTCGGACGTCGTTGGCGTCGACAACGGCTCCATGAGCACGTCGTCGGACGCTGAGCCGCCGCCGTCCGCGCCGTTCGGGAGGGGCCTGCGCGACGTGCCTCTTGCTCCTTCGCGTCGCCGTGATGATGCCTCGCCGCCCCTGTACGGTACGTCGCCGTCGCCAGCAGCTCCTTTGCTCGATCTGTGCAATTTAGCTCCCGTAAAGAGTTCTTGGCCGCATCAATTGCGCGTAGGAGCTAGGGTTTGGCCGTTTGTTCTAGTCTCTGACGGATTGGGTGTGGGGTGGTAGGGTTTTAGCAGTTTCTGAAGATCTTTCTGACAGGCCAAAAATAGGGCTGCTTCATGGGGTGTTTGCAGTAGGATCTAGGGTTTGGCCATGTTTGCAGAGATCTGGAGTGGTTATGGTTCTTTCTCCCCCCAATTTTTCATCGGTCCAGGGGTCTAGGGTTTAAGCAGTAAAGTTTGCTTTTAGTGTCAGAGTGTTAATTGGTCCAAAAATTGTTGTAATTTGCAATTACATTGTGTCAGATTGACCAAAGATGGTTGCTTTTCGACCTGTAAGATCATACATTTGTTAATTGGAGCCATGAATCTCTGTTTTTCTTTCTGAAATGTCTGAACTTTTGCAGGTCACTTAAGCAACCACTTCTCTGTTGAGGTCATACATGGTGGCTACTTTCTGTGTGCTGGCAAGCATAGGGGTTATCACAAAGGTCACTCCATTTGGTATGATTACTGTGACATAGATAATTGGACACCTGATGTTGTTGCCAGTCTAGTGGAGGAAATTGGATATGAGTTTGAGGGCAGGATCAGGGCTTATTGGTGTGTTCCTGGGTTGACAGTGTACAAGAATGGATTAAGAGAGATTAAGATGGGAGACAACACTATGACAGAGAACATGAAGGATTGTGTTCTTAATGGGAATCATTTTCAGCAAATATTTCTTGATCATGATGAGAGCCTGAGATCATATATTTCTCCTGTTCCTGTTCATTCTGATGATGAGGATCCTCCATTTGCCAAATTCAGTGGAAGTAGGCCAAAGAAAGAGCAAGTGCATGATCAAGAGCATGAGGAGCAAGAAGAGCAACAGCAGCAAGAGGAGCAGGCTAAGCTCACTGTAGTGGAACGGGAGCTGGCTCAGCATGATCAAGAGCATGATTCTGATCAAGAGCATGAGCAAGATGAAGCAGAGTCAGAAAGTGGAGCAGAGTCAGAAGAAGATGATTTCATACCAAGTCCACCCCAGCCTGGAACTACTTACCTTTCATCTCAGTTTGGGTTTAGGGCAAGGAAATCCTGTAGGTTTTTGAACATGGATGCATCAGACACAGTAGTGCAGGATTCAGATGAAGATTATATTCCACAAATTGTTGATTCAGACATTGATCTGCAGGATGATGATGACTTGTTTGACAAACATGTTGATTGTGAGAAGGGCAAAGGACCAGCAGTCCAAGAAGAAGTTGATGATCCTACTGAAGATGTGGATATTTGTCTGCCATCCTCTGATGAAGACAAGGTGAAGCTGAATTTCAAAAGTTTTAGAGAGGAAGACCTGACTAAACCAAAGTTTCAAGTTGGCCAGACCTTTGGATCTGTTGAGTTCCTTAGGAAAGCTATCAAAGAGTACAACTGTCAGGAGAGAGTTGACATTAGCTGCCCTAGAAATGATAGGAAAAGACTGAATGCCATTTGTGAAGATGGGTGCCCTTGGACCTTGTCTGCTTCATTTGATGGGAGAATCAACTGCTTCATGATCAAGAAATACAACCCAAAGCATACATGCATAAAGAAATGGTGTGTTAAGTCATTCACTGCTCCTTTTATGGCTGGAAAATATCTTGATTCTTTCAGAGCAGATGAAAACATGAACATGAAATTTTTTCCAGGGGTGGTTCAGAAAGATTGGAACATGACAGCAACAAGAAGCAAGCTTAGAAGGGCTAAGAGGTTAGTGAAGAAAGTTATTGAAGGAGATGAGTTGGAGCAGTACAACAGCATGTGGGATTATGCACAAGAATTCAGAAGATCAAACCCAGGGAGTTCTTTCTATGTGGGTGTCAGTAATGGCATATTTGCAAGTTGTTATTTCTCTCTGGATGCCTGCAAAAGGGGTTTCATGCAAGCTTGTAGGCCTGTCATTTGTTTGGATGGATGCCACCTGAAGACAAAGTATGGAGGTGTTATGTTGTGTGCTGTTGGCATGGATCCTAATGACTGCATTTACCCTCTAGCTTTTGCAGTTGTTGAGGTAGAGAACATTGACACATGGAAATGGTTTCTGTCAAATCTGAAGAGTGACTTGGGAATTCTAAACACAGAGCCATGGACTATAATGTCGGACAAGCAAAGGGCCTGATCAAGGGAGTGAGGCAGCACTTTCCTGATGCAGAGCACAGACACTGTGTTAGGCATATATGGCAGAATTTTCAGCAAACACACAAAGGAGATGTTCTTAAAAACCAGCTATGGAAGTGTGCAAGGAGCACAACACCAGAACTGTGGGCTGCAAGCATGGAGGAAATGAAGGTCATAAGCCTAGAAGCATACAAGTGGCTTGAGCAGCTACCACCCAACACTTGGGTTAGGGGCTTCCAAAGAGAATTGGTCAAGTGTGATATCCTTCTGAACAACAACTGTGAGGTTTTCAACAAATATATTCTTGAGGCTAGGGAGATGCATCTCAGATCAATGATTGACAAGATCAAAACACAACTCATGGTCAGGTTCTACAACAAAAGAAAAGAGGCAGAGACCTGGCCTGGTTCAATATGCCCAAAAATTAGGAAAAGAATTGAGAAGAATATAGAGCTGTCAGCTACATGCATGGTTTCAGGGGATGGTGATGGCATCTTTCAGGTTGACAACAGGAACATGGCATACATTGTTGACCTAAAGGAAGAAAGTTGTACATGCAAAAGGTGGGATCTTAGTGGAGTTCCATGTCACCATGCAATTGCATGCTGCAGACATGAGAGGATTGATCCTGAGAGTTTGGTGCACTCCTGTTACAGTATAGAAGCATTCAAGCTAGCATACAAACCCATTATCAAGCCTTGCAGAGATAGGAGTGAGTGGCAGAAGATGAATGGCTGTGAAATCAAGCCACCTGTCTTTGAAAAAAAAGTAGGGAGGCCTGCAAACAAAAGTAGGAGAAAGCAGCCTTATGAGATTGAAAAGAAAGATGGAACCAAAGTGATGAGCAGACATGGAATCACAATAACATGCTCATACTGCCATGAAACAGGCCACAACATCAAAGGATGTAATCTCAAAAAGGCTGGCATTTTACCAAATCTAGCAGAGAGAACAACAAGAAGGGGTCCAAGGGCCATTCCTGCTGATGTGTCAGATGATGAAATTGTTGTGGCACAACAAGATGATGGCCAAGGTACACATGAGGAGGTTCAGGTCACACAAGAGGATGGTCAACTTACACAGGAGGAGGTCCATGTTGATGACCAAGTTACACATGAGGAGGTCCATGTTGATGGCCATGATACACATGAGGAGGTCATTGTCACACAAGATGATGAGGTCATTGTCACACAAGATGATGGAGCAGATGCACCAGTTGTTTTTCAGGCAAATTCTCCACTTTTGTCCCTTAATTTTGACCTCTTTTGTCCAGTCATTTTTTGTTGTACTGATAATTTCATGTGATGTTTGTTTTGTACAGGTGCAGGACTTTGGATTTACAATGCTTCATAGGATGCAACAATCCAGACCTGTTCCTAGAGAAGAACCTGAAATTATTTTGCCAGATTCTTCATTCATCTTAAATGCAGCTAGTTCTCACAATGCAACACAGACAACAACAGCTACAAATGAAGGCAACCTGACCATGAAGTTGCTGCAGATGAAGAGAGACAAAGAAAGACAGATGGCAGGCAGGAGAGATGCAGCACTTAAAGCCATGAATGAGATGGCAGAGAAGAAAGCAGAGGAGGCAGAAGCAAAAAGGCAAGAAATTGCAAGGAGGAAAGCAGAGTCTTCACAAAGAAGAAGAAGAGCAGCACAAGAGAAGAAAGCCTTGAAATCTGCAGAAAGGAAGGAAGCTGCAGCAACAAGAAAAGCTGCATTGCAAGAAGAGAAGGAGGCCAGAGCCCTTGAAGCAATGGCAGCTAAAGCAGAGGCAGCACTGAAGAGAAAAGAAGATCAAGAAGCAAAGAGAACTATGGCAGCACTGAAGAGAAAAGAAGATCAAGAAGCAAAGAAGATACAGCAAGAAGAGGCCAAGAGCCAAGAGATTAAGAGCTGAGCAGAGGAAGCAGGCAGGACCAAGTGGACATGTGCCAAAGAAGTCGAAGAGAGTGAACATGTTTGATGAGTTTAGATGATTCAGTGCTTTTGCACTTGTAATTTTTTGGCCAAAAACTTGAATGAGACTCTTTGAAACTGTTGGAGTTCGGATGATTCAGTGCTTTTTGCACTTGTAATATTTTGGCAAAAACTACAATGCGACTCAGTTCAGTTGCTTTATTATTCAGTTGGAGTTCATTGATTTATTCACTGTTGGAGTATAGATAATTAACTGCATAAAATTAACAAAATTAAAACAAAAAAGGTTGGCCTGGTGTCGAACCCAGGACCTGTGGTGTGATAAACAGGGTGCAATGCCAGTGTGATAGGAACTGTGCTTTGCTCAAGTGTTAATTGACAACCTACTTAGTATATTTCCACTCCCCTCCAAACTACTTAACTGAATTTTTACAGTTCACTGAATTCAAAGTTATCTGAATTTTAACTGAATCTTAACAGTTGTCTGAATTTAGTTAAGACATAATTCAGTTAAGATAAAGATTCAGACAAAAATTCAGCTAGATAAAGATTCAGACAAAAATTCAGCTAAGATTCAAAACCTTAGCAGCTACTTCTTTTGGAATTATTGCCTTATATAGCAACAAGATATTTTTGGATTGTTGCCTTATATAGCAACAAGACTGCATCAACACCTTACATACCCACAAAACACTTTTGGATTACTGCCACTTTTGCATCAACACTTTTCAACACATATATAGCATCACAGCCAGTTCAACAGAGTTCAACAGACAGAAATTACAAATAACTTATGTGCTTAATATACAAGCACACCTAACAAACTAATATTTTATAACTTATATGCTGAAAATCTGTATATTTCAGCATACCTAACTACTGCAACTGCATCTTCTTCATGCCTTCTACTACAACTGCATCATCTTCAGTTCTTCAACTTCTGGAGGCGCTCCGAGCGGCGAACCTCCATGTCAGCTGCCACCTTCCTCTTCTTCTTCCTTTCTTGCTGCGCTGCGACGTCCACCTGTGCTTGAAGGGCCAACACCACCTCCACCTCCTGCTCGCTGCCCCGGGTCGTCGGAGCGCGTCTCCTGCATCACGAAGCGGAGGACGAGCGCAGGAGGGATATCTTCGGGGTCGTCGCAGGCGCGGTCCAGCTCGTCGTCGGTCATCACCTTTAGGAGGCCACGCGCATGGCGGCGCAGCATCCCAATGCTGGGGAACCACTTCCCGATCTCCGTCAGGTTTGCGCGCATCGCCTTGTCGCCGCGTGCGAGGTCATCGATGACCCTCTTCCAGGCGGGGCTGTTCTCCATGTACGCGGCGGCGGTGTGGTGGTCGGCGGCGAGGGTTTCTTGACGGCTGCGTGGGGGTTTGGTGCGGGGTAACCGAGGCGACGCGATGGACTGAGGGGAGAGTGGAGAGTGGAGCGGTGGGTGGGTGGGCTTAAAGAGTAGACAAGGAAACGGAAGAGGCGTGAGCCATTGGGCCACTAGCCACCGTACTTGATAGGTAGGTTAGTACCTGCCCCTGATCAAAGCACTACTACTTACCACACTGGCATTGCCACCAACTTTCAATACCACAGGTCCTGGGTCCACAGGTCCTGCTCCTTCTCAGCCACAACCTTAGCAAAATCAAGCTTGAAATGCCTCAACTCATTCTCCATCTTCTTCTTCTCTTCAAGAACCTTCAAATTTTCTTCAGCACTCACAACATTCTGTCTGAGCCTCTGTTTTTTCTCCTCTTCATACATGGTCCATATAGTAGCTAGGCTCATCTTCAGAGCATCAGGCCACTCAGGGTCAACCCACTCAACATATCTGCATTTGGGCACTTCCTAACAATTTAGAACATACAAAAAGGAGATTCAGTTAACTGCCAGTATTCAGTACAAAGAGAAAAATGTTTAACAGTGCCAAATGCAAAAATATTACTAACCTTTTGTGCACAAGCTAGAAACCTTCTGCCAGTATCAACAGATTCAAATGCCACATTCTTCTCACACAAAGATCCATGCCCACATCTAAATCTAGGCAGATCTGTAGCCAAGCCACTCCATTCCTCAAAGGATATTGTGGCAGGTGGCTAAACAAAAGAGAGACATTTGGAATCAATTGAGAGAGAAACCTTAGACTGGATTTGTGTGAGATTGAGGAGCACACTAACCTTGCTGGTCACAGAGTCATCTTCAGAAGAACTGGGAAGATTATCCCAGGACACCATGGTTGCTGCTAGCTGAAGATGACAAGGGGATCTGTTGGGGCTATTGGACAGAGGACAGAAGGGATCTGGTGGTGCACGAACTTGAAGATGAAAGATGAGGAAGAAGAAGGGGATATGGTGGTGGTGGTCGACTGGTGGACCAAAGCTACATGTAGAGTGCAAGTTGGTGGGTGGGTGTTTGCAGCAGGTGCAAGTACATGCTTGCTTTTGAGTGCATTGTGATGAGATTCACTTACTTCATTTAGTACAGCAATTAGTTTGCAAAGTTTGCAAAGTTAGTTCAGTACAGCAATTAATTTGAAAGCAATGAGGTTAAGTACAATGAGGTTAACTTTGCAAACTAAATTCAGTTAACTATAAAAATTCAGTGAACTGCAAACATTCTGTCAGAATTAGTTTAACTACACTTCTGACATGAAATACAACTGTCAGTTTTTTCAAAGCAATTAGGTCTAGCATTTCAAAGCAAGTAGGTCAAACAGGCTTCACATTACTGACATATTATCCATTACAACAACCATTACAACTAAGCTTTACTGAGCAAACAAAAGCAACCATTTTAGTATGCTCAGTTTACACACCTGCACCTACTGAATTAACAACACTTCACTTCTTCATAATTAAGGTGAAACACATCACACAACACACTATAACAAAACCAATCATCAGCTTCAGCAGCATCAAAATCTCTCTGCCTAACCCTAAAAGCATAGCAATTTGCTGCTTGGTGGCATACTTATTCTCACTGGAGCTGCCATAATTATCTCTTCCGGCCCTGCCTCTCCCAGCCATGACCCTTCCAGCTGTGCCTCTGCCTGCCATTGATTCAGTCCTCTGCCTCTCAAGCTCTTCCCTCTTGTCCTCAACAACATCAATTGCATCTACAGCAGCATCACCAACCAGACGCCTTGTGTCAACCAGATGCTCCACATATTCAAGTTCCCAGCGCCAGAAATCACAAGTGACCTGATTAATCAGTGGCAAAATTAGTTAACCAACTGCATTGCTCTAAACTACTGCGTTAGTTAACCAGCTGCTCTGCTTCATTACTAAAGTGAGCTGACACGGCATGAATCTACTGAACTGGCACTTACATGGTGGTTCACGCACTTGTAGAAGATCCATCCATCGTGCTCATCTGTGCTAGACCGGTAGAACCTCACCTGCTCGCCGCAATCCGGGCACCCGATCAGTGGTACAACAACGGAGCGGCCACGGAGCGCTGAGCGGATGGAGCTGGAGGACGACATGAAGGAGGAGACAGAGGAGGCGGAGGAGGGCGTCGGCAATGGTTGCGGCGGCGGAAGGCGACGGCGGCGACGCGGACGGGAGTTGGCTAGGGTTCGGAGGAGAGGTAGCGGAGAGCGAGAGGGAGGAGACAGGAGCGACCCGGTGCGGTCCGACCAGGTGGGTGCGCAGGTGGGTGCGGTCCGACCAGGTGGTGCGCGCATTTGCAAAAAAAACCTCCAGCCATCTACTATTAACGCACAAGTGGACAGGTGCTGCACAAGTGGCGGTCAAAGCACAGCTGGCAACGGCTGACTCGGCCAAGTCAGCAAATACGTAGCTCAATTCGTATATACGGACCAAAGTGAACCCCCTGCGCAAGTACATGGACTGTATTTCGGGTATTTCGAAGTAGTAGTACTTAAGTGTCAGCCGGCTCAAGTTTTGTGACCTATGGTGAATTTTTATCTTTTGAGAACAGGTGAATTCTCATTAAAAAAACCTGGTGTTGCAGCTTCGGTTCCAGATAAAGCTAAATGGGCCGTCCATAAGCCTGGCCCGTTAGCATAGTTTGTTTTTTCTGCTTTTTATTAAAAACATTTGTAGGCAAAACTTCCAGAATTGCTATGGACGAGAAAGAGCTGATGGACAGTGATATGGAAAGAAAAATCTTCAATTAGAAATGCAGAAACAACATGCAGAGATGAAAAAGCAAAACATGATCTTTGCAGAAACTGTTGCAACAGGCGTTGGAATGGAAAAATGATGACTCCCAAAAAAAATTAAGTCTCCTATCATAATATGTCTTGCAAAAATACTCCTATCCGAGTATGTCTTGCAGAAACAACTGTTGCAATGGTTTCTATCAGATTGCTTGGTTTTCTTAATGAAAATCGGGGGGTGACCCCTTTTATCAAAAGAAAGTACAAACAATTTGAGTAATAATTTCATTAAATAACATACTAAAACCATGTTAACATATAAAGTAGAATGCTTAATCTTATTCTAAATTTTGCTAAGACAACTTGTAAGATATGTTCACACACCTAAAAATGCCAAGAGCTATGTTTATATTTGTATAGGACGAAATGGTCATATCTGTGGAAATATCATGAATTCTAAGAAAAAATTTACACACCAAAATGTTCCATGTATTTATCATGAAAAGAATAATAGAAACACATAATGGACCTCAAAAAGATTTCACTCGTCGCACTTGCATCTACACCATGGAAGCTTTAGATACCTAACTCTTGGTGTATCAGGTATGGCTTGTTTTCTCGGATGATGTGGCTTCCAAAGCTACCAGTGTGCGTTGGGAGCTCCAAGGATATTGATGCAGTGCGATGGATCTTGGAGCAAACCATCCCGCGGTGATCCACATTGATATTCTGATCTGTCATCCTTGGGGTTACGGGTTGAGAGTAGAATAGGTGCATACAAATTGTAGGTACAATCTGAACACATAAACATCATGACAACATAAATGTTTTAGATCTGAAATCGTATGCTCGGTCCTGGTAATATGCTTTAAGCATGGCAAGGCATAGAAACAGTGGATCAAAGCCCTAAAGATCTTAACAATGTTACATGATTGGCAACATCCGGTTCCCATCCATCCCATGACTAAATCCCTCTTTCGATAATGAATCGGACTCCGGGAAACCTCTTAAACGATGATCAGAGCGATCGTGGTGGCCTTGCAGGTCGAGGAAAAATATGCCAAAAATATATGTGAAGTTTTAGGTCAGGGAAATGTTATAGCTGAAAGATGGCAGCCAGTGTCCAGTGCCCCCCTTGCACACTGGCCACAGGGCTTCACTACTAGGAAGGAGGGGGAGGGGGCTGCGGTGGGAGTGGACGTCGCCGGATTTGGGGGAGGCATGAGGTGTGAGGCTGGCGGTGGTGGTGGATGAGGAAGGGAATCACGGGTGGGATTGAGAAGCAGAATGGGAGAGCCTATGGACAGGGGGAGAGTGAGGGAGAGAGGAGGGATTCGGCCGAGGATATGAAGACTTCACCTATCTTGTACTTAGTAGTAGCGAGGGGTATAAAGCCGCGATACTACTATCAACTTAGTAGTAGCACGGGTTCATACCCCTCGCTACTACTATGGCATGTCCCTGGGGGCACGGTAGAGACTGCTTAGTAGTAGCGAGGGTTAAAAAGCCACACTACTACTATCAACTTAGTAGCAGCGAGGTGTAAAAAACCACGCTCCTACCAAGTAGCAGCAGCGAGGGGTATAAACCCGCGCTACTAGTAAGCGCCCGTCTATAAGCTTTTCCCTAGTAGTGCTTGGGTCGGGCAGCTTATCTCCTCGTGGGCCCTAGGAGGCATGCTCTTGAAAGACTTTGTCTTTTGTCTTCATACTCCCAAACTAATTTCGTTATGTTATTTTTGAAGTTTATTTCTACATGTTTGTTTTTGCAATCTGCTGTCCAACATATATTTTGAAATATAATAGAGCAAGATTAGATGGGAAACCATAAATAAGGAAAGTGATAAAAAGGTATAGACACGTTTTGAACATATCACACCTAGCAACCCAACATGTAATTTTATTTTTTTCTCTACCGTGAAAAGGGTCACTTCCTAATTGTGTGAACTGAGTGATCATGGAAATATTTGCTCACCATAATTAAATGATTTGCCAACTAAATTTGTTGAAAGGTTGAGACATATTCAGTTTACTACACCTAATACCGAAACAAATCCACTCATTTCTTGACTATAGAGGATTGAAGAGTAAGACGAAGATCCATTGCAGCCAAGATCAATCAAGTAACAATTTGCAAAAGAAATTGTGATATGCCTTTACAGTTTTGTTTGAGTGAATTGCAAAAAACATCAACACTTTAGGTAAGGTTTACAGGAACCACACATTTACGGAATTGTGCCAAAAAGCACTAATTTTTTTCATAATTTTTCTTGCAAAAGACACTGGTTGCTCGTTTGGACCGTTTTAAGTACGTTTATTACATGGGGGTCCCGCTTTTGCTGACGGCGTAACAGTTCGCAGGCGACACGGTTAGGCAGATGGTTTAACACCAACACCCTTTTTGGAAAAATGAAAAAGCAATCGGGTCCTTGGCCCTGAAAAAAAAAAGCAATCAGGACCATCATCTCCCACCGGTCCGGTGGGATTGCTCCGGTGCACGGCTGGCGCTGCGTCCGTTGCCGCCTGCTCGCGCCCGTGCCTTCCCCGCTCGTGTCCGCCACCGCCTGCTCGCGCCTGCCGCCGCCTGCTCGCCACCGTGCGCCGCTGCTCACGCCCACCACCGGCTGCTCCGCAGCGTCACGTGCTCCGCCGCCAGTGCCGTGACCGCGATTAACCTCTCCGGGACATGGCTCTCCGGCGCGCTCACCGCATCCGCGCCGCGCCTCTGTGCGGTCCCGGCGCTCGCTGCGCTCGGCGCGTGCTCCGCCTTCACCATGCTCGCCCTCGCCTTCAACCTCCTCGCGGGCGCCGTCCCCGCGGAGCTCCTCTCCTTGCACCGTCTCCGGACGATCGACCTCAACACCAATGCGCTCACCGGGGAGATCCCCGCCGCTCCCTCCGGCTCCACTGAAGCATCCATGATGCAACAGAACTCTGGGTGCACATAGATCGAGGTGGGATCGCCACCCTCGCACCCAATACCGAGTTCAGCTCCTTCCAGAAAAGCATGGAATGATAGCAGCCCAAAACCTGTGATACAATGTTTCCTCACGACCACAAGCCGGGCAAAAGA
Source organism: Aegilops bicornis (assembly GCA_021605145.1). Taxonomy (NCBI): domain Eukaryota; kingdom Viridiplantae; phylum Streptophyta; class Magnoliopsida; order Poales; family Poaceae; genus Aegilops; species Aegilops bicornis. The sequence goes on along the minus strand of CM038670.1, from coordinate 48,863,736 downwards.
TGCCGGGCTTGATACAACCAAAAGACCGATCTAAGGAAGAGGGCCGGACGATATTATACTCCAACACTCCCCTCACGTCTATGCTTCTTTGGAGCTATATGACGTGGGCAGCGGAAGCGGGGGCAGGCCGCAATTATTAATTGCGTTTACTGGGTTTTGATCCCTGAACCTCTTGGTTGTAAGTTTATGCACCTAACCAGTTCACCCATCAGACTGATCTGATGGAAGAGACTAGGCAACACATTATACATCAACACTCCCCCTCACGTGTGTCTCCCTCAGGCCTAAACGTGGACCGAAAGTGGGCTGTAATTTAATTGCGCCAGCCGGGTCTTGAACTCAAGACCTCTTGGCTCTGATACCTTGTAGAAGTGCATGCTCTAGCCAATGCAACCAAAAGACCGATCTAAGGGAGAGGACCGGACGACATTATACTCCAACATTCTCCGTGCATAGATGGTAAGCTGACTTCATCGAAAGTTTTCCATTGTTCGTAAAATTCCAAGCTAAGAAGTCCTATGTACCCGGTCCGCCGACACAAATCTGTAGGATATCCTGTACGTCGCCATCGGTGAACATTGCTTCTAGCTTGTGTCGATCCCAACCTGTAGCCTCATCATTGAGTAGATCGCTCACCTTCGTAATCCCCGGCATATACACCTAGCCCAGTGGCCGTAGGCTACCTTTGCGAGGGATCCAATTATCATGATGAATGCGGATGGTGGAACCATCGCCCACTCACCATATAAGTCCGTACAAGAGCAAATTTCTGCCATGCAGAATACCTCTGAAGGTGTATGATGCACCGCCCAGACATGTTGCATTGAGGATAGAGCCATGATCATAATAGCGTGCTTTGAGGACTCGTCCACACAGAGAAGAAGGGACTTGCAACAGTCTCCATGCTTGCTTAGCAAGTAGGGCCTGATTGAGCGCTTCCATGTCTCGAAACCCCATCCCTCCCTCCTGCTTGCTCTCACACATTTTCTTCCACGCGATCCAGTGAACCTTTTTCTCACCATTAGCTTCACCCCACCAAAAGTTAGAAGAGATAGATGTCAGGTTCCCGCACATTTTCTTGGTGAGCTGAAAACAACTCATAGTGAAAGTTGGGGTTGACTGGAGCCCCGATTTGACCAAAACCTCCCGAGCCTTCTTTGATAGCCCTTGCCCCTTCCAACCCGTGACCTTCCCCTTTGCAGTCTCCCGATCATATTTGAATGTTCCCTCCTTGGAATTTCCCACAGCTGTGGGATCCATATTCCGATCCATGCAACAGCGATCTTCTAACAGAAACGGGGGCATCAAGCCCGCCGTGCTCCGAAACCAATCCACATTTTTGTCTGCATGGAACCTGATGTGCTTAATTTGGTGATTTAGCCAGTCATAAAGATTTAAAAAGTCAGCAGAAGATTTGTATCAATCAAGAAGCACGTATTTGGAACTGGGTGGTGAAGGATCACATGGGCACAAAGGGTATCACAAGATCACAAGATTCCAGTAGAAATACCACATGATCGAAAAAATATATGCACTAATAGATTTGACTTTTCTGCCACGTCAGCCCTGACGGGTGTACCATGTGTTGGGGATCGTTGCAGAAATTAAAAATTTTGTACGCATCACCAAGATCAATCTATGGAGTAACTAGAAACGAGAGAGAGGGGAGTGCATCTTCATACCCTTGAAGATCGCGAGACGGAAGCGTTGCAAGAACGTGGATGAAGGAGTCGTACTCATAGCGATTCAGATCGCGGTGGACTCCGATCTAAGCACCGAACTATGGCTCCTCCGCGTTCAACACACGTGCAGCCCGGTGACGTCCCCGCGCCTTGATCCACCAAGGAGGAGGGAGAGGTTGGGGAAGAGGGCTCTAGCAGCAGCACGACGGCGTGGTGGTGATGGAGTGGCAGTTCTCCGGCAGGGCTTCGTCAAGCTCTTGTGGAGGAGGAGAGGTGTTGGGGAGGGGAGGGGCTGCGCCTTGGATGTGGTGCTGCACCCCTCCCTCCACCCCTCTATTTATAGGGAGAAGGGGAAAGGGGGCCGGCCCCTCTAGATGGGATCTAGAGGGGGGGGGGTGGCGGCCAAGGGGGGAGGGGGCTTGCTCCCCAAGCCAAGGTGGGCGCCCCCTTTAGGGTTCCCCCCCCCCAACACTAGGCGCATGGGCCCTAGGGGGGTTGGGGCCCCAGCCCATGTGGGGCTGGTTACCTTCCCCCTACAGCCCATAAGGTCCTGCGGGGCAGGTGGACCCTCGGAACCCCTCCGGTGGTCCCGGTACAATACCGGTATAACTCCGAATATTTCCAGCGACCGTATGATGACTTCCCATATATAAATCTTCACCTCCGGACCATTCCGGAACTCCTCGTGACGTCCGGGATCTCATCCGGGACTCTGAACAACATTCGGTAATCACATACAAATCTTCCTTATAACCCTAGCGTCATCGAACCTTAAGTGTGTAGACCCTACGGGTTCGGGAACCATGCAGACATGACCGAGACAACTCTCCGGCCAATAACCAACAACGGGATCTGGATACCCATGTTGGCTCCCACATGTTCCATGATGATCTCATCGGATGAACCATGATGTCGAGGATTCAAGAAATCCTGTATACAATTCCCTTTCTCAATCGGTACGTTACTTGCCCGAGATTCGATCGTCGGCATCCCAATACCTGATTCAATCTCGTTACCGGCAAGTCACTTTACTCATTCCGTAATGCATGATCCCGTGACCAACTACTTAGTCACATTGAGCTCATTATGAGGATGCATTACCGAGTGGGCCCAGAGATACCTCTCCGTCATACGCAGTGACAAATCCCAGTCTCGATTCGTGCCAACCCAACAGACACTTTCGGAGATACCTGTAGTGCACCTTTATAGCCACCCGATTGCCAGTGACGTTTGGTACACCCAAAGCATTCCTACGGTATCTGGGAATTGCACAATCTCATGGCCTAAGGAAATGATACTTGACATTAGAAAAGCTCTAGCAAACGAACTACACGATCTTGTGCTATGCTTAGGATTGGGTCTTGTCCATCACATCATTCTCCTAATGATGTGATCCCGTTAACAATGACATCCAATGTCCATAGTCAGGAAACCATGACTATCTATTTGAACAACGAGCTAGTCAACTAGAGGCTCACTAGGGACATGTTGTGGTCTATGTATTCACACATGTATTACGATTTCCGGATAACACAATTATAGCATGAACAATAGACAATTATCAGGACCAAGGAAATATAATAATAACCATTTTATTATTTCCTCTAGGGCATATTTCCAATAGTCTCCCACTTGCACTAGAGTCAATAATCTAGTTACATTGTGATGAATCGAACACCCATAGAGTTCTGGTGTTGATCATGTTTTGCTCGTGGAAGATGTTTAGTCAACGGATCTGTGACATTCAGATCCATATGCACTTTACAAATATCTATGTCTCCATCTTGAACATTTCCACGAATGGAGTTGAAGCGACGCTTGATGTGTCTGGTCTTCTTGTGAAACCTGGGCTCCTTGGCAAGGGCAGTAGCTCTAGTGTTGTCATAGAAGAGAGTCATCGGGTCCGATGCATTGGGAATAACTCCTAGGTCGGTAATGAACTCCTTCATCCAAATTGCTTCATGCGCTGCCTCCGAGGCTGCCATGTACTCCGCTTCACATGTAGATCCCGCCACGACGCTTTGCTTGCAACTGCACCAGCTTACTGCCCCACCATTCAAAATATACACATATCCGGTTTGTGACTTGGAGTCATCCAGATCTGTGTCGAAGCTAGCATCGACGTAACTCTTTATGACGAGCTCTTCGTCAGCTCCATAAACGAGAGTACTTCAGGATATTCTTGACCGCTGTCCAGTGTTCCATGCCGGAATTACTTTGGTACCTTTCTACCAAACTTACGGCAAGGTTTACATCAGGTCTGGTACACAACATGGCATACATAATAGACCCTATGGCTGAGGCATAGGGGATGACACTGATCTTTTCTCTATCTTCTACCGTGGTCGGGCTTTGAGCCGAGCTCAATTTCACACCTTGCAATACAGGCAAGAACCCCTTCTTGGACTGATCCATATTGAACTTCTTCAATATCTTATCAAGGTATGTGCTTTGTGAAAGACCTATTAGGCGTCTCAATCTATCTCTATAGATCTTGATGCCTAATATGTAAGCAGCTTCTCCAAGGTCCTTCATTGAAAAACACTTATTCAAGTAGGCCTTTATGCTTTCCAAGAGTTCTATATCATTTCCCATCAACAAGATGTCATCCACATATAATATGAGAAATGCTCTGAGCTCCCACTCACTTTCTTGTAAACGCAGGCTTCTCCATAAGTCTGCACAAACCCAAACGCTTTGATCATTTCATCAAAGTGAATGTTCCAACTCTGAGATGCTTGCACCAGCCCATAGATGGAGCGCTGGAGCTTGCATACCTTGTTAGCATTCTTAGGATCGACAAAACCTTCCGGCTGCATCATATACAATTCTTCCTTAAGGAAGCCGTTAAGGAATGCCGTTTTGACGTCCATTTGCCATATCTCATAATCATAGAATGCGGCAATTGCTAACATGATTCAGACGGATTTCAGCTTCGCTACGGGTGAGAAGGTCTCATCGTAGTCAACCCGTTGAACTTGTCGATAACCCTTAGCGACAAGTCGAGCTTTATGGATGGTAACATTACCATCCGCGTCCGTCTTCTTCTTAAAGATCCATTTATTTTCTATCGCTCGCTGATCATCGGGCAAGTCTGTCAAAGTCCATACTTTGTTTTCATACATGGATCCTATCTCGGATTGCATGGCTTCAAGCCATTTGTTGGAATCTGGGCCCACCATTGCTTCTTCATAGTTCGAAGGTTCACTGTTGTCTAACAACATGATTTCCAGGACAGGGTTGCCATACCATTCTGGTGTGGAACGTGTCCTCGTGGACCTACGAAGTTCAGTAGCAACTTGATCCGAAGTACCTTGATCATCATCATTAACTTCCTCTCTAGTCGGTGCAGGAACCACAGGAACATCTTCCTGAGCTGCGCTACTTTCCGCTTCAAGAGGCAATACTTCATCAAGTTCTACTTTCCTCCCACTTACTTCTTTCGTGAGAAACTCTTTCTCCAGAAAGGATCCGTTCTTGGCAACAAAGATCTTGCCTTTGGATCTGAGGTAGAAAGTATACCCAATGGTTTCCTTAGGGCATCCTATGAAGACGCATTTTTTCGACTGGTTTCGAGCTTTTCAGGTTGAAGTTTCTTAACATAAGCATCGCATCCCCAACCTTTTAGAAACGACAGCTTAGGTTTCTGCCCAAACCATAATTCATACGGTGTCATCTCAACGGATTTTGACGGAGCCCTATTTAAAGTGAATGCGGCAGTCTCTAAAGCATAACCCCAAAATGAGAGCGGTAGATCGGTAAGAGACATCATAGATAGCACCATATCCAATAGAGTGCGATTACAACGTTCGGACACACCATTACGCTGAGGTGTTCCAGGCGGCGTGAGTTGTGAAACGATTCCACATTTCCTTAAGTGTGTGCCAAATTCGTGACTCAAATATTCCCCTCCACGGATCGTAAGAACTTTATTTTCCTGTCACGTTGATTTTCAACCTCACTCTGAAATTCCTTGAACTTTTCAAAGGTCTCAAACTTGTGTTTCATTAAGTAGACATACCCATATCTACTCAAGTCATCAGTGAGGGTGAGAACATAACGATAGCCACCGCGAGCCTCAACCTCATTGGACCGCACACATCAGTATGTATGATTTTCAATAAGTTGGTTGCTCGCTCCATTGTTCCGGAAAACGGAGTCTTGGTCATTTTACCCATGAGGCATGGTTCGCACGTGTCAAATGATTCGTAATCATGAGACTCCAAAAGTCCATATGCATGGAGCTTCTTCATGCGTTTGACACCAATGTGACCAAGGCGGCAGTGCCACAAGTATGTGGGACTATCATTATCAACCTTACATCTTTTGGTATTCACACTATGAATATGCGTAACATCACGTTCGAGATTCATTAAGAATAAACCATTGACCAGCGGGCCATGAACATAAAACATATCTCTCGTATAAATAGAACAACCATTATTCTCGGATTTAAATGAGTAGCCATCTCGTATTAAACGAGATCCAGATACAATGTTCATGCTCAAAGCTGGCACTAAATAACAATTATTGAGGTTTAAAACTAATCCCGTAGGTAAATGTAGAGGTAGCGTGCCGACGGCGATCACATCGACCTTGGAACCATTCCCGACGCGCATCGTCACCTTGTCCTTCGCCAGTCTCCGCTTATTCCGCAGCTCCCCGTTTTGAGTTACAAATATGAGCAACCACACCGGTATCAAATACCCCGAAGCTACTACGAGCACTGGTAAGGTACACATCAATAATATGTATATCACATATACCTTTGGTGTTGCCGGCCTTCTTGTCCGCTAAGTACTTGGGGCAGTTCCGCTTCCAGAGACCACTTCCCTTGCAATAAAAACACTCAGTCTCAGGCTTGGGTCCATTCTTTGGCTTCTTCCCGGCAGCTTGCTTGCCGGGCGCGGCAACTCCCTTGTCGTATTTCTTGAAGCCCTTTTTACCCTTGCCTTTCTTGAACTTAGTGGTTTTATTCACCATCAACACTTGATGTTCCTTTTTGATTTCCACCTCCGCTGATTTCAGCATCGAATATACCTCAGGAATGGTTTTCTCCATCCCCTGCATATTGAAGTTCATCACAAAGCTCTTGTAGCTCGGTGGAAGCGACTGAAGGATTCTGTCAACGACCGCATCATCCGGGAGATTAACTCCTAGCTGAGACAAGCGGTTGTGTAACCTAGACATTTTGAGTATGTGTTCGCTGACGGAACTATTCTCCTCCATCTTACAACTGTAGAACTTGTCGGAGACTTCATATCTCTCGACCCGGGCATGAGCTTGGAAAACCATTTTCAGCTCTTGGAACATCTCATATGCTCCGTGCTGCTCGAAACGCTTTTGGAGCCCCGGTTCTAAGCTGTAAAGCATGCCGCACTGAACCAGGGAGTAATCATCAACACAAGAAAGCCAAGCGTTCATAACGTCTTGGTTTCCTGGGACTGGTGCTTCACCTAGCGGTGCTTCAAGGACATATGCTTTCTTGGGAGCTATGAGGATGATCCTCAAGTTCCGGACCCAGTCCGTATAGTTGCTACCATCGTCTTTCAGCTTGGTTTTCTCTAGGAACGCGTTGAAGTTGAGGACAACATTAGCGTGGGCCATTTGATCTACAACACATATTGTAAAGATTTTAGACTAAGTTCATCTAATCAAATTATTTAATGAACTTCTACTCAGATAGACATCCCTCTAGTCATCTAAGTGATACATGATCCGAGTCAACTAGGCCGTGTCCGATCATCACGTGAGACGGACTAGTCATCATCGGTGAACATCTTCATGTTGATCGTATCTTCTATACGACGCATGTTCGACCTTTCGGTCTCTTGTATTCCGAGGCCATGTATGTACATGCTAGACTTGTCAAGTCAACCTAAGTGTTTTGCTTGTGTAAATCTGGCTTACACCCGTTGTATTCAAACGTTAGAATCTATCACACCCGATCATCACGTGGTGCTTTGAAACAACGAACCTTCGCAACAGTGCACAGTTAGGGGGAACACTTTCTTGAAATTTTATGAGGGATCATCTTATTTATGCTACCGTCGTTCTAAGCAAATAAGATGTCAAACATGATAAACATCACATGCAATCAAATAGTGACATGATATGGCCAATATCATTTTTTCTCCTTTTGATCTCCATCTTCGGGACGTCACGATCATCGTCACCGGCATGACACCATGATCTCCATCATCATGATCTCCATCATCGTGTCTACATGAAGTTGTCTCGCCAACTATTACTTCTACCACTATGGCTAACAGTTTAGCAATAAAGTAAAGTAATTACATGACGTTACTCAATGACACGCAGGTCATACAACAAATTAAGACAACTCCTATGGCTCCTGCCGGTTGTCATACTCATCGACATGCAAGTCGTGATTCCTATTACAAGAACATGATCAATCTCATACATCACATATATATCATTCATCACATCCTTTTGGCCATATCATATCACACGGCACATTCTGCAAAAACAAGTTAGACGTCCTCTAATTGTTGTTGCAAGTTTTTTACGTGGCTGTTATAGGTTTCTAGCAAGAACGTTTCTTTCCTATGCCAAAACCACAACGTGATATGCCAATTACTATTTACCCTTCATAAGGACCCTTTTCATCAAATCCGATCCGACTAAAGTGGGAGAGACAGACACCCGCTAGCCACCTTATGCAACTAGTGCATGTCAGTCGGTGGAACCTGTCTCACGTAAGCGTACGTGTAAGGTCGGTCCGGGCCGCTTCATCCCACGATGCCGCCGAAACAAGATAAGACTAGTAGTGGCAAGTAAATTGAAAAAATCGACGCCCACAACAAACTTGTGTTCTATTCGTGCATAGAAACTACTCATAGACCTAGCTCATGATGCCACTGTTGGGGATTGTTGCAGAAATTAAAAAATTTCTACACATCACCAAGATCAATCTATGGAGTAACTAGCAACGAGAGAGATGGGAGTGCATCTTCATACCCTTGAAGATCGCGATACGGAAGCGTTGCAAGAATGTGGATGAAGGAGTCGTACTCGAAGCGATTCAGATCGCAGTGGACTCCGATCTAAGCACCAAACTACGGCTCCTCCGCGTTCAATACACGTGCAGCCCGGTGACGTCTCCCTCGCCTTGATCCAGCAAGGAGGAGGGAGAGGTTGAGGAAGAGGGCTCCAGCAGCAGCACGACGGCGTGGTGGTGATGGAGTGGCAGTTCTCCGGCAGGGCTTCACCAAGCTCTTGCGGAGGAGGAGAGGTGTTGGGGAGGGGAGGGGCTGCGCCTTGGATGTGGTGCTGCACCCCTCCCTCCACCCCTCTATTTATAGGGAGAAGGGGAAAGGGGCCGACCCCTCTAGATGGGATCTAGAGGGGAGGGGAGCGGCCACCAAGGGGGAGGGGGCTTGCCCGCCAAGCCAAGAGGGGCGCCCCTTTAGGGTTCCTCCCCCAACCCTAGGCGCATGGGCCCTAGGGGGGTTGGCGCCCCAGCCCACTTGGGGCTGCTTCCCTTCCACCTACAGCCCATAAGGCCCTCCGGGGCAGGTGGACCTTCCCGGTGGACCCCCGGAACCCCTCCGGTGGTCCCGGTACAATACCGGTATACCCCTGAATATTTCCGGCAACCGTATGATGACTTCCCATATATAAATCTTCGCCTCCGGACCATTTCGGAACTCCTCGTGACGTCCGGGAAATCATCCGGGACTCCGAACAACATTCGGTAATCACATACAAATCTTCCTTATAACCCTAGCGTCATCAAACCTTAAGTGTGTAGACCCTACGGGTTCGGGAACCATGCAGACATGACCGAGACAACTCTCCGGCCAATAACCAACAACGGGATCTGGATACCCATGTTGGCTCCCACATGTTCCACGATGATCACATTGGATGAACCACGATGTCGAGGATTCAAGCAATCCCGTATACAATTCCCTTTGTCAATCGGTACGTTACTTGCCCGAGATTTGATCGTCGGTATCCCAATACCTCGTTCAATCTCGTTACTGGAAAGTCACTTTACTCGTTCCGTAATGCATGATCCCGTGACCAACTACTTAGTCACATTGAGCTCATTATGATGATGCATTACCGAGTGGGCCCAGAGATACCTCTCCATCATATGGAGTGACAAATTGCAGCCTCGATTCGTGCCAACCCAACAGACACTTTCAGAGATACCTGTAGTGCACCTTTATAGCCACCCAGTTATGTTATGACGTTTGGTACACCAAAGCATTCCTACGGTATCCGAGAGTTGCACAATCTCATGGTCTAAGGAAATGATACTTGACATTAGAAAAGCTCTAGCAAACGAACTACACGATCTTGTGCTATGCTTAGGATTGGGTCTTGTCCATCACATCATTCTCCTAATGATGTGATCCCGTTATCAATGACATCCAATGTCCATATTCAGGAAACCATGACTATCTGTTTGATCAACGAGCTAGTCAACTAGAGGCTCACTAGGGACATGTTGTGGTCTATGTATTCACACATGTATTACGATTTCCGGATAACACAATTATAGCATGAACAATAGAAAATTATCAGGAACAAGGAAATATAATAATAACCATTTTATTATTGCCTCTAAGGCATATTTCCAACACCATGCCTATCAAAATCGTGATTAATTTTGTCACAACCGCCAACTAATAGAAAGCGGTAGGGTTTTTTAACATGTTACCTGTAAAGTGGTAGTTTTTTTGTCCAAATTTGAAAATTGGTAGTTTTTGGAACCCTAACCTGAATTGTGGTAGTTTTATGTTATTTACTCTTCCTACCGGTGATGAACCAAGACTGCTTCGTCGATAATGTTGGTGATCTTGGTTGGGAAGCCAGAGATTTTCTTTCCCAATTTAGGTTTGCACTCCCAACAGTTAAATAGTGCATCTACACTATTAAGACGGTAGGAAGTTTAAGTGGCCTAGAATTTATTTGTTTGTTTATTTTTCAAATTTGAGGGGTTGGAACACCCGGTTTCATAATTCAGAGCATCTTTGGTCCTTTCTCTGGATCTTTAACTCCCTGAAATCTAAACTTTCAGCTAGTTCCCACCTAACCATTTCCTCAAAAGTTTAGTTCTAAAAATTTGAGGAGTTACTCCTCAAACTTCTCCCCACCTCCTTAAATTTGAGCAGTGTAGATCCTCCTCCATGACGACAGGCATGGGATGACTTGAACTCACGATTTAACAAAGCCCCAACGACGACGATGTTGGCTATAGGCATGCCGACGAAGCATGACAAGACAATGTATGCAATAATTCCCTCGTCGACAGCCATGACGACAACCTCGGTGATGGCAACAATGACGGCAGTGTCAATGACCTCCGATTGCTCTGGTACTAGAGGTGGTCAGGACGACACGTGTCAATGTGTGTAAGGAGATTTAGTAAGTTAAATTAGATTACAAGGACCACTACTGTAAAAGGACCATTAAGAAATGGTCTACTACTGCAAGCCGCACAAATCACCTCTTAAGTTCAATCATCAGATTTTTCGCACGACATGTTTGCATTATACTTCTCTGGCCTATCATGAGTGTTGGGCTGTTGGCTAAGAAGAAAGACTGGCATAAAACGATCAAAGATGGGGATTATCTCCATACAAGAGTGATAGCCCACAAGTATAGGGGATCGCAACAGTTTTCGATAAGTAAGAGTGTCGAACCCAACGAGGAGCTAAAGGTAGAACAAATATTCCCTAAAGTTCTATCGACCACCGATACAACTCTACGCACGCTTGACGTTTACTTTACCTAGAACAAGTATGAAACTAGAAGTACTTTGTAGGTGTTTTCGGGTAGGCTTGCAAGAAATTAAAGAGCATGAAAATAAAACTAGGGGCTGTTTAAGTAAAGACACAACTAAAGTAAATATAGCGAGTGCGGAAAAGTGATGGTAGGTGTGGCGAAATTGTCCCTTAAGCAATTGACTACTTTACTAGACCGATAGCAAGTTTTATGTGGGAGAGGCCACTGCTAGCATGTCATCCCTTACTTGGAATTCTATGCACTTATGATTGGAACTATTAGCAAGCATCCGTAACTACCCTATGGTGTGATCCACGCGCGCTGATGGGCACCAAAGGACAGCAACATAACCACAAGCAAATTAAATCAATCATAGCAATTCAGCAACCACCAATAGGACAACGAAAATCTACTCAGACATCATAGGATGGCAACACATCATTGGATAATAATATGAAGTATAAAGCACCATGTTCAAGTAGAGGGTACAACGGGTTGCGGGAGAGTGGACCGCTGTAGATAGAGGGGGGAAGGTGATGGAGATGTTGGTGAAGATAACGACGGTGTTGGTGAAGATCGCGCTGATGATGATGGCCCCCGGCGGCGTTCCGGCGCCACCAGAAGCGAGGGGGAGAGAGCCCCCCTCCTTCTTCTTCTTCCTTGACCTTCTCCCTAGATGGGAGAAGGGTTTCTCTGGTCCTTGGCTCCCATGGCTTGGGAGGCGAGAGCCCCTCCGAGATTGGATCTATCTCTCTGTTTCTGCGTTCTCTCCTGGCTCTGTTTCACCGTTTCGCGTATATATGGAGATCCGTAACTCCGATTGGCCTGAAACATTTTCTGTGATTTTTTTCCGAATATTATCTTTCTTGCGGCAAAAGAAGAGCATTAACCGCCTTATGGTGGGCTCACGAGGGTAGGCGGCGCGCCCAGGGGGGGCGCCCCCTGCCTCGTGACCACCTCGGGCACCGCCTCGCGTGGATTTTTCTTCTGGAATTTTCCATATTTTCCAAAAATAAGCTCCGTCCGTTTTTATCCCGTTTGGACTCCGTTTGACATGGATATTCTGCGAAACATAAAACATGCAATGCATGAACTGCATCAAGCAATCGGATCAATATGTTAGTCCCAAAAATAATAAAAAATTGCCAAAAAGTATATGAAAGTGAATAATATTGGCATGGAACAATAAAAAATTATAGATATGACGGAGACGTATCAGCATCCCCAAGCATAATTCCTGCTCGTCCTCGAGTAGGTAAATGATAAAAAGAATAATTTTGATGTGGAATGCTACCTAGCATAATCTTGATCATATGTCTAATCATGGCATGAATATTAAGACGCGAGTGATTCAAAGCAATAGTCTATCATTTGACATAAAAACAATAATACTTCGAGCGTACCAATAAAGCAATCATGTCTTTTCGAAACAACAAGGCCAAAGCAAGCTTATCCCTACAAAATCATACAGTTTGGCCATGCTTCATTTTCGTCACATAAAATGCCCCCATCATGCACAGCACCGATGACAAGCCGAGCAATTGGTTCATACTTTTAACGCTTCAGCTTTTCAACCCTCACGCAATACATGAGCGCAAGCCATGGATATAGCACTATAGGTGGAATAGAATATAATGATGGAGGTTATGTGGAGAAGACAAAAAGGAGAAAGTCTCACATCGACGCGGCTAATCAACGGGCTATGGAGATGCCCACCAATTGATGTCGATTGCAAGGAGTAGGGATTGCCATGCAACAGATGCACTAAGAGCTATAAGTGTATGAAAGCTCAACAAAAGAAACTAAGTGGGTGTACATCCAACTTGCTTGCTCATGAAGACCTAGGGCATTTGAGGAAGCCCATCGTTGGAATATACAATCCAAGTTCTATAATGAAAATTCCCACTAGTTATATGAAAGTGATAACTCAAGAGACTATCTATATGAAGAACATGGTGCTACTTTGAAGCACAAGTGTGGTAAAAGGATAGTAACATTGCCCCTTCTCTCTTTTTCTCTCATTTTCTTTTATTTTATTTTTTTATATATTTTTTTATTTTTTGGTGGGCTTCTTTGGCCTCTTTTTTTTATTTGGGCTTCTTTGGCCTCTTTTATTTTTTGTAAAGTCCGGAGTCTCATCCCGACTTGTGGGGGAATCATAGTCTCCATCATCCTTTCCTCACTGGGGCAATGCTCTAATAATGATGATCATCACACTTTTATTTACTTACAACTCGATACTAGAACAAAGATATGACTCTATATGAATGCCGCCGGCGGTGTACCGGGATGTGCAATGATCTAGCATAGCAATGACATCAAAAAACGGACAAGCCATGAAAACATCATGCTAGGTATCTTACGATCATGCAAAGCAATGTGACAATGAATGCTCAAGTCATGTATATGATGATGACGGAAGTTGCATGGCAATATATCTCGGAATGGCTATGGAAATGCCATGATAGGTAGGTATGGTGGCTGTTTTGAGGAAGATATAATGAGGCTTATGTGTGATAGAGCGTATCATATCACGGGGTTTGGATGCACCGTGAAGTTTGCACCAACTCTCGAGGTGAGAAAGGGTAGTGCACTGCATCAAGAGGCTAGCAATGATGGAAAGGTAAAAGTGTGTATAATCCATGGACTCACATTAGTCATAAAGAACTCATATGCTTATTGCAAAAGTTTATTAGCCCTCGAAGCAAAGTACTACTACGCATGCCCCTAGGGGGATAGATTGGTAGGAAAAGACCATCACTCGTCCCGACCGCCACTCATAAGGAAGACAATCAAAGAAACACCCCATGCTTCAAATTTGTCACACAACGGTTACCATACGTGCATGCTACGGGACTTGCAAACCTCAATAAAAGTGTCTCTACAATCCACAACCACCCACTAGCATAACTCTAATTTCACCATCTTTATATCGCAAAACTATTGCAAGGAATCAAACATATCATATTCAGCGATCTACAAGTTTATGTAGGATTTTATGACTAACCATGTGAATGACCAATTCCTATCATCTCTCTAAATAGATATAATTGAAGAAAGAGAGTTTAATTCTTTCTACAAAATATATGCCCACGCTCTAACAAATATAAGTGAAGCAAAAGAGCATTCTACAAATGGCGATTGTCTATGTAAAGAAAAACAGGCAATCCAAACTTCAAATGATATAAGTGAAGCACATGAAGCATTCTATAAAGCCATACTCAAAAGATATAAGTGAAGTGAAAAGAGCATTCTATAAATAAACCAAGGACTATCTCATACCAGCATGGTGCATAAAATAAAAATAAAAACCTAATTGCAAAAGACGCTCCAAGACTTGCAATATCGCATGAACGAAACGAATCCGAAAACATACCGATATTTGTTGAAGAAAGAGGGGATGCCTTCCCAGCATCCCCAAACTTAGACGCTTGAGTCTCCTTGAATATTTACTTGGGGTGCCTCGGGCATCCCCAAGCTTGAGCTCTTGCCTCTCTTCCTTCTTCTCACATCGAGACCATCTCGATCATCGAACACTTCATCCACACAAAACTTCAACAGAAAACTCGGCGAGATCCGTTAGTATAATAAAGCAAATCACTACTCTAAGTACTGTTGCAAACCAATTCATATTTTGTTTTTGCATTGTGTCTACTGTAATATAGCTTTTTCATGGCTTAATCCACTGATATAAATTGATAGATTCATCAAAACAAGCAAACTATGCATCAAAAACAGAATCTGTCTAAAACAGAACAGTCTGTAGCAATCTGAACATTCACCATACTTCTGTTACTTGAAATATTCGTCCAAAATTAGGAAAAATAAACAATTTGTACATAAAGACAGTGAAAAAAGAATCAGAACCATTTGACGTTCCATTAAAAAATTAAAATTCGCGCACTACAGACAAAGTTTCTGTCCTGCACCGCACAAACCAACAAGTATTGCAAACGTCCTAAAGGCAAACCTTGGCACATTATTTTTATAATAAAATGGAATTGTACAAGGGAATAATTATTTTTATTGAAAAGTTTCTGTAATTAAGATTCACAAAGTTCCCATGGTCCTGAACAAGTTTAAGGACGTCCCCACTTTCACAATGCTCGTCTCTCTCACTTTCACTTTTCTTTTTGAAAAAGTTTTGGGTTCCCCTCTTTATTTTTGTTGTTTTTAAACTATATGAAAGCACGCAACAGAAATAAATGACTCCCTAAAACTTCCGGGTTGTCTCCCTGGCAGCGCTTTCTTTAAAGCCATTAAGCTAGGCATATAGTGCTCAAGTAGCGAATCCACCCGGATCCCAAGGTATATCAAAGCCAATTTTAATTAACAATGATTTGTAATTTAGTAGTGAGCATAAAGCAACATATCAAGCAATAACGAAGTCTAACTTTCTTCCTATGCATCGGCATGTCATAAAAGAACAATTCATGCACACCTAGTAAAAGCCAATGCATAGTATAAGCAGTTTCTTGCAATTTTATCGTGTTGGAAACATAGAGAGGTGGAAATATAGTTCCTCTCTCATAATAATTGCAAGTGGGAGCAGCAAGTACATGCATATTATATTCATCAAAATCATCATGTGTAGTAGTAAAAGGCAACCCATCAATATAATCCTTAATAAGTGCAAGCTTCTCCGATATAGTGTAGTTTGGAGAATTCAAAAAGATAATTGGACTATCATGTGTGGGTGCAATAGCAACAATTTCATTCATAACATAAGGAACTATAGCAAGTTCATCTACATAAGCAAAATTCATATTGGCATCTTGGCCACAAGCATAGCAAGCATCATCAAAAAGGGATATTTCAGACAAATTCAAGGTATCATAGCAATAATCCTTCGGTAAGCATGAAGGGAATTAAATAATGTATGAGTTGGAGGTTTACTCTCATTAGAAGGTGGGAACGGGTAGCTAATCCGCTCTTCCTCCTTTTGTTCTTCGCTCTCCTCATCATCTTTTTCATCCAATGAGCTCACACTTTCATCAATTTCTTCTTCCATAGCTTCCTGCAAAATATTAGTCTCTTCTTGGACAGCGGAGAATTTCTTCATAAATGCACTAATATAGTAATTGTATTCATAATTTTCATAGCAATATCTAAGTATAGCAAGATTTTCAGGCCTATAAGCATCATCATCTAAAGCTTCATACTTTTCAAACAAAGATTCAATTTCATAAGCAGCCTTAAAAGCAACAAATTGTTCTATTTGTTCCACATCATAGTAATCATATATACCATTAGCATAAGAAGCTAAGGTTTCATTATCATTAAATTTGCATGAAAAGGGAAGGTGTGGAGCCTCCATCCTAGAGCAACAAGTAATATCATATTTCAAGCATAGATTCCAGGCATACCAACGCAACATAATAAATTGATCCCATAATAGTTTCCCTTTTTTTGTCGAGCGATAATCCCTAAAGTATTCACGTTGATCCAACGTGTCTCCCATTATAAAGTTGAATGGGGTTTTCTCAGGATTATCAAAGTAGTATATAATATCTCTCGCATAATGAGAATCGAGGGTTTTAGGAGTTACCCCGTCCTCATGAGTAGCAAGTACACCTAATTTTTTTGGTATTTTGCGTTCCATATCCCTAACTAAAGATAGAGAACAACTTAGAACAACAAATAAAAATTACTTGGTGATAAAGCAAACAAGCACACACGAGAATATTCACCCCACGCTATTGCTCCCCAGCAACGGCGCCAGAAAAAGGTCTTGATAACCCACAAGTATAGGGGATCGCAACAGTTTTCGATAAGTAAGAGTGTCGAACCCAACGAGGAGCTAAAGGTAGAACAAATATTCCCTAAAGTTCTATCGACCATCGATACAACTCTACGCACGTTTGACGTTTACTTTACCTAGAACAAGTATGAAACTAGAAGTACTTTGTAGGTGTTTTCGGGTAGGCTTGCAAGAAAGTAAAGAGCACGAAAATAAAACTAGGGGCTGTTTAAGTAAAGACACAACTAAAGTAAATATAGCGAGTGTGGAAAAGTGATGGTAGGTGTGGCGAAATTGTCCCTTAAGCAATTGACTACTTTACTAGACCGGTAGCAAGTTTTATGTGGGAGAGGCCACTGCTAGCATGTCATCCCTAACTTGGAATTCTATGCACTTATGATTGGAACTATTAGCAAGCATCCGCAACTACTAACGTTCATTAAGGTAAAACCCAACCATAGCATTAAGATATATTGGTCCCCCTTCAATCCCGTATGCATCAATTTCTACGCTAGGTTGAAGCTTCTGTCACTCTTGCCCTCCAATACATAGTCCTATCAACATACAACTAGCCCTATGGTGTGATCCATGCGCGCGCTCATATGATGGGCACCAAAGGACAGCAACATAACCACAAGCAAATTAAATCAATCATAGCAATTCATCAACCACCAATAGGACAACGAAAATCTACTCAGACATCATAGGATGGCAACACATCATTTGATAATAATATGAAGCATAAATCACCATGTTCAAGTAGAGGGTACAGCGGGTTGCGGGAGAGTGGACCGCTGTAGATAGAGGGGGGAGGGTGATGAAGATGTTGGTGAAGATAACGGCGGTGTTGGTGATATGGATATTCTGCGAAACATAAAACATGCAACAGACAGGAACTGGCACTGGGCACTGGATCAATATGTTAGTCCCAAAAATAATATAAAAAGTTGCCAAAAAGTATATGAAAGTGAATAATATTGGCATGGAACAATCAAAAATTATAGATACGACGGAGACGTATCAAAGAGTACTAATAATGAAATATATACCTAAGATCCAAGACCAAGACCTCTCGGACAATTGAATCGGCTTGTGTTTGAAACAAAAGGAATTACCAAAAAGAAAAACAGAGAACTACAAGAAGAAAAACAGATAATTACACAAGAAGTAGAATAAACTAGCAGCAGTCTCTTCAGAAATTTCTGGCGTGTACATATAGTGAAACCTGGATGAGGAACCACCACCATTACTAACGAAGAACTAGATGTTTTTTCTTTGTAGAAAAGGAAGAACTCCAAATTAATTATCCAAATTAAAATTTATCTCTCTGAGATTTGGTGTAATCCAAATGGGGGCCGGACGGTTGGACCAAAGGTGAGGAGACACAAGTTGCTCGCTGCAGTTATCATTCAAGTTGAGAATTCCCATATCGCGGCGATTATTCTGAAGTCCCATTGTCCAATACTTGCAATCGTCGGTGAAGTAGGCATGGTTCGCCTTAAGAGCCGGGTATTCCTTGGTACTAAGACAAAGCGACTGATTATGCCCGAGGAACAACGCATGACCGCGCAAGCAACTGCTTCTCTCGAGTTCGTTCGCCGCGGCATCAACTTTATATACTCTAATTTTGCCGGTAATCCAAAACACAGATGACTGGGGCGTATCTCCTAAATCATGATCCCCAAATTTTCTCCAAACCTGCAGAAGATCACCCCATGGGGCTTGTACGATGTACATACGAAGATATCTATAAGTCATTGGTCCTTCCATAATGATCTTCATGGTGGGCACAGGAGCAGGGCTGGTAAGATCGAAGCCATGGATTTCTCCCTTTGAAGTCACCGCATGCATGAGGCCGTCCTTGTACATGCAGTTGTCATAGGAGGTGTGTGGTGGCAGCCAGGTCCAGCTCTCGGCCCCTGCCCTTGCAAAGGAGAGCTGGCAAGACGGGTTGTGGATCAGCACCACAATGTGTCCTCCTCCTCCTCTTCCTGCTGGTGCTGCTGAGGAATAGGATGCATCGTCATCGGAAAGAGAAAACACAAAAGCCTTGTGATGGAGCTGGTGGCGCAGCTCGCTAAGAGCAAGGTTTGCTGGCAGCGCGAGAACGGTATGCCTAGTGTGGGCCGAGTATCTGTACATGCGGAGGACGCCGGAGTCGTCGTAGATGGGGCTCACCTGCCGGATGGTGATCACCGACGGGAGGGCGATCTGTTGACCGGTGATGGGGTTGAGAAGATGCATCTCGGACCTGTCATCGGCTGTAACCAGCAAACCTTCAGGGGAGGACCCGATGAGAGACCTGGTGCGGATGGGCGGGTCCGGGAGGGTCAGCCTGTAGGCCTTCTTCTCCACGAGGCTGTAGAGACGCGCGGTGCTCTCGCCGTCGGACTCGGAGGTGTAGAGCAGGCATGGCGTCTGGGACTGGTTGTACAGCCCGAGGTTGCGCAGGGTTTCGTAGGCGGAGCGCCAGGAGGAGCATACGGAGCCGGCACGCACCAGGTCTGGGATTTGGAACGCGGCGAAGATGGCCATCAGGATGTCCTGCGGCAGATTCGGCGTCGTCTGGATCCCACCGTCCTCCGTCTCCATGGGGACTGAGACGTACGAACAGCTAGTAAAGCTTTGATTGACGGAGAACGGCACGGAGATTGCAGGCAGGCTTGTAGATCAGCAGCCGAGGGTGAAGCAGCAAATAGATCTGAATCCAGCAGAAACCACGCCTCGAATTCTGGATTGCTGGGAACTCGTGTACGCTGCAACAAACATAAACGACGATCCCGGCGGAGGAGTCCTCCTATTAAGCTCTAAGTATTTTTTTTTAAGAATCCGCTGAGGTATTTCCTTTTTGTTAGGCAAACTCACAAAACTTTATTCAACTGTCGCAATGTTTACAGGGACGAATAAAAATTCTCCGAGCTGGCCTAACCAAGCATGGCGGTCAGTCCCCAGCATTAAAGCATATGCTTTGCAAGTTTGTTTCTGGGTATTTCCTGTTTGCACCTTATGAGCCCGACGCGCGGCGTGAAAATCCCAAAAAAAAGGGGGGCGATCGTGAGGGTAATCAAACTCACCACCTCTCACGCTGCTTACCACTGAACTAATGGCTCCGGTCCTGGCGATAATGAGAAGTGCGAACTGTTTAAAAACTCACTGTAGCGTCCAGATTTAAGTGTGAATTTTCAAAAAAAAAAAAATGGGGTGCATCCAACAGGAATAGAACTTCTGACCACAGGTGTATGTCCAGCCGTTGCTAGCAACTTGACGCGGCCGAGTGTAAGTGACCACAGGTACCTCCTTTTTGAAGAAAAATATTAGACAAGTCAGATTTGTACAAGTTACAACCCCTTTGATTATATCTATAGTGAACACATACTCACACGTAGGCGCATATACAAATCACAACCCATTTACGCATGTCTAGAGTCAACAAATAATTCTCGTGTGCACATATACAATCAGCCACATGCGCCATATGTATAGTTGTACAATCATCCATGTGCGCCACATGTATAGTTATGCAATCATCCATGTGCACCACATGCACTACAAGAGCACATCCCCTTGGCACATATCTAGATAGAGTCAACGGACACTATCGTTGCCATGTGGAAATATACGGATTTTGCTGTTTATTAACGGGATTGCTAAATATAAGACTTAACCAACTCTCAGTCGATGTTATATCTGTGATATCTTACGTGGAGATCCATGTGAATTTTTCTTCTAAATGTTTCTCTTTTATTATTTTTTTGTATGTTCTATTACTTGACTGAGACTTGGTTAAATCTCAGTCGACTAAGATCTAGTCACACCCATTTATTAAATCAATCAGAAATATTAATTCGCAATAACTACCAAAAAGGGCACTCTCTCCATACGATAATGTAGTGCTTATTTTTGAAAAGTCGAACCTCACCAAATTTGACCATATGAAGAAAAACATTTATATCTAGAATGCTAAACACATATCATTAGATTCGTCATAAGATGTAGTTTCATATTTTATATATTTGGTATTATGGATATAAATAGTTTTCTCTACAAACTTGATCGAAGTTTGCAAAAGTTTGACTTAAAAAAAATTATGCACTATATTATGAAAATGGAAGAACTACTTCTAGCTTTAGAGTTCATGCAAATTCAGTGTCGATCATAAAATATGTTGAAGATTCCCTGCAAAAACAATATCTTGAAGATATCAAGGCCATAATATTGCCAAAAGAATTTAGTTACACAATAGTTTTCTTTTTTTTTATGAAACAAAACTAGAATATACCATACAACAACGAAATGGTTTTGCGAACCAACCCATGGTCGGATGGTTAGAATGACAGTGGCATCCCCAGCCCACCAGGGTTCAAGTCCTAGTGCTCGCATTATTTCTGTATTAGTTTGATGGCATAAATCTCAAGATATATGTCGGCTCAGTCTTTCGAAGGTGCGCATAGGGGTAGGGTGTGCGTGTGTGTTCATAGGGATGAGTGTATGCGCGTACGTATGAGCGCTTGCGTCTATACTATGTAAAAAATCAAAAATGGATTTAAACAATCATAAAAAATTTTGTTTAAATTATTTTTTCAAGAATAAAATATGTATGCGTATATGTATGAGCGCTTGCGTCTATACTATGTATAAAAAACCCAAAATAGATTTAAATTATCATAAAAGAATTTTGTTAGAATAAAATGGTCAGGAACTATATGTAACGTTAATGCACATAAAGAACTATTATGATTTATCATCCGTTTCCAAGCTTGTACTCAAACTTCTATTAAAATGTATATGGGATTTTTCATCCAACAATTTTATTTGCCAATGGTGCATGGAGAACATGGTTATAGGTTCCAACTTTATTAATTTATTAACTCAAAAGAAACACATGAAGTTTGGCAAATGAACTATTACTCTCGACATGTATCTACCGCGGATTGGGTGGCCTGGAGTTGGCGGCGCTGACCCTGGAACCCCATATTCCAGGAGCTCCTTGCTGGTGTCGTCCTTGTGCACCACCACCTCGATGAAGCACAGGCAGTCCTTCTTCTCTCCCGTCGCGGTCTCTATCGCGGCAGTCAGATCCTCCTCGTAACTCACCTGCATTGCATGCATTATCAATCAGCCAAAGCTAAGCTTGTTTCTCATGTAAAAATATATATAAGACCGTTTAATGATGCGTTTAAATCATTAAAATAGTGATCTAAACGTTTTTATATTTCTTTACAGAGGGAATAAGTGCGTACCTTTGCAGTCCAGCAGTTGCCGTGGATGGCGTCGACGAGCCCAGTATAGTTCCACTTCTTGATGACGTTGTAGGGCCCGTTGTGGATCTCCACCTCGATGGTGTAGCCGCCGTTGTTGATGAGGAAGATGATGCTCTTCTGCCGGCACCGCAGCATCGTGGACACGTCCTGCGCCGTCACCTGGAAGCTCCCGTCGCCGATGCAGGCGATAACGCGCTTGTCCATGGCGCCCTGCGCGTACCCGAGCAGCGCCCCCACCGACCACCTGATGGACCCGTACTGCATCTGGAACTCGTACCCGCAGCCGTCGGGGAGGTTGAGCTTCTGGCAGTTGAACCACGAGTCGCCTGTCTAGGCGATGATGGCGCTGTCGCCAGTGAGCATCCTCTGGATGTGCTTGAAGAGCACGTTCACGCGCAGCGGCTCGCCGGGCTCGCTCTCCCGCGGCTGCCCCTGTGGCACGAAGATCCTCCAGTAGTTGTCGTACACCGTGGTGTTCCTCTTCTTGTTCATCAAGCGTTTGGCCAGCTCCGACAGGAAGTCCTTCATCAAGACGCACCCGAACGTCGGGCCGTTGCCGACGGTGACGCGGTCGGGCTGCACGATCACCATCTTCTCCTTCTTGAGCAGGAACGAGTACCCCACCGACCTGTAGTCGTTGAAGATGGGGCCAACGAAGAGGTAGGCGTCCGCCGACTCCACGATCTCCGCGCAGAAGGACGTGCTCACCGCGCCCCAGTAGGTGCCGATGAACCGTGGCAGCGTCTCCGGCACCAGCCCCTTCGCAGACGGCATCGTCGCCACAACGTAGCCGCTCGCGTCCGCCAGCTCCGCGCACTACCAGAATAACTGGCGATGCCGACGGCCGAACCTATGCCGACGGCCCCCGTCGGCATAGATTGGCCTATCCTGAAGGCCCAGCCCAGGCCGTCGGCATAGAAAAGCCGTCGGCGTATATCAATCTATGCTGACGGCCCCCGTCGGCAAAGCTCTCCCGTCAGCGTCGTTAGAAATATGCCTACGGTGGCCGTCGGCATAGAGAAGGCCGTCGGCATAGCACGTGGGCCCGGCTACCCGGACGGAGACGGCCTTCTGACGGCGTCAGTCTACGCCGACGGGCTAACGACGGCTGTCGGCATAGACGCCACATCATCGATCCGCGTCCCCCGCCACGTCATCAATCCGCGTCGCTCGCCTGTCCGTGGGGTGGCAAATCTATGCCGACGGCCTGGCCGTCGGCATAGGTCTGGCCCATGGATGTTGCCACGTCATGGATCCGCGCCCTTAGGCATGTCATCGATCCGTGGCCGTGTGCGCAGGTATGCAGACGGCAAAGCCTTGCCGTCGGCATATCTCTATTTTTTTATTTTATTTTTTATTTATATTATTTACTTTTTCTTGTTTTTTTCACAACATAAATGTGCCTTATCTAACAAAAAAAAAACATACCCAGATGGTATATCGATTTCCCCCCTCACGGCGGCGCGCGCAGTGCCCCACAGCGACGCCGGAGATGGGGGGCACACGCCGGAGCTGCGTGCCGGGTGCCTGCACTAGCCACCACGCTTCCACAACCGTAGGAGGGCCCAAAGCAACACCTAGCGGCATTGCTACCCCCAGGTACGCCCTCCCGTCTAACCGTGCCCTCATACATGCGGGGTGGTGTGGTGCCATGTCCAAATTAGAGGCGGCACTTGTCTCCGGGGTGTGGCCCCCTCACGGACGGCGGCGCCGCCGACACCTGGAGGGGGGAAACGGACGAGTCGGGTCTACACGGAGGGGATCTTACTGTGGGTTTGGCCCGGATGTTGCTCTAAAGTGTTCGTATGGGCTGACCTAACACGACCGGGTGGATAGGTTCACTGCTCAAAGCCCGTCCGTGCAAAGTCAAAGGGCTAGATCCCGTGGTCAAACGCTACAGGGTTAGGCGGGACGGGGCCGTGGGGGGGGGGGTAGCAATGCCACTCAAGCGTCGCACTGGGCCCTCATACATGCCGTACAGTGTGCTGGCATGTCCGAAGAGGCGGCACGCGTCCCCGGGATGTGCCCGCTAGCAGTGACGACCTGGGCTTCGGCGGTCTTGGCGGTGACGACCTCTGCGGTGCTCGACGCGCTTAAGCCTTGTGTGTGGTGATGATACTTGAGATGACTTGTGTGTGGTGATGACCATTTAGAGACTTGTGTGTGGTGCTTTTCTGTATGCTTGTGCTTATCCTTATGTTGGTTGTGATGATGATCATTTAGAGACTTGTGTGTGATGATGCTTATGCAATTATTGTTCGTTGATATGTGCTGTTATATATGTGCTGCTGATATGTGTTGTTATTTGAATTGAACTGATTTGAAAACAAACAGAAAAAAGGAAAAAAATCAAAAGCAAACTATGCCGACGGCTATGCCGTCGGCATAGGGCTGGCGTGAGCTCCCAGTTGCTGACACGTGGCACCTATGCCGACGGCATAGCCGTCGGCATAGCTTTTAAACTAAGCCGATGGCTGCGGTCGGCATAGGTGACACGCGTTAGCAACTGGAAGCTCTGTATGAAGGAGTATTGCGACGGCCTAGCCGTCGGCATAGTTTGAAAGTAGGCCGACGGCTAGGCCGTCGGCATAGACATGCCCCAGGAGCAACGGCTTCTCGCCACGTGGCACCTCTATGCCGACGGCCCCGCCGTCGGCATAGATGCGCCCACGATGGCGAAGCCGCTGGTCGACTTGACGGCAGCCGCCGTTAGGCGATGGCGTTGCCGACGGCCAGGGCCGTCGGCATAGATGTACGGCCACCGTCAGGATAGGGTCTATGCCGACGGCCTTTCTATGCTGACGGTCATCCTGGCTACGCCGACGGATATGTTGCCGACGGTCCTATGCCGGCTGGGGCCGTCAGCATAGGCCTGTCCCGACGGCTAGTCAGGGCCTGGCCATCGGCATAGGGTGCGATTCCGGTAGTGGCGAAAGCCGCGGCTGCCTTGGCCACCCGGAGCTTCGGCCCCGCCACCATCACCGGCTTCACCGCCTTGTTTAGAAACTCCATTGTCGCGTCGAGCGTCGCCTCGAGTCCCTTCTGGTTGCTCTGCCGCGGGTCGAGGCAGTATGGGACGGGGTCGCGGAAGAAGGTGGGGTGCGAGATGCCGGGTAGGTTGCAGGCGATGCTGATGTAGACAGGCTTGCTCTCCCTTAGAGCCATGGCGATGGCCTTGTCGAGCTGCTCGTGGGCGTCGCCGAGGTTGTTGATGACGACCTGGTGACAGGTGACGGGCTGGAAGCAGCGGAGCTCCTGGGAGAAGTCCGGAAGGCCGATGGTGTGGTGCAGGATGCGGTTGGTGCCATGGTCGTTGGAGTTGGGCCTGTCGACGATGCAGATCACCGGGAGGTTCTCGCTGTAGGCGCCGACGATGGCGTTGAGCACGCTGAGGCCGCCGACGTTGAAGGTGACGGCGCAGGCCGGGCTCGGCGATGAGGTGGTCGAGCAGCGCCAGGTTGAAGTCCCTTGGCACGGCGAACACGTCGTTCACGCCCACCTCCACCAGGCGCCGCGCAAGGTGGCGGCCCAGCGTGGCCTCGGCGGAGGTGATCATGGCCGCCGGCGCTGACGATGTGCGGAATGCGGCAGGGCGCGCCACCACGCCGTTCGACACCGCCTTGTGCCCGTCCACCGATCCGATACCATTTTCCATGATCAAGAATTCAAGATGCGACACGTACGTTGGAGAAAGAAGACAAGAGTACGTAAGAGAGTAGTACTGTTCTCTTGGGGATGGTTTGGCTTGTGTAGGTCATGCCAATTTATAGGTTGATCGAGCATACCTGGGCTTAGCTAATTTCATTCTAAGTTTCCACGTGTTAATGGCGGGTAACTTCCGTGTGTTATTATTTTAATATACTAGATGATGTCTCGCGCATTGCTGCAGGAATCTTGATAAAACAAAAAAAAAACAAATGCATTCATAGGTGTAAACAATAAAATAAAATAAATTAAATTACAATTTTTTTAAGAATGCTCTCTGATTATATTTTGAAAACAATAAAGCATATGAAACATTTTTCTAAAAGAAGAAAAATATATTTAGTTGAAGTCAAGGGTGTGCCATTTTTAACAAACATGTGTATCGCGGCCTGCATATATTTGCTCCAAGCGTCTAGCTTATATATACCGCCTGTGCTCGCACAAAAATTAGTAAAACAAAGTGGCTTACATGATTGCTGAGATGGCATGGTTAAATGGATAGATTGGTGCATAAAATTGTAAATTATGACGGCATATGCATGGCTTGATGATGTGGCATAGTTACATGAAGAGAAAAATAGGTAGTGTGTTACAAAACCACATGCATAACTTGATGATTTGGCATGGTTGGATGAAGAGAAAAAATTGGTAGTGGGTTGCAATTATTTTAAAATAGAAGATACGGTCCATGTACATCATTTTTTAATCACACTAGATATATGGAAGTCGCCTTAATTTGGAATTTTGGTCAGTTGAATTTTGCGTGAAGGAAGGAACAGTCGGAGGAAGGAAGGAGCTCTCCGGAGAAGCCCTCTCAGTCTATCTTAGGGTGACAGGCGACCACGATTTCTATCTTAGTGTGGCATATGACCCCATTATTTATCTTAGTGGTGTGGGGTGGTGCAAGTTCGCTGGAAAAAAAACTTGACATCGTCGGGGTTAGAGGGATGGCCGGGGGTGGCATCACAGCAATGTGCGGTTGAGGGGAGGGTTGGGCGGCGAGGCGGTTGCAGAAGCACTGCCGACCGTGGACGATGGAGGCAGGTGGTTAGGCCTAGGCTGGATCAACGAGTATGAGAGGAAGAAGAGCAACAATAGGTGCCGGTTTGAGGTTGAAGAAAAAGCATTATCCGTCGGATCTTTATCCAATGGTTAAGTGGGAAGAGGAGAATCGACTGGCCGTTTTTCAATTTTCAGGCTCCAGTCGCCACTTCCTTTTGTAATCCTTTAGCTAGGCTCGAGAGCTGGGAACAATATGTGTTATTTTGCTTGTCTCCTTTTCTACTAAAAATGAGGTGGGGAACCCCTTTTCATAATAAAAAAGACATCAGCGTATTAAAGGTTAATTCCATGAAATTAAAAAAATAGTGTTTTTCTTTAAATTGTCCATTGAATTAACGCAATTTTTTTGCGAGAAAACATCAGATCTATTCATCTTCAATAATGGCAGTACAACAAACACTAAAAATAATAAAAATTACATCCAGATTCATAGACCACCTAGCGACGACTACAAGCATTGAAGCGAGCCGAAGGCGTGCCGCTGTCATCGCCCCTCCATCACCGGAGCCGGGCAAAACTTGTTGCTATTAGAGGGAATAAAGGTCTTTTTTACAGTTTTTTTAGTTTTTTGCTTTATTATATTTTTTTGTTTCTACTTACAGCCAAATATTTAGAGATTGTCCATTTGAAAATTGATGACGTGTCTCTAAATAGTGCATAATGAACGCAAAAAAGTCTGGAATTAAAATAAGTTTAAAAAAAATGCCTTTGTAACAGACGATTTTTCGTCCTAAACCCTCATACTTCGAAATAGATTGTCCAGTTTGAACACAAAGTGCATCTAGTTTTTGCCATAACCCTCTCAAATTTTTAGCACATGCTATGTGGGTAAAATCATGATACCATGGCAAGTTTCAACCTTTTCCGAGTTCATTTGTAGTGTTGTTCAATTTCAGAGTCATTTAACTCAAGAAAATCAATAAATGCATGAAAAATAGCAAATGAAGTCAGAAAAGGTTGAAAATTGATGACGTTACTTTGAATGGTGCATATTGAACGTACAAAAAGTCTGGAGTTAAAATAAGTTTAAAAATGAAATGCCTTTGTAACAGATGAGTTTTCGTCTGAAACTTTGATACTTCGAAAGAGATTGTCCAGTTTGTACACTAAGTGCATCCAGTTTTTGCCGTAACCTCTCTACTTTTTAGCACATGCTATGTGGGTGAAATGACGATACCATGCCCAGTTTCAACCTTTTCAGAGTTCATTTGTAGTGCTTTTCAATTGCAGGGTCATTTAGCTCGAAAAAATTAATAAATGCATGAAATATAGCAAATGAAGTCAGAAAGGGTTGAAAATTGATGAAATGGCTTTGAGTGGTGCATATTGAATGCACAATTTTTTGGATTTAATATAAGCTTAAAAAATGAAATGCCGTTGTAACACATGAGTTTTCATCCGAAACCCTGATACATTGAAAGAGTTTGTATAGCTTGTACATGAACTGCACCCAGTTTTTGTCGTAACCCTCTTAACTTTTTAGCACATGCTATGTTGGTGAAATGATAATTCAATGCCGAGTTTCAACATTTTCCGAGTTCATTTGTAGTGCTTTTCAATTTCAGGGTCATTTAGCTCAAAAAAATCAACAAATGCATGAAAAATAGCAAATGAAGTTAGAATGGGTTAAAAATTGATGACGTGGCTTTAAATGGTGCATAATAAACGCACAAAAATTCTGGAGTTAAAATAAGTTTTAAAAAATGAACTGCCTTTGTAACAGATGAGTTTTCGTCCGGAACCCTGATATTTCGAAAGAGATTGTCCAGTTTGTACATGAAGTGCATCTAGTTTTTGCCGTAACCCTCTCAACTTTTTAGCATATGCTATGTGAGTGAAATGATGATACGATGCCAAGTTTCAACCTTTTCTGAGTTCATTTGTAGTGCTTTTCAATTTCAGGGACATTTAGCTCAAGAAAAAACAATAAATGCATGAAAAATAGCAAATGAAGTCAAAAAGGGTTGAAAATTGATGATGTGGCTAACTGCGTATGATCAACCTTGCAAAATACATAGTTAAATATTTTGTTTGGACATAATTGCATTGATTAACTCCTACATAATGTTCTTTCGCGTTTCAAATGCCAAAACACATATATACCCTAACTATTACAAAGACTCCCTCCGGTTTGTCCGAAGTGGCACTTTCCAGATAAGTCCGGAAACTCACTAGAGAAGAAAGTGATGACGGTGAAGCCGGTCACATCCCGGAGTGGGATCTTGGGGTATAAAACTTTTTCTGCGCGTATGTCCCTTTGCGCCGTAACCATAGGCAATATTCATCATTTAAATGAATGCTTGGGTCAGTCTTCACTGTGAAGAGAGCAATTTCATGAAACTTTTCATAATCTTCTAACATGTCTGTCTTGTCCACACTCCCACGATGTTTCTTTTCCCTGAAAGAACTGCTACTTCTTGAGCTTGCGTTGGTTATTCCCTTGAAAAGGAAAGGGCGATGAAGCAAAAGTAGAGATAAGTATTTCCCTCAATTTGAGAACCAACGTATCAATCCAGTAGGAGACAATGCACTGATCATCGAATACCTGCACAAACAATCAAACAAACTTGCACCCAAAGCGATAAAGGGGTTGTCAATCCCTTCACGGCTACTTGCAAAAGTGAGATTTGATAGAGATAGATAAACGATAGAGTATGTATTTTTGGTATTTTTGGTTTATATATCGGGAAGTAAAAGATTGCAAGAATAGTAGATCAGAAACTTGTATGATGGAAATTGACTCGGGGGCCATAGGTTTCACTAGAGGCTTCTCTCAAGATAGAAAATAATACGGTAGGTGAACAAATTATTGTCGAGCAATTGATCGAAAAGCGCAAAGTTATGACGATATCTAAGGCAATGATCATGAGTATAGGCATCACGTCCGTGTCAAGTAGACCGACTCCTGCCTGCATAATATTACTCGACACACCGACCGCTATCCAGCATGCATCTTGAGTATTAAGTTCATAAAGAACGGAGTAACGCACTAAGTAAGATGATATGATGTAGAGGAATTAACTCAAGAAATATGATGAAAACCCCATCTTTTTATCCTTGATGGCAACAATATAATAAGTGCCTTGCTGCCCGTACTGTTACTGGAAAAGGACACCGCAAGATTGAACCCAAAGCTAAGCACTTCTCCCATTGCAATAAAAACCAATAAAGTTGGCCAAACCAAACCGATAGTTCGAAGAGAATTACAAAGTTATTAAATCATGCATATAAGAATTCAGATAAGATTCAAATAATATTTATAGATAAGTTGATCATAAATCCACAATTCATCGGATCTTGGCAGACGCACCGCAAAAAAGTGTTACATCAAATGGATATCCAAGAACATCGAGGAGAACATGGTATTGAGAATCAAAGAGAGAGAAGAAGCCATCTAGCTACTAGGTATGGACCCGTAGGTCTGTGGTAAACTACTCACGCTTCATAAGAGGGGCAATGGTGTTGATGTAGAAGCCCTCCATTATCGAATCTCCCTCCGGCAGAACACCGGAAAAGGTCCCTAGATGGGATCTCACGGGTACAGAAGGTTGCGGCGGCGGAAAAGTATTTTCGTGGATGCCTCTGTTGGTTTGGGGATATATGGGAATATATAGGCGAAAGAATTAGGTCAGGATCGCAGGTGCACGAGGGGGGCACAAGGGTGGGGGGCGCGCCCTCCGTCCTTGTGGCCGCCTCGTGGCTACTCTGATTTCATCTCCAAGTCTCCTGGTTGTCTTCTAGTCCAAGAAAAATCATCGCGAAGGTTTTATTCCATTTGGACTCTGTTTGGTATTCTTTTTTTGCAAAAACAGGAACTGGCACTAGGCTCTAGGTTAATAGGTTAGTCCCAAAAATAATGTAAAATAGCATATTAATGCATATAAAACATCCAAAACAGATAATATAATAGCATGGAACAATCAAAAATTATAGATACGTCGGAGACGTATCAAGAACTATGTGGCGCTTTGGCTCATCGTATGATGTAATTGCTTCCTTATATTTTCTTTTTCTCATATTGGTAGACACGTCCTTCACATAGAAAACCTGCGCCACATCATTGGCTAGGACGAATGGTTCGTCTGTGTACCCAAGATTGTTGAGATCCATTGTTGTCATTCCGTACTACGGATCTTCCTTTACCCTGCTTCATGTCAGATTGACCCATTTGCACCGAAACAAAGGGACCTTCAAATCATGTCCATAGTCAAGTTCCTATATCTCCTCTATGTAACCACAATATGTGTCCTTTGGCCTATTGGTGTTTGCTGCATCAAAAGCGGACACCACTGTTTTCGTTGGTGCTCATTTTATCTTGGGCGATCGTGTAAAATGTATTCCCATTTATCTCGTACCCTTTGAAAGTCGATATAGTCGAAAATGGTGACTTGGCCAGCAAGTATAGCTCATCTACAACAGAGTCGTCATGCAAGGGATGTGTTTGCACCCAATCGCTGAATGATGCCATGTGTGTACGATTGATCCAGGTCTTAGACTGCTCTGGGTTCTTGGATCATACACTATCCTGGTGTTCCTCGATATATGGAGCCCCCAAGATGGAATTTTGTAGAACTGTGTAGTGTGCTTGTGCCCAAGAATGTTTGTCCATACATATTACTAAATCCTTTCCTAGCATGCCTTCTCCACCCAATCTGCTCTCATGCCGCGATTCGGGAACTGAAGGAAATATGCCCTAGAGGCAATAATAAAGTTATTATTTATTTCCTTATATCATGATAAATGTTTATTATTCATGCTAGAATTGTATTAACCGGAAACATAATACATGTGTGAATACATAGACAAACAGAGTGTCACTAGTATGCCTCTACTTGACTAGCTCGTTAATCAAAGATGGTTATGTTTCCTAACCATAGACATGAGTTGTCATTTGATTAACGGGATCACATCATTAGGAGAATGATCTGATTGACATGACCCATTCCGTTAGCCTAGCACTTGATCGTTTAGTATGTTGCTATTGCTTTCTTCATGACTTATACATGTTCCTGTAACTATGAGAATATTCAAATCTCGTTTACAGGAGGAACACTTTGGGTACTACCAAACGTCACAACGTAACTGGGTGATCATAAAGGAGTACTACAGGTGTCTCCAAAGGTACTTGTTGGGTTGGCGTATTTCGAGATTAGGTTTTGTCACTCCGATTGTCGGAGAGGTATCTCTGGGCCTTCTCGGTAATACACATCACATAAGCCTTGCAAGCATTACAACTAATGAGTTAGTTGTAAGATGATGTATTGCAGAACGAGTAAAGAGACTTGCCAGTAACGAGATTGAACTAGGTATTGGATACCGACGATCGAATCTCGGGTAAGTAACATACCGATGACAAAGGGAACAACGTATGTTGTTATGCGGTCTGACCGATAAAGATCTTCGTAGAAAATGTAGGAACCAATATGGGCATCCAGGTCCGCTATTGGTTATTGACCGGAGATGTGTCTCGGTCATGTCTACATTGTTCTCGAACCGTAGGGTCCGCACGCTTAAGGTTTCGATGGCGGTTATATTATGAGTTTGTGTATTTTGATGTACGAAGGTTGTTCGAGTCCGGATATGATCACGGACATAACGAGGAGTCTCGAAATGGCGAGACATAAAGATTAATATATTGGACGGATATATTTGGATACCGGAAAGGTTCCGGAGAAGTTTGGAGCTCCGGAGGTTACGGAACCCCGGGAGGTATATGGGCCTTATTGGGCCCATGTAGGAGGAAGGAGAAGGAACAAGGGAGGCGCGCCCCCAAGCCCAATCCGAATTGGGGAAGGGGCGGCCCCTTTCCTTTCTCCTTCCCCTCTTCCTATTCCTACTACTAGTACTACTTCCTAATACTAGTACTCCTTCCTTTCCCTCCAAATAAGATAAGGAAAGAGGGAAACCTACTTGGAGTAGGTTTCCCTCCTATGGTGCGCCCCCTTGGGCGGCCACCTCCTCCCTCCCTCCTTTATATCACGGGAGGGGGCACCCTAGGACACACAAGTTGATCCTTGAGATCGTTCCTTAGCCGTGTGCGGTGCCCCCTCCACCATATTCCACCTCGGTCATATCGTAGCGGTGCTTAGGTGAAGCCCTGCGTCGGTGAAACATCAAGATCGTCACCACGCCGTCGTCTTGTGGAACTCCTTATCCCGGAGCTTTGCTGGATCGGAGCCCGTGGAGCGTCATCGAGCTGAGCGTGTGCCAAGAACTCGGAGGCGCCGGAGTAACGGCGCTGGGATCGGCTGGATCGTGAGGAGAACGTACGACTACTTCCTCTACGTCATCATCGACTCGGAGGTGCCGGAGCAACGGTGCTGGGATCGGCAGGATCGCAAGGAGAACGTACGACTACTTCCTCTACGTTGTGATCGCTTCCGCTTACGGTCTACGAGGGTACGTAGACAACACTCTCCCCTCTCGTTGCTATGCCATCACCATGGTCCTGTGTGTACGTAGGAAAAAATTTGAAATTACTGCGTTCCCCAACAGTGGCATCCGAGCCAGGTTTTATGCGTTGATGTCATATGCACGAGTAG
The DNA here is from genome assembly GCA_021605145.1 of Aegilops bicornis. Lineage (NCBI taxonomy): Eukaryota > Viridiplantae > Streptophyta > Magnoliopsida > Poales > Poaceae > Aegilops > Aegilops bicornis. Next base: position 48,829,985 of record CM038670.1, on the reverse strand, counting down.
AACACAAGTGAGTTGTGGGCGATACAAGTCATACTGCCTACCAGCATGTCATACTTTGGTTCAGCGGTATTGTGAGATGAAGCGGCCCGGACCGACATTACGCCAGACGCTTACGCGAGACTGGTTTCACCGCTACGAGCATTAGGTGCTTAAAGGTGGCTGGCGGGTGTCTGTCTCTCTCACTTTAGTTGAACCGAGTGTGGCTACGCCCGGTCCTTGAGAAGGTTAAAACGGAGTCTATTTGACGAAGTATCGTTGTGGTTTTGATGCGTAGGTAAGAACGGTTCTTGCTCAGCCCGTAGCAGCCACGTAAAAACTTGCAACAACAAAGTAGAGGACGTCTAACTTGTTTTTGCAGGGCATGTTGTGATGTGATATGGTCAAGACGTGATGCTATATTTTATTGTATGAGATGATCATGTTTTGTAACCGAGTTATCGGCAACTGGCTAGAGCCATATGGTTGTCGCTTTATTGTATGAAATGCAAACGCCCTGTAATTGCTTTACTTTATCACTAAGCGGTAGCGATAGTCGTAGAAGCAATAGATGGCGTAAACGACAACGATGCTACGATGGAGATCAAGGTGTCGCGCCAGGTGACGATGGTGATCATGACGGTGCTTCGGAGATGGAGATCACAAGCACAAGATGATGATGGCCATATCATATCACTTATATTGATTGCATGTGATGTTTATCCTTTATGCATCTTATTTTGCTTTGATTGACGGTAGCATTTTAAGATGATCTCTCACTAAAATTATCAAGTAGTGTTCTCCCGGAGTATGCACCGTTGCCAAAGTTCGTCCTGCCGAGACACCACGTGATGATCGGGTGTGATAAGCTCTCACGTCCATCTACAACGGGTGCAAGCCAGTTTTGCACACGCAGAATACTCAGGTTATACTTGACGAGCCTAGCATATGCAGATATGGCCTCGGAACACGGAGACCGAAAGGTCGGCGTGAATCATATAGTAGATATGATCAACATAAGATGTTCACCATTGAAAACTACTCCATCTCACGTGATGATCGGTTATGGTTTAGTTGATTTGGATCACGTGATCACTTAGATGACTAGAGAGATGTCTGTCTAAGTGGGAGTTCTTAAGTAATATGATTAATTGAACTTAAATTTATCATGAACTTAGTACTGATAGTATCTTGCTTGTCTATGTCTGTTTGTAGATAGATGGCTCGTCTTTGTTGTTCCGTTGAATTTTAATGCGTTCCTTGAGAAAGCAAAGTTGAAAGATGATGGTAGCAATTACACGGACTGGGTCCGTAATCGAGGATTATCCTCATTGCTGCACGGAAGAGTTACGTCCTGGATGCACCGCTAGGTGCCAGACTCGCTGGCTGATGCAACCGACGACGTTAAGAACGTCTGGCGAAAGCAAAGCTGATGACTACTCTATAGTTCAGTGTGCCATGCTACGGCTTAGAACCGGGTCTTCAACGACGTTTTGAAAGTCGTGGAGCATATGAGATGTTCCAAGAGTTGAAGTTGATATTTCAACAGAATGCCCGGATTGAGAGATATGAAGTCTCCAATAAGTTCTATAGCTGCAAAATGGAGGAGAATGGGTGCATCGGTGAGCACATACTCAGAATGTCCGGGTATTACAATCACTTGACTCAACTGGGAGTTGATCTTCCGGATGATTGTGTCATTGACAGAATTCTTCAATCACGCCACCAAGCTACAAAGGCTTCGTGATGAACTATAATATGCAAGGGTTAGTAAAGACTATGCTCGAGCTCTTACATAATCTTTGAAAGCTGCGGAGGTAGAAATCAAGAAGGAGCATCAAGTGTTGATGGTCAATAAGACCACTAGTTTCAAGAAGAAAGGCAAAGGGAAGAAGAAGGGAACTTCAAGAAGAACAGCAAACAAGTTGCTGCTCAAGGGAAGAAACCCAAGTCTGGACCTAAACCTGGCCCGAGTGCTTCTACTGCAAGCGGTCAGTCCTTTGGAAGCGGAACTGCCCCAAGTATTTGGCGGATAAGAAGGATGGCAAGGTGAACAAAGGTATATGTGATATACATGTTATTGATGTGTACCTTACTAGAGCTCGCAGTAGCACTGGGTATTTGATACTGGTTACATTGCTAATATTTGCAACTAAAAGCAGGACTACAGATTGCGAACAACGGCAAAGGACGAGGTGACGATGCGCGTGGGAAATGGTTCCAAAGTCGATGTGATCGCGGTCGGCACGCTACCTCTACATCTACCTTCGGGATTAGTTTTAGACCTAAATAATTGTTATTTGGTGCCGCGTTAAGCATGAACATTATATCTGGATCTTGTTTGATGCGAGACGGTTATTCATTTAAATCAGAGAATAAAGGTTGTTCTATTTATATGAATAATATCTTTTATGGTCATGCACCCTTGAAGAGTGGTCTATTTTAATGAATCTCGATAGTAGTGATACACATATTCATAATGTTGAAACCAAAAGATGCAGAGTTGATCTTGATAGTGCGACTTATTTGTGGCATTGCCGTTTAGGTCATATCGGTATAAAGCGCATGAAGAAACTCCATCTTGATGGACTTTTGGAGTCACTTGATTATGAATCACTTGGCACTGCGAACCGTGCCTCATGGGCAAGATGACTAGAACCCGTTCTCCGGTACTATGGAGAGAGCAACAGATTTGTTGGAAATCATACATACAGATGTATGTGGTCCAATGAATGTTGAGGCTCGTGGCGGATATCGTTATTTTCTCACCTTCACAGATGATTTAAGCAGATATGGGTATATCTTCTTAATGAAACATAAGTCTGAAACATTTGAAAAGTTCAAAGAATTTCAGAGTGAAGTTGAAAATCATCGTAATAAGAAAATAAAGTTTCTACGATCTGATCGTGGAGGCGAATATTTGAGTTACGAGTTTGGTCTACATTTGAAACAATGCGGAATAGTTTCACAACTCACGCCACCGGAACACCACAGCGCAATGGTGTGTCCGAACGTCAGAATCGCACTTTACTAGATATGGTGCGATCTATGATGTCTCTTACAGATTTACCGCTATCGTTTTGGGGTTATGCTCTTGAGACGGCCGCATTCACGCTGAATAGAACACCGTCAAAATCCGTTGAGACGACACCTTATGAACTGTGGTTTAGCAAGAAACCAAAGTTGTCGTTCTTAAAGTTTGGGGATGCGATGCTTATGTGAAAAAACTTCAACCTGATAAGCTCGAACCTAAATCGAGAAATGTATCTTCATAGGATACCCAAAGGAGACAGTTGGGTACACCTTCTATCACAGATCCGAAGGCAAGACATTTGTTGCTAAAATGGATCCTTTCTAGAGAAGGAGTTTCTCTCGAAAGAAGTGAGTGGGAGGAAAGTAGAACTTGATGAGGTAATCTGTACCTTCTCCCTTATTTGAAAGTAGTTTATCACGTAAACCAGTTTCTGCGATATCTACACCAAATAGTGAGGAAGTTGATGATGTTGATCATGAAACTTCAGATCAAGTTACTACAGAACCTCGTAGATCAACCAGAATAAAAACCGCACCAGAGTGGTACGGCAATCCTGTTCTGGAAGTCATGCTACTAGATCATGATGAACCTACGAACTATGAAGAAGCGATGGTGAGCCCAGATTCCGCAAAAATGGCTTGAGGCCATGAAATCCGAGATGGGATCCATGTATGAAAACAAAGTGTGGACTTTGGTTGACTTGCCGAAGGTCGGCAAGCAATAGAAAACAAGTGGATCTTCAAGAAGAAGACCGACGCTGACGGTAATATTGCTTGTCTACAAAGCTCGACTTGTCGCAAAGGGTTTTCGACAAGTTCAAGGGGTTGACTACGATGAGACCTTCTCACCCGTAGTGATGCTTAAGTCTGTCCGAATCATGTTAGCAATTGCCGCATTTTATGATTATGAAATTTGGCAAATGGATGTAAAGACCGCATTCCTGAATGGGTTTACGGAAGAAGAGTTGTATATGATGCAACCAGAAGGTTTTATCGATCCAAAGGGAGCTAACAAAGTGTGCAAGCTCCAAATGATCCATTTATGGACTGGTGCAAGCATCTCGGAGTTGGAATAAACGCTTTGATAGTGTGATCAAAGTATTTGGGTTTATCTGAGACTTTTGGAGAAGCCTATATTTACAAGAAAGTGAGTGGGAGCTCAGTAGCATTTACGATATTATATGTAGATGACATATTATTGATCGAAAATGATATAGAATTTCTGGATAGCATAAAGGGATACTTGAACAAGAGTTTTTCGATGAAAGACCTTGGTGAAGCTGCTTACATATTGGGCATCAAGATCTATAGAGATAGATCAAGACGCTTAATTGGACTTTCACAAAGCACATACCTTGATAAAGTTTTGAAGAGGTTCAAAATGGATCAGGCAAAGAAAGGTTTTTTACCTGTATTACAAGGTGTGAAGTTGAGTCGGACTCAATGCCCGACCACAGCAGAAGATAGAGAGAAAATGAAAGATGTTCCTATGCTTCAGCCATAGGCTCTATCATGTATGCAATGCTGTGTACCAGACCTGACGTATGCTTAGCTGTAAGCTTGGCAGAAGGTACCAAAGTAATCCAGAGTGGATCAATTTGGACAGCGGTCAAGAACATCCTGAAATACCTGAAAAGGACTAAGGATATGTTTCTCGTATATGGAGGTGACAAAGAGCTAGTCGTAAATGGTTACGTCGATGCAAGCTTTTACACTGATCCGGACGATTCTAAATCGCAAACCGGATACGTGTTTTTGTTAAACGGTGGAGCTGTCAGTTGGTATAGTTCTAAACAAAGCGTCGTGGCGGGATCTACATGTGAAGCGGAGTACATAGCTGCTTCGGAAGCAGCAAATGAAGGAGTCTGGATGAAAGAGTTCATTTCCGATCTAGGTGTTGTACCTAGTGCATCGGGACCAATGAAGATCTTCTGTGACAATCTTGGTGCAATTGCCTTGGCAAAGGAATCCAGATTTCACAAGAGGACCAAGCATATCAAGAGACGCTTCAATTCCATTCGGGACCAAGTCCAAGTGGGAGACATAGAGATTTGCAAAATACATACGGATCTGAATGTTGCAGACCCGTTGACTAAGCCTCTTCCACGAGCAAAACATGATCAAAGCACCAAGACTCCATGGGTGTTAGAATCATTCTTGAGTGAACTAGATTATTGACTCTAGTGCAAGTGGGAGACTCAAGGAAATATGCCCTAGAGGCAATAATAAAGTTATTATTTATTTCCTTATATCATGATAAATTTTTATTATTCATGCTAGAATTGTATTAACCGGAAACATAATACATGTGTGAATACATAGACAAACAGAGTGTCACTAGTATGCCTCTACTTGACTAGCTCGTTAATCAAAGATGGTTATGTTTCCTAACCATAGACATGAGTTGTCATTTGATTAACGGGATCACATCATTAGGAGAATGATCTGATTGACATGACCCATTCCGTTAGCCTAGCACTTGATCGTTTAGTATGTTGCTATTGCTTTCTTCATGACTTATACATGTTCCTGTAACTATGAGATTATGCAACTCCAGTTTACCGGAGGAACACTTTGGGTACTACCAAACGTCACAACGTAACTGGGTGATCATAAAGGAGTACTACAGGTGTCTCCAAAGGTACTTGTTGGGTTGGCGTATTTCGAGATTAGGTTTTGTCACTCCGATTGTCGGAGAGGTATCTCTGGGCCTTCTCGGTAATACACATCACATAAGCCTTGCAAGCATTACAACTAATGAGTTAGTTGTCAGATGATGTATTACGGAACGAGTAAAGAGACTTGCCAGTAACGAGATTGAACTAGGTATTGGATACCGACGATCGAATCTCGGGTAAGTAACATACCGATGACAAAGGGAACAACGTATGTTGTTATGCGGTCTGACCGGTAAAGATCTTCGTAGAAAATGTAGGAACCAATATGGGCATCCAGGTCCCGCTATTGGTTATTGACCGGATATGTGTCTCGGTCATGTCTACATTGTTCTTGAACCGTAGGGTCCGCACGCTTAAGGTTTCGATGACGGTTATATTATGAGTTTGTGTATTTTGATGTACCGAAGGTTGATCGGAGTCCCGGATATGATCACGGACATAACGAGGAGTCTCGAAATGGTCGAGACATAAAGATTAATATATTGGACGGATATATTTGGACACGGAAAGGTTCCGGAGAAGTTTGGAGCTCGGGAGGTTACCGGAACCCCGGGAGGTATATGGGCCTTATTGGGCCCATGTAGGAGGAAGGGAGAAGGAACAAGGGAGGCGCCCCAAGCCCAATCCGAATTGGGGAGGGGGCCCCCTTTCCTTTCTCCTTCCCCTCTTCCTATTCCTACTACTAGTACTACTTCATAATACTAGTACTCCTTCCTTTCCCTCCAAATAAGATAAGGAAGAGAGGAAACCTACTTGGAGTAGGTTTCCCCCTCCTATGGTGCGCCCCCCTTGGGCGGCCACCTCCTCCCTCCCTCCTTTATATACGGGAGGGGGCACCCTAGGACACACAAGTTGATCCTTGAGATCGTTCCTTAGCCGTGTGCGGTGCCCCTCCACCATATTCCACCTCGGTCATATCGTAGCGGTGCTTAGGTGAAGCCCTGCGTCGGTGAAACATCAAGATCGTCCACCACGCCGTCTTGACGGAACTCCTTCTCCCGGAGCTTTGCTGGATCGGAGCCCGTGGAGCGCCATCGAGCTGAACGTGTGCCAAGAACTCGGAGGCGCCGGAGTAACGGGCGCTGGGATCGGCTGGATCGTGAGGAGAACGTCGACTACTTCCTCTACGTCATCATCGACTCGGAGGTGCCGGAGTAACGGCGCTGGATCGGCAGGATCGCGAGGAGAACGTCACGACTACTTCCTCTACGTTGTGATCGCTTCCGCCACGGTCTACGAGGGTACGTAGACAACACTCTCCCCTCTCGTTGCTATGCCATCACCATGGTCCTGTGTGTGCGTAGGAAAATTTTTGAAATTACTGCGTTCCCCAACAGGAACACCAATCGGCTTAAGGTCAAGAATAAAGTCAACACAAAACTCAATGACCTCCTCTGTTTCATGGCCCTTGGAGATGCTTCCTTCTGACCTAGCACGACTATGAACATATTCCTTTAAGACTCCCATGAATCTCGCAAAGGGGAACATATTGTATAGAAATACAGGACCCAGAATGACAGTCTCGTCGACTAGGTGAACTAGGACGTGCGTCATGACATTGAAGAAGGATGGTGGGAACACCAATTAAAAACTGACAAGGCATTGCACAAAATCATTCTGTAACCTTGGTAGGATTTCTGGATCAATTACCTTCTGAGAGATTGAGGAATAAACATAGCCTCACACTGGCTAATCGAACGTTTTCCGTAGAAGCCCCCTCAATGCAACCGGAAGCAGTTGCGTCATAGTCACGTGGCAGTCATGAGACTTTAGGTTCTGGAACTTTTTCTCCGCCATATTTTTTATTCCCTTTATATACGACGAGAAGCCAGACGGGACCTTCATACCGAGCAGACATTCAAAGAATATTTCCTTCTCTTCTTTGGTAAGAGCGTAGCTGGCAGGATCTTGATACAGCTTTGGATGCATGTTGTCTTTTTCGTGCATACGTTGCAGGTCCTTCCATGCCTCCGGTGTATCTTTTGTCTTCCCATACATGCCAAAGAAGCCTAGCATGTTCACGCAAAGATTCTTCATCACATGCATCATGGCGATTGCAGAGCGGAGCTCTAGGTCTTTCTAATAGGGTAGGTCCCAAAATATAGATTTCTTCTTCCACATGGGTGCGTGTCCGTCAGCGTCATTCAGAATAGATTGTCCGCCAGGACCCTTTCCAAAGATTACTTGTAAATCCTTGACCATATCAAGTATATCATCGCCAATACGGTGGGGAGGCTTCTTTCGGTGATTTGTATCACCTTTGAAATGATTGCCTTTCTCTCTTAGGAGATGCTTGATCGAAAGAAATCGATGATATCCCGGGTACACATTTTTCTTACATTTATCCAAATATATACTTTCGATATCATCTAAACAGTGCGTGCATGATACGTCTCCAACGTATCTATAATTTTTGATTGTTCCATGCTATTATATTACCCCTTTTGGATGTTTATGGGCTTTATTTTACACATTTATATCATTTTTGGGACTAACCTACTAACCGGAGGCCCAGCTGATACGTCTCCAACGTATCTATAATTTTTGATTGCTCCATGCTATATTATCTACTGTTTCGGGCAATATTGGGGCTTTATTATCCACTTTTATATTATTTTTGGGACTAACCTATTAACCGGAGGCCCAGCCCAGAATTGATGTTTTTGCCTATTTCAGTGTTTCGAAGAAAAGGAATATCAAACAGAGTCCAAAAGACACGAAACTCCACGGAACCTGTTTTGGACCAGAAGAAGCCCATTGAGTGCAGAAGCTCACCAGGGAGTCGAGCTGCCCACGAGGGTGGGGGCGCGCCCACCCACAGGCGCGCCCCTACCTCGTGGCCAGCCCGGAAGTCCACCGATGTCCTCCCTGCACCCATATATACTCTCGTACCCTAAAACTTCCAGAATGGAGATTAGGTCAGAAGTTCCACCGCCGCAAGCCTCTGTAGCCACGAGAAATCAATCTAAGCCCTCTCCGGCACCCTGCCGGAGGGGGCCATCATCACCGGTGGCCATGGAGGAGTATCCCTGAGGGGTCTTCATCATCATGAAGGCCAAGGACCAGAGGATGGAGGCCATGGAGGAGGAAGCACAAGGGGGAGAACCTCTCCTCCTCTCTTCCAGTGGCGCCGGAGTGCCATCGGGAGGGGAATCATCGCCACGGTGATCGTCTTCATCAACATCACCATCATCATCACCATCCTCATCTCTTTTACAAGGTCCACTCTCCCGCAAACCGCTGTAATCCCCTACTTGAACATGGTGCTTTATGCCACATATTATGATCCAATGATGTGTTGCCATCCTATGATGTTTTGAGTAGATATCTTTTGTCTTTGGGTTGATTGATGATCTAGATTGGTATGAGTTGTATGTTTTACTTTGGTGCTGTCCTATGATGCCCTACGTGTCGCGCAAGCGTGAGGGATTCCCGCTGTAGGGTGTTGCAATACGTTCATGATTCGCTTATAGTGGGTTGCGTGAGTGACTGAAACACAAACCCGAGTAAGAGGGATTGTTGCGTGTGGGAATAAAGAGGACTTGATGCTTTAATGCTATGGTTGGGTTTTACCTTAATGATCTTTTGTAGTTGCGGATGCTTGCTAGAGTTCCAATCATAAGTGCATATGATCCAAGTAGAGAAAGTATGTTAGCTTATGCCTCTCCCTCATATGAAACTGCAATAGTGATTGCCGGTCTTGTTAACAATTGCCTAGGACAATTCCGCACACCGATCCACCATTATTCCACACTCGCTATTTATATTATGTAGTAATATATTCTAACTTTACGATAACAGCACCTGCTTTTATGTTTTAGCTCTCCGTTACCATGCAAAGTTATCCTCTTCATACCCACAACGTAGTTTTATTTCTAGTTGCTAGTTGGAAGTAAACGTTCGGTGCACGTAGAGTCGTATCAGTGGCAGATAGGGCTTGAGAGAATATTGATCTTACCTTTAGCTCCTTGTGGGTTCGACACTCCATACTTATCACTTCCACCTATGGAGAGTGCTACGATGATTCCTTGCACTTGGGGATTATCAAGCTCTTTTTCGGCGCCGCGTTCTTGGGAGCAATAGCGTGGGGTTGATATTCTCGTGTGTGCTTGTTTGCTTTCTTCACTAAGTAGATTTTGTTTTTCCTTTTTGTTTCTATTTAGTTGTGGGTGAAACATACAAATAAAATTTAAAAATGAAAATACAAAAAAAATTATTACTTGCCTTTCATGCCTAAAAAGTTTTTCAAAAAGAGAAGTGATTGGAAGGTTTTGCATTGAAGAAGTGAGGGTCGACCTTGAGCACTTGTGCTCATGCTCACGGAAACAATGTAGAATTTTTCATGGAAGTTTCTCTGTAAATAATTATCCCCTTGTATATATTCATTGTATTATAAAAATAATATGCCAAGCTTTGGTTTTAGGATGATTAGATTGCTTGTTTGCTTTGTGCAAAACAAAAACAGAAACTTTGGCTGTAGTGCATGAATTTAGATTTTTAACTGGAATGTCAAATGGTTCTGATTCTTTTTTCACATTACTTCTGTACAAATTTTTCAAATTGTCAAATTTATTTTATAATTTTAGGAGTTACAGAAGTTTGGCAAACTTCCAGATTACTACAGACTGTTCAGTTTTTAACAGATTCTGTTTTGCGTGTGTTGTTTGCTTATCTCGATGAATCTATGAGTAGTATCGAAGGGTATGAACCATAGAAAAGTTGGAATACAGTAGATTTAACATCAATACAAATAAAGAATGAGTTCATTACAGTACCTAAAGGTAGTGATTTGCTTTATTACACTAACGGATCTCACAAGTTTTTGTTAAAGTTTTGTGTGTATGAAGTGTCCGAAGGTCGAGGAGCTATCAATATGAGAAGAATAAAGAGAGGCAAGAGTTCAAGCTTGGGGATGCCCAAGGCACCCCAAGTAAATATTTCAAAGTATACTCAAGCATCTAAGCTTGGGGATGCCCTGGTTGGCATCCCATCTTTCTTCTTCAACAAATATCGATATACCTCGGTTTTTGTTTTGTTCACATGATTTGTGTCCTTTGTGTTTTTCCTTTTCTTCAAGAACCATGCTATCATGAGATAGCCCTTCATTGATTTATAGAATATTTCATGTGCTTCACTTAAATCTTTTAAGTATGATCTTATAGAATTACTCTTTGTGCTTCACTTAAATCTTTTGAGTATGGTTTTATAGAATGCTTCATGTGCTTCACTTATACATTTTGAGCTTGGATATTGGTCAGTTGTAGAATGCTCCATGAACTTCACTTATATCTTTTGGAGTATGAATAATACTATCATTTAAAGTGGGTTGGAAGAGTGTCAACTTTAGGAATTAGTGATCCCACTATTTTGGAGGATGTTGAAACTTAGTGTGATATTTATGAAAGTGGATTCGGAAGAGTGTCAACTTTAGCTAGTAATGATTCCACTATTTCGGAAGAGGTTCCAATTGAGTATGAGAACAAAGTTGCTATCCATGATACTACTGAAAATTATTATGAGGGAGGAATACATGCTTGCAGGAGTTGCAATAATATTAAGTTTCCTCTCTATGTGCTTAAAGTTTTGAAGTTATACTTGTTTTGCCTTCCTATGCTAGTTGATTCTTGTTCCCATAAGTTGTGTGATCACAAAATCCCTAGGCATAGGAAGTGTGTTATATTTAAATATGCTAGTCATATTCTTCAAGATGCTTTCTTTGAGTTTCAATTCCTATCTTTAAAGTGAGCATCATTGAAATCATCATGCCTAGCTAAAAGGCATTAAAGAAAAGCGCTTGTTGGGAGACAACCCAATATTTATACTTACTGTTTTTGTGTGTCCACATGATTAAGATACTGTATTAATCATGTTTTATGCTTTTTGTTTCAATAAAGTGCCAAGTAAGACCTTTGGGAAGACTTGGGTGAAAGTTAATGTGATCTTGCTGTAAAAAACAGAAACTTTGCGCTCACGAGAATAGATGTCATTTTTTACAGAAGAGTGATTTTGAGTTGATTCTTTTTGCAGAAGGTTAATAGAAAAATTCCTCACGTCCACCAATTTATTTTATAATTTTTGGAGTAGCAGAAGTATGGTTATTGTTCAGATCATTACAGACTGTTCTGTTTCTGACAGATTCTGTTTTCATTGCATAGTTTGCTTGTTTTCTAGTTTCTATGACTTATATTCTTTAATATAAATTGTAGAAATGATATGGTACAGTAGGAATTGTGTGAAAACAATTATGAACCTTGTCTTTGTCAGTACCAAAGTGAATGGTGTGCTCTTTATCATACTAACCTACCTCACGAAGTTTGGCTAAGTTTTGTGTGATTGAAGTTTTCAAGTTTTGGGTGACATATCGATATGAGGAGAATAAGGAGTGGAAAGACCCTAAGCTTGGAGATGACCAAGGCACCCCAAGGTAATATTCAAGGAAGACTCAAGTGCCTAAGCTTGGGGATGCCCCGGAAGGCATCCCCTCTTGCGTCTTGAAAACTATCGGTACATCTCACTCGGAGCTATATTTTTATTCGTCACATGATATGTGTTTTACTTGGAGCGTCATTTTCTTTTGTTAGTATTAGCTTGATGTTATTTAGAATAGTGTTTTGCATCTTTATTTTCAATAAAAATGTCAAGGATAGCCTTTACCATGTTTATTTTGCTAGTATACATGTTGCTGTTTGAAAACAGAAAGTTTACCGCTGTTGCAAAAATTCCTTAGAAAAGTCAGAATGTGCTAAAATGTTGAAAGCTTTTGCATAATAATCTCTGATAAATTTACTACAGTGGGAATTTTCTTTCATAATTTTTGGAGTTAGGGAAGTATGATGAATCTTGCATTCTTTACAGACTATACTGTTTTGGCAGATTGCTGTAATGGTTGCATTGTTTGCATATGTTTGCTTGTTTAATGATTATATTTGAGGATGGGAGTGTTAAATATGCAGAGGAATTTAGTATGCAATTTTGAATAATAATTTTAGTAATTTGTTACAGTAGAAAATGATAAGGTTTTGCATTGGTTTATACTAACCTATCTCACGAGTTCTTGTTGAGTTTGGTGTGTATGAAGCTTTTGAGATTTAGGAAACCGGCGTATAAAAGGAATTAAGGAGGCACAAAAGCTTAAGCTTGGGGATGCCCCGGTAGGCATCCCACCTTTTCTCTTCAACAACTATCGGTTAGTGTCGGTTGAACCTAAGTTTTTGCTTCTTCATATGAGTTGTGCTATCCTTGCAATGTCATTTTATTTTGTTTTGCTTGCTGTTTGAATAAAATCATTGGATCTGAAATATTGAATGAAAAAGAATCCTCCCATGGCTAGTTAATAATTTTACTACTCAGTGTTCTTCACTCATATCTTTTGGAGTAGTTTGTCATTTGCTCACATGCTTCATGTCTATCCTATGAGTAAATGGTTGAATGAATTGAATGTCATAAATCCGAATTTATATATGTTTCATATGCTTATAACATGGTTAGTGATGACTTCACACATAGAAAGTATGAGGCATAAAAGTTGTTGAGAGTTGGCAAACGTAGTTTTGGTCATCGTTGCAATTAATAGGAAGTAATAAGGAAAGAGAGGTTCACATACAAATATATTATCTTGGACATCTTTTATGATTGTGAAGAACTCATTAAGTATGACATGCTAAAAGAGTTGACGTTGGGCAAGGAAGACAACGTAATGGTTTATGTTTTCGGACATCTCAGTTAAAGCATATTGTCATTGACTTTCCAAACATGTTGAGCTTGCCTTTCCCCCTCATGCTAGCCAAATTCTCAGCACCAAGTAGAGATACTACTTGTGCTTCCAAATACCCTTAAACCAGGTTTGCCATAAGAGTCCACCATATCTACCTATGGATTGAGTAAGATCCTTCAAGTAAGTTGTCATCGGTGCAAGCAATAAAAATTGCTCTCTAAATATGCATGACTTATTAGTGCAGAGAAAATAAGCTTTGTACGAACTTGTTGTGGAAGTAATAAAAGCGACGGACTGCATAATAAAGGTCCACATACAATTGGCAATATAAAGTGACGTTCTTTTGCATTAAGATTTTGTGCATCAACCCTAAACGCGCATGACAACCTCTGCTTCCCTCTGCGAAGGGCCTATCTTTTACTTTATGTTTTTACTTTATGCTTGAGTCAAGGTGATCCTCACCATTCCCTTTTTCATTTTATCCTTTGGCAAGCTCCTTGTGTTTGAAAGATCATGATATATATATCCAATTGGATGTAAGTTAGCATGGGCTATTATTGTTGACATCACCTAAAGGTGAATACGTTGGGAGGCAACACAATAAGCCCCTATCTTTCTCAAAGGTCCGCTGAAACTCCATAACCACAAGTATTGCGTGAGTGTTAGCAATTGTAGAAGACTATATGATAGTTGAGTATGTGGACTTGCTGAAAAGCTCTATTCTTGACTCTTTACGATGTTATGATAAATTGCAATTGCTTCAATGACTGAGATTATAGTTTGTTAGTTCTCAATGAAGTTTACGAACCATGCTTGACATTGTGAATAGATTGTTACTTGATCATGAAAAGTTTTATGAGATAAGCCGCTATTATGACACATATTGATGCTAGAAAAAGTGATTGGAATTATCATTGATCAAACTTAAGCACTTACTAGCATTCCGCATCAAAAATTATCTTTTTATCATTTACCTACTCGAGGACGAGCAGGAATTAAGCTTGGGGATGCTTGATACGTCTCCAACGTATCTATAATTTTTGGTTGCTCCATGCTATATTATCTACTGTTTCGGGCAATATTGGGGCTTTATTATCCACTTTTATATTATTTTTGGGACTAACCTATTAACCGGAGGCCCAGCCCAGAATTGCTGTTTTTGCCTATTTCAGTGTTTCGAAGAAAAGGAATATCAAACGGAGTCCAAAAGACCTGAAACTCCACGGAACCTGTTTTTGGACCAGAAGAAGCCCATTGAGTGCCGGGAGCTCACCAGGGGAGTCCCGGGCTGCCAACGAGGGTGGGGGGCGCGCCCCCTACCTCGTGGCCAGCCCGGAAGTCCACCGACGTCCTCCCTGCACCCATATATACTCTCGTACCCTAAAACTTCCAGAACGGAGATTCGATTAGAAGTTCCGCCGTCACAAGCCTCTGTAGCCACGAGAAATCAATCTAGGCCCTCTCCGACACCTTGCCGGAGGGGGCCATCATCACCGGTGGCCATGGAGGAGTATCCTGGAGGGGTCTTCATCATCATGAAGGCCAAGGACCAGAGGGTGGAGGCCATGGAGGAGGAAGCACAAGGGGGAGAACCTATCCTCCTCTCTTCTAGTGGCGCCGGAGTGCCATCAGGAGGGGAATCATCGCCACGGTGATCGTCTTCATCAACATCACCATCATCATCACCATCCTAATCTCTTTTACGCGGTCCACTCTCCTGCAAACCGTTGTAATCCCCTACTTGAACATGGTGCTTTATGCCACATATTATGATCCAATGATGTGTTGCCATCCTATGATGTTTTGAGTAGATATCTTTTGTCTTTGGGTTGATTGATGATCTAGATTGGTATGAGTTGTATGTTTTACTTTGGTGCCGTCCTATGGTGCCTTCCGTGTCGCGCAAGCGTGAGGGATTCCCGCTGTAGGGTGTTGCAATACGTTCATGATTCACTTATAGTGGGTTGCGTGAGTGACTGAAACACAAACCCGAGTAAGAGGGATTGTTGCGTGTGGGAATAAAGAGGACTTGATGCTTTAATGCTATGGTTGGGTTTTACCTTAATGATCTTTAGTAGTTGCGGATGCTTGCTAGAGTTCCAATCATAAGTGCATATGATCCAAGTAGAGAAAGTATGTTAGCTTATGCCTCTCCCTCATATGAAACTGCAATAGTGATTACCGGTCTTGTTAACAATTGCCTAGGACAATTCCTCACACCGATCCACCATTATTCCACACTCGCTATTTCTATTATTTAGTAATATATTCTAACTTTACGATAACAGCACCTACTTTTATGTCTTAGCTCTCCGTTACCATGCAAAGTTATCCTCTTCATACCTACAACGTAGTTTTATTTCTAGTTGCTAGTTGGAAGCAAACGTTCTGTGCACGTAGAGTCGTATCAGTGGCAGATAGGTCTTGAGAGAATATTGATCTTACCTTTAGCTCCTTGTGGGTTCGACACTCCATACTTATCACTTCCACCTATGGAGAGTGCTACGATGATTCCTTGCACTTGGGGATTATCACCAGCCCGTATTGTCGTGTTTTTGCCTATTTCAGTATTTCGAAGAAAAGGAATATCAAACGGAGTCCAAACGGAATGAAACCTTCGGGAGCGTGATTTTTGGAACGAACGTGATCCAGAGGACTTGGAGTGCAAGTCAAGAAGCAATCGAGGCGGCCAGGAGATAGGAGGGCGCGCCCACCCCTACAGGGCGCGCCCCCTGTCTCCTGGGCCCCTCGGGCGGCCACCGACATACTTCTTCCTCCTATATATACCTATGTACCCCGAAAACATCAAGGTAGCCAACAAAAAACAATTTCCACCGCCGTAACCTTTTGTATCCACGAGATCCCATCTTGGAGCCTTCGCCGGCGCTCCGCCGGAGGGGGAATCAACCACGGAGGGCTTCTACATCAAGACCATAGCCCCTCCGATGAGTTGTGAGTAGTTTACCACATACCTTCGGGTCCATAGTTATTAGCTAGATGGCTTCTTCTCTCTTTTTGGATCTCAATACCATGTTCTCCCCCTCTCTTTTGGAGATCTATTCGATGTAACTCTTTTTGCGGTGTGTTTGTCGAGATCCGATGAATTGTGGGTTTATGATCAAGTTTATCTATGAGAAATATTTGGATCTCCTCTGAATTCTTTTATGTATGATTGAGTTATCTTTGCAAGTCTCTTCGAATTAGCATTTTGGTTTGGCCTACTAGATTGATCTTTCTTGCCATGGGAGAAGTGCTTAGCTTTGGGTTCAATCTTGCGGTGTCCTTACCCAGTGACAAAAAGGGTTGCAAGGCACGTATTGTATTGTCGCCATCGAGGATAAAAAGATGGGGTTTATATCATATTGCTTGAGTTTATCCCTCTACATCATGTCATCTTTCTTAAGCGTTACTCTGTTCTTATGAACTTAATATTCTAGATGCATGCTGGATAGCGGTGGATGTGTGGAGTAATAGTAGTAGATGCAGGCAGGAGTCAGTCTACTTGTCGCGGAGGTGATGCCTATATACATGATCATGCCTAGATAATCTCATAATTATTCGCTTTTCTATCAATTGCTCGACAGTAATTTGTTCACCCACCGTAATACTTATGCTATCTTGAGAGAAGCCACTAGTGAAACCTATGGCCCCTGGGTCTATCTTTTATCATATAAGCTTTCGATCTACTTTTATTTGCATCTTTACTTTTTGCATCTATATTATGAAATACCAAAAATATATTTATCTTATCATACTATCTCTATCAGATCTCACTTTTGCAAGTGGCCGTGAAAGGATTGACAACCCCTTTATTGCGTTGGTTGCGAGTTCTTTTTGTTTGTGTAGGTGCGTGGGACTTTTGAGGAGCCTCCTACTGGATTGATACCTTGGTTCTCAAAAAGTGAGGAAAATACTTACGCTACTTTGCTGCATCACCCTTTCCTCTTCAAGGAAAACCAACGCAATCTCAAGACATAGCAGTGCATGCGTGGTATCCCTTGTTTGTCTGTCCTGAAAGGTTGCTAAGAGCAGGCCAATCATTGATGGTTACAAACAACAACGCTCGTAGGTCAAATTCATGTTGTTTGTGCTCATCCAACACACGTACACAATTTTTGTCCCATAACTGTAAAAGTTCTTCAACTAATGGCCTTAGGTACACATCAATGTCGTTGTCGGGTTGCTTGGGGCCTTCGATGAGCACTGGCATCATAATGAACTTCCGCTTCATGCACAACCAAGGAGGAAGGTTATAGATACATAGAGTCATAGACCAGGTGCTATGATTGTTGCTCTGCTCCCCAATAGGATTAATGCCATCTGCACTTAAACCAAACCATACGTTCTTGCATCATCTGCAAAGTCCCGCCACTTTCTTTTGATTTTTCTCCAATGCGACCCGTTAGCCGATACTCTCAACTTCCCGTCTGTCTTACAGTTTTCTTTGTGCCATCACATCAACTTGGCATGCTCTTTGTTTTGGAACAACTGTTTCAACCATGGTATTATAGGAGCATGCCACATCACCTTGGTAGGAATCCTCTTCCTGGGGCGCTCGCCCTCAAAATCACGAGGGTCATCGCGACTGATCTTATAGCGCAATGCACCGCATACCGGGCATGCATTCAAATTATCGTACTCCTCACTATGGTAGAGGATGCAGTCATTAGGGCATGCATGTATCTTCTGCACCTCTAATCCTAGAGGGCAGACAACCTTCTTTGCTTCGTACATACTGTCAGGCAATTCGTTGTCCTTTGAAAGCATCTTGTTTAACATTTTCACCAACTTTTCAAATCCCATGTCAGTTACACCATTCTCTGCCTTCCATTGCAACAATTCCAGTGTGATACCGAGCTTTTTCTTTTCATCTTCGCAATTTGGGTACAACAATTTCTCGTGATCCTCTAACATGTGCCGCAACTTCAACTTCTCCTTTTCACTTGCGCAGTTTCTCTTTGCATCAACAATGGCCTGCCCAAGATCATCAGTGGGCTCATCTGATGCCTCTTCTTCGGCTTGTTCCCTCATTATAGTACAATCGTATTCAAGGAACTCAGGATAGCTGTCATTATCCTCTTATTCTTCATTCTCTTCCATTAGAACCCGTCTTTCTCCATGCTTGGTCCAACAGTTAGAGTCGGACATGAAACCGGACATAAATAGGTAGACGTGAATGACTCTTGAGTTAGAATAATTCTTATCATTCTTACAGACAACACATGGACAACACATAAAACCATCATCCCGCTTGTTTGCCTAAGACGCATGCAGTAAAGTATGCACACCATCAATGAACTGGAGAGAGCGTCGGTCATCGTACATCCATTGATGGCTCATCTTCATTACACAACACAGAAAAGAGCAAACTAATACAAGTTCATACACACTTATTCTCATAAAACAACATACAAACACTCTAGGTAAAGCATTTAAATGCAATAACAAATGCGATCAAGATTGCAACTAAGGTAACAATTGATCCAACAACATTGTGATACCAAGCCTCTTTATTAACGGCATATTTTTCAATATTTGTAATCTTCAAGCGCATTGCATCCATCTTGATCTTGTGATCATCGATGACATCGGCAACATACAACTCCAATTTCATCTTCTCTTCTTAAATTCTTTTCAATTTTTCTTTCAAATACTCGTTTTACTTTTCAACTAAATTTAACTTCTCGACAAGAGGGTCGGTTGCAATTTCCGGTTCACATACCTCCTAGATAAAAATATCTATGTCAACTTGATGGGCATAATTTTCATAAACACGAAATGCAACAAATAGTTATAAAAGAGAATATACCACATTTGAATCATAAACCGGACGAGGGCCGACGGGGACGGATATCAAGACCATGGCACTATGTATAACAAACAATCATACAAGTAAGAAAACTATCTAAATCATACAAAAAGATTTTTTTATAGAAAGGATAAGAACAAGAGGATCACCAAGGTGGTGCCGACGACGAGACGGTGCGGATGATCGATGGTAGTTAGGACGGAGACGGGAGGCACTAAGTAAACCACACCTACACATATGCAAACGAAGAAGTTAATTTGAGCTCAGATTGCATATAAGTCAAATAAACACCCACAAAATTACTCCCAAACTAAAGCCCACAAATTACTATACTTATAGAGCATTGCACGAGCTAATCTAGCAATGAGAGATGAAAGGTCAAAGTTGCTAACCTTTGTGAAAACTTGGAGAGATGGGGTGCCGCAAACCTTGACAAATCTTGGCAAAAAAATGGAGGATGAGCTTGAGCTAATGGGAAGAATAGAGAGGGGAATGGAGAAAACAGAAAATGGGCTCGGGCTGAACGAAGGGTTTATATAAGGACATCTTCCCAGTTGGTTATACAAACCGGGACTAAAGGGCATCATGGGGCCCCAACCCCTTTAGTCCCGATTTGTATCACAAATCGAGACTATAGGTCACAAATGAACTGGTACTAATGATGTCGTGGCCCCGTCCGGTCCTAGCCGTTGGAACCGGGACTAATGGTTGTCCCGGGCCAAAACCAGACCGGGACTAAAGGGGCAAATGTAAGGTCTGTTTCTACGAGTGTAGATACCATATCGTTGTAGTCACAATGAGATCTTCTCAGGCTCCTACCCCATGATCCTTTGTCTTCAGCGACTCACAGCACAATCGTTAGATCTGCGTAAAATCAATTCATCACCCATGAACACCATGATTATAATGTTACCAAATAGTACCGCTTATCTTTGTCTGGATTTATCTTGTTTGCTTATCTGCGTAGACCAGACTTGAATCTGAATTTTGTAGGAATGTGGACACATCGGGCGTGTTTGGTTGCCCGCATCGAGCCCAACCAGGCCCGCACAAGAAGGAAGAGGCCTATTTGGTTGCCTGGTTTCACTGTTGGGCCTGCATCGCATGCTTGTCAAAGCAGCCCAGAGCCTGGCTCGCTGGAAACGCTTGGATCGGCAGTTTCTCGCGAGCCAGGCTGAGCGTGATGCAAGGTCGCACGAGCGCGTGCGAGGCGAGGGCGAGGGGGGATGGCGGGAGTGGGAAATCTGGCGCGCCGTCTCGGCGCCAAATCTAGCCTCACCCCCTTTCTACTCGCTCACTCATAGCCACTTTCTTCCCTACCCGCCTTTCATCCCTACTACCTCACCACCGGCGGCGGCTGCGATTTCAGATCTGCACTAGAGGCGGCGGCAGAAGAAGAAGAGGCGGCGACGTTTGCGGTGGATCTGGTGCTCCCCTTGCTGTTCGCCACCGTCTGGTCGACCTTGTATGTGCCATGGATCCCCCTACGCCGTCCTCGTCTCTGATGCCAGTAAGCAGCACCCCTCCCCCCTTTGTTAGGTCGGTGGTTAGGCCGTTAGGCAAGGTGTAGGATCGATTTCCCACTGAACGAACCGTCGATGTCGACTAGGTTATGGACGCACGGATGAGGCTGATAATTCAGGAAGCAGCACTGATAAGTGTGATTCAGGCATGGGTCATGTTCATGCACCAGAGAGTTGTACCGGATCCCATGCACACATGCTATAAATTAGACCACATCTATGGTAACGGCAAAAGGCCCGGTCGAGATATACGTTGTCATCTAAATTAGTATGTATGTGCTCTGATCACTACAAATAAAATACAGTGTGAAAAATGCTCTTATATTTTGAGAAGGAGGGAGTAAAATTTGTTAGCTGCAGCCACTCATCAATTAGTAGTCTGGGAGTAGCTAATTAAGCAGGTGAGAATGATTGGGCAAAGCTGCATTGGAATAATTATCATCAACCTCCCGCTAGCTTCTGCGAGTCGCGACACAGACCGGAGAGAATTAACACCCGAATTCAGCCCTTTCAGTTTCAGTTTCAGTTTCGCTTCCGCGATCTTTCAGCATTCAAGTTTTGATGAATTTCGCATCGCAAAACTAAAATGCTGAAAGGTTTTTTTTATTAGACTGCACGTGCTATTTCTCATGTACCCGAATTACAGTCCTCATACACGGCCAGTTAGTGCACAATCAACACATCACCCTTGTCGGGTGGAATTACTGATATGAATTTATTCATCCCGGAGGTAGCAGCAGTGACGGCATCAGTGTGAAAATGTTGCGGGTTCAAACATACTAAACAATAAATATGTCCTAATTATTAACACAAATATTAACTAATCTAAGGATGTAATCCAAAAGGTTATGAGGGCAGCTGACTCAAAGCCTACACATGGAATCGTTGTTGGGTAGCAGAATCCTATGTTCTTCCATGACATCATAAACTTGTGTGCTAAATATGTAGGCATGACAAAGTATGGGAAGGTGAATATAGCAGAATTTGGAGGATAATTAAATTTGCCACCTATTACTTCGTGGTTTGATCATTTTCCCTGCCTTATACTCCCTTCCCCAAAATTCTTGTCTTAGATTTGTCTAAATACCGATGTATCAAGTCGTGTTTTAGTATTAGATACATCCGTATCTAGACGAATCTAAGACACTATATACAAGGTTTTTTTGGGTGGTTGTCTCGTAGAGATAAGGTAGACGCTTATACTCAAACATCCCTACAGTCATAGGCTCATAGTGCTAGAGTCACAAACGACAAGAGTGTCGTGGCCTCGTGGCTAGTGATTTCGAAGAGGAAGTCGAAGGCGTGAAACTTGTTAGATGTGTATAGCCCTTTTTGGTTTATCCCCATTGTATAAGGGGTTTCTTGCACTTTACCATACACATGTATATGTATTGGCCTTTGGCCCTTCTGTGAGTGCAGTTGTCCATTATTCAACATGGTATCAGTTGCTAGGCTAGCTCCCTCCTCCCGTATGTTGCAACTCCGTGCATCTAGATCTTAGCCTACTTGCCTCCGGCCGCAAGAGCTGTCTCCGCCATCTCGGCGCTGCCTCTCCGGCCAGTTCCCGTCCGTCGCTACTCTGTCCGGTTGTCGCTGTTGCGATGCTTTCCCATCGCTCCTGCCCATTGCTGCCCTGCTTGGCCGCTGCTCAAGGCTGCCTCGTCTGCCGCTCCAGCTCGTCTGCCCTCCTCGCTCGGCTCCTCTGGCTGCTGCAGGCATGGGTCATGTTCATGCACCGTAGAGTTGTTCGTTGTCTTGGGAGACCTTTGATCCGCTTATGGTGCAATGTTTATCCGGGAACAGGAGAGGATCCAAAATCTAAACTACATCTACAACTACAATGACATCGAGGCTCTGTGGATGCTTGAAATGAAAATAGCACCATTTGCCAGGCTTGTCGAGACCTTCAGGAGCAGGGGGCTGCTACAAGATAACATCAACACCAGTGTGGAAGAGCAAGTGGGCATGTTCCTCCATGTTGTTGGCCATAACCAGAGGTTCAGGGTCACTCACAACACGTTCAAGAGATCAATGTAGACCATCTCTAGGTACTTCAAGCAGGTGCTTTTTGCTATTGGGGTGCTTAGAGGGGAGATGATCAGGAGACCATCTGGCCAGAGACTCCACCCAAGATTCGCGGAAGCCCAAGATGGTATCCATACTTCAAGGTGAGTATTGACAATATAGACTTTTCATGGCTTGATATGCTTGTAATGTTCAAGTTGAGCACTAACACAGGCTTGTGATGCCATTTTCAGGATTTCATTGGGGCAATAGATGGTACTCATGTGACTGCCAGAGTTCCTAGGTCACATTCTGCAACATACAAGGGGAGGAAGCACTACAAAAGCCGTAATGTGCTTGCTGTTGTTGACTTTGATCTGAAGTTCACATATGTACTAGCTGGCTAGGAGGAGTCAATGCATGATGCTAACATTCTCAGTGACAGCATGAGTCGACCTGATGGGATCAACATCCCCGGCGGCAAGTTCTACCTTGGAGATGTTGTCTATGCACGTTGGTCGGGTATTCTTCCACCCTTCAGGAAAACCAGGTACCATCTCAACAAGTTCTCAGGTAGGAACTATCCTAGGACTGCACAGGAGCTGTTTAATCTCAGACACTCCGGCCTTAGAGTAACTGTTGAGAGGGCATTTGGAGCTCTGAAGAATAGGTTTAAGATCCTGGATCAGAAGCCATTCCACCCATACTCCACTAAGGTTAAGCTTGTTCTTGCTTGCTGCATTCTGCATAACTGGATCCTCCAGTACGTGGGGCTTTGATGAACATGTGTCCGAGGAGGAAGAGGTCGAGCCTGACGATGTTGTTAGGTCCGGCCATGGTGTGGAGGCATTTGACAATGACGCTTGGAAGAACAAAAGATTGAAGTGGGCAGAGGCAATGTGGCTTAACAAAGGTCGGTGTAGGATTTGAAGAAGAGGAAGAAGAAGAAGCAGCAGCAGCAGCAACAGAAGCAAGAGCAGAAGAAGAGGAAGATCAAAAGGAAGATCTGGTAGCAGCAACACCGATGAACTATAGCCTATTTAGTCAATGGCTATTAATAACTTATTCTGTCATTTGGTAGTAGTTAGGATGAACTGTCATTTGTTTAACTAGCTGACACTACATGTTCAGATTGTGTGCGGTAAGCTCACCACTAGTCAGAAGTGGTGACAACACCTTATGCAGGTTTCAACCAAACATCATGTCATATGTGCGCCTAATGCAATGCGAGCAACCAAACGCCGGGTCAAAAATGGTTGTCTCATGCAACTAAGGTACATGCAGGCAACCAAACTATGTGCATCTGGGGTCTTTTTGCCTGCATCCCCTCAAACCGGCTCACTAGAGCCAGGCTCGCTGGGCCAGACTCGATTAGCAACGTAACCAAACACGCTCATCTTATATCGACCCATCTAGTTTTTTTCCAAAAAAAGAAAAAAAAATCACAACTGTGTACGATGCTATCCTGCATGTTGGTACTTGTTAGTATTGAACTCTTCTGAGTGGACAGCACGTGGGACTGCCGCTAGCTCGTGGGATACCCTTCGTGGCCATGTGATCCTTCACCGCCCAGTTCCAACTGATGTACTCCTTGATTTATACAAATCTTTCGTTGATTCTTTCCGATCTTTATGACCGGCTAAATCACTAAATTAAGCACAGCATGTTCCATGCGGACAAAATTGTGGATTGGTTTCAGGAGATTTGGAGCATATATATCAGGCTTGAGGACTACAGATCGGAATATCAGATCGCGTGCGCACCACATAGTAACGACAAAAGACCCGATCGAGATAAACGTTGTCAACTAAATTAGTAAGTGTTCTAATCGCAACAAATAAAATTTTAAAACAAGTGTTAGCTACAGCCACTCATTAGATGTTGTTTAGTTAGTCTGGGATCAGTAGCTAATTAAGCACGTGGGAATGATTGGACAAAGCTCCATTGGATTAATTATCATCAACCTCCTCTGGCTGCTGCAACTTACGGTACGTACGTACAATCAACACATAACTCTTGAAGGCTGAACTTACGGATAGGAGTTTATTCATCCGAGGTAGCAAAGATTGAGGTGCATTGAAGGCCGGCCCACTTAAATGGATATTTTGTCCGCTAAGTAGGTTACCATGACGAAGTATGGGAACCTGAATATAGCAGAATTCCGTGGATAATTGCATTGAGCCTCTTTGGCGGTGTTTAGAATGCATGGCTTGTAAGCGGCGACACAGAAATAGCGCGCTATAGCATTGCTAATACGACGCTATAGTGTTCTAAGCAATGTCTCGCTAAATAAATCAGTTTAATATGTCTCACTAATAACATGCTATAGTGGGACATAGCACGTTAATAACATATTTTAAGAGCCTCACTATTTTGTCATAGCACACTATTTTTTTCATTGGAAGAAGCCTGTTTTGGTCAGTAGGAGAGTGCCGCGGAGGGCGCAGCCTAGAACGGAAGCCGAGGGCGCAGCCTAGAACGGAAGCCCAGGGCGCCAAACTGTTGGGCCGACATCCCCATTTTTTGGAGGAGATCATCCTTGCTCATAGTTAGATAGCAATGCGTTTCAGTAAGCATATCTTGCACGCTCATGTAGCTTGCAGTGTGCATGCTTAACAGCCTGATATACTTTGGTGTTGTCCTTCTTCTTCTGCCCTTTTCCATATCAACAACACTTTTGTGCATGAGACTTTCAACAACTTGAGGACCAATATCAACAACTTCATTACCTCTGTTTGGCAGAAGATCTGAAAACAAACGAGACACAGTTAATCAACTCTCTCTCTCTCTCTCTCTCTCTCTCTCTCTCTCTCTCTCTCTCTCTCTCTCTCTCTCTCTCTCAAGAAAACTTTCGATCTATTCATCTTCAATCATGGTAATACAACGAACACCAGAAATAATAAAAATTACATCCAGATCCGTAGACCACCTGGCGACTCCCAGCATAACTGAAACTACTTCAGACGAAATTTCATCAGACACAAAAGTAAACAAGTTGCTGCCAGAATGTCTTCGAAAGAAGTAAAATGGGTCAGATTAAAATGCTTGAAACAACACTAATCAAAAAATTGTAAAAGCGTATCGCATGTAGCTGACAGAGGAACAAATTTGTCCGGTCATATATATGGTATGCGGCTTCTACCATCAAATTGGCCTGCTCGGTGTCCTCATGCAGATCGTAGCAAACATTAGCGGAGTCAGGATCGCCGCCTCATATTTGTTGCGTAGGGCGCCCGAAGCGACCTGGCGTGCACTCCCTCGTGCACGGGGCGCTCATATGGGCCGGCCCATATCTTCTTTTTTCCTTTCATTTTTTCTTTTCTTTTATATTTCCTTTTTATTTTCTCTTTTTTCTTCTTTACCTACTCACTTTTTTGCGAATTTTATTTCCAAATTCCAGAACATTTTTTTGTTCATCAATGTATAAAAATGTTGAGCAATTCAAAAAATGTTCATAATATTAAATTTTTTGTTCATCAGATTTAAAAATGCTCATCAGAATTCAAAATTTGTTCATCGATTAAAACAATATTTCTTCAAATTCAAATTTCGTTCATCAATTTTAAAAAAAGTTCATCAAATTCAAAAAAATTCATTGATTTCAAAATTTGTTCATCTATTTCTCAAAAAAAATTCTTGAATACAAGTTTTATTTATCAAGTTAAAAAAAGTTCATAAAAATGTTCGTCATTATTAAAAAATGCTCATAAAAAGTTGTTCATCAAAATATTAAAATGTTCGAAATTCAATAAATGTTCATTCCTTTGAAATCATGAGCTTTTGTTTTCTGAAAAAAAATCACTTTGTTGAAACTTGAAACTTTTTAAAATTCCGAATTATTTTTAAGACGAAAAAACAAAAAGAAAACAAAAACAAAAATAAAAAGAAAAAAGTATTAAAAACCTGGGGCTTCCAGCCCGCTGATGGGCCGACCCACTAAGGACGCGTTGGACGGGGGCAGTGTGCGCTGGCAAATTCGCCAGCGCGTCACACACCATATAGGAGGTCCCATGAGGATCAACCCACGTCCCAGGTATGCCCTTATATCAGGGCTCAGGCTGGGTTGTCGGGCCGGGCTGCCCAAGCCCAACTTTAGCTACAATGTTGTACACGATGCTACAGTCAACCAAGGCTTTCTTGGGCTACCTTGGGCTTGACAGCCCTGATAGCATACACGGTGCTTCTACCAATTGTCATTTTTAACACGGTACGATCGAAGTCGCTCATATCCAGGAGCATACACTCACCCTAAATATACAAGGAGTTTGGTTTGACGGTGGAGAATCTCATTGCAACAGCCAAATCACTGTAAAAGGATCGTTGCATTGCTCAACAAATGTATATGAAGGTTCGCTCCTATATCCTAGTATATGCTATTTTAATAATCAATAAAGGGCAGTCTCAAGGTTGGTTTGTTACAACTCGGGAGCTTATTGTTATTGAGGTGTAAATAATAACAATGCCTGCCTAACAGGCCTAATAATTAAGCCAGTTTGTTTTTCCAACTCAGCTAAGTAATAGATAGTTCTGGGAGTGCCCACTGCAATTCATATAGAATTACTGTGTCCCTGGGAAAAATAAGACACTCATATATATTTTGTGTCGTCAAGTTGCAAGTTACTGTGGCACGGCGATTAAATTGCCAGAATCTGAACTCCATTGCTGTCGTCAAGAAAGTCCCCATGCACGCCTTGTTTCTTGTATTTGTTTTACAAGGGTCGAAGAATCCCCCATTCTTACACATGACAAAAATGTGGGGTGTGGGATCTTACGTTAGGATGAAATCTCAGGTCCTAGCTAGTTGGTTTCTGAAAACCAAAGTGTAACGTACCCTTGTCTAGGTACAAGTTACTATGGTCCTGGGATTATGTTGCCAGGATCTGAACATCATTGCAATCTCCTCCCTGCGTGGCGACAGTGGAGCCGCTAAGGTGACTGAGAATTCCTCCATAGCTGCACCATTGGACAAGAGGAAGTTTGCAAGTATCCTGTCGAAGCCATTCCCAGTGTACTCTTGGCGATGTTGATCCTTTTGAGGCTATGGCGGGAGCAAGCGATGCCCCATCGCCACATGCTCCTGAACATCCAGTCATCATCATAGATGTCGTCATCGTTGTCACAGATCTCCGGCTCAGGGTCTGAATCTGAGTACTCATCGTCAGAGTAGTATGTCTTGTTCAATGTCTCGGAGCCCAGAGGAAACAAGGACAGCGCTTCCAGGTGTAGGGTGCTGGCGACGAGGACGGTGACGGACCGGACGACGTGATCGGCGGCCAAGAACCCCTTGAGGACCAGGTGCCGCAGCTGGGGTAAGTGGTCGCGGGCTATGGCTGTGATCTCGCTGCTGTAGTAGGCCATTGAGGGGCGCAGCTCGAGGCGAAGGTACGTCAGCTTCTTGCACCGGCTGATGAGCTCCAAGACTGGAGCAACCTCCACTGGTGCTTTGCTTGTGAGGTCCTCGCAGATATCGATGGTCAGCGCCGTCACTTGGCCATAGTTGGGGATGTCAAGGAACGTGTCCGAAGGGAGGCCGCCCTTGTAGCGTAGGGATCGCAGGCGCTGGGTGCGCAGCACGACGCGGCGGGCGTTGTGGCAGCAGACCATGGCGAAGCTCCGGAGGCGTTCGCTGGACACGGTGATGGTGGTGGCGGTCGGGCACTCCTCGAGCGTCAGTTCGGCGAGGCGCGGGCAGCTCGAGACCAGCTGCTGCAGCACCGCGGCAGGCGCCATGATCCGCTTCAGGCAGAGCGTCTCGAGCGATGCAGCGACGATGACGCTCCAGGGCAGGTCAAGCGTCCAGTTGGCCAGGCGCAGGCGGCGCAGCGTGGCGCACCGGAAGAGCTGGCGCGGCGTCTTGGTGTAGCTGCCCCTGACGTCTTCCCCGAAGTTGGCCGAGGCGGTTTTCCCGAACCAGCCGAAGGGGCAGAGCCTGCGGCGGGAGTAGTGCCGGAAAATATCCTATGGAGCTTAGGCTCATGGGCACCTCTTTATCTAGCCATTCAATTCTGCATCACAATTCGTGCAAGTAATTTTCTCTTTTTCGTTTCTCTCATATAGTTTAACATATGAACTTCATACTTTTTCAGCACAACAGAACATTCTTACTAGAATGTGGGAAAAATACTTTCAGATTTTTTCGCGCATCATAAATAATAGAAATAAGATTTTTTAATTAAAAAAAATCTCAATTTCTCTATTTTTCTTGGACAAAAAAATCTGAAAGTTTTATCCCACATTGTTCCAAGAATGTTTTGTTGTCCTGGAGAGTTTCAAGTTCATTTGTTGTTTTGTTTTGAAGAAACAAAAAAGAGAAAGTTTTCATGTAGTAAGTTAGTTGTGTAGTACGGATCTCAAAGCAACATTAGATGGTGAGGATAGGAGGTGTCCAGGAGCCCGTGCTCTAGTGCCGGTACTGCAGCTTGAGGTCGATCTCCTCGGCGCCGGAGGAGGCGGCGGTGGCGATCCAGCCGTCGAGCAGGTCGTCTGGCGGCTTGCGCGCGTGCAGCCGGAGGACACGGATCGGCGTGGTGGGGCCCTTAAGATCGCGCCCGTCACCTTGCTGTCGAAGCACACGGGGAGGTTGACTCCCCGCCCCTGGCGGTCCGTCTTGCGGTCGACGAGGTCCACGACCGGCACGCCGTCACAGACGCGGCGCCACCGGCGGGACAGCACGGTGGCGTGCGTAGCCTCGTCGGACGGGAGGTGTGATAGGATCCGCTCCAGCGCCTCGTCCGGGAGAGCGCTCAGGCGATCTTCCTGCCGGTAGGTTGCCATCTTCTTGTGCGATGATCAGCTGAGATGCGTTCGCGATGATGGGTGCGGCCGCGCCGCCGCTGTGACTCCTTTTTAGAGCATCTCCAACAGCCGCGCAAAGCGCCGCGCGCAAAAAACCTGTTTGCCGCAAGGCCGACATGTTTAAGCGCGGCTGCCATTGGCTCCAGGGCGCTTATAACGCAGATGCGCGCCGCTCCAACAGCGATGCAAAAATACAGCCAGCGACTCGCCGGGCATACATATATGGTATTTTGGACACAAAATGAGTTTGAAACATTCATCAAAATGCAATGAACATGTGAAATTTGACACAAACAAGTTGCTGAATAAAAGTTCATGTCCACAAGTTCATCCAACCAAGTTCAAATGCAAACTAAAGTTCAAGACATGAAAGACACATCAATCTTCATCTTCCTCGTCTTCGTCCTCATCTTCCGAAGACGACTCTTCCGCCTTCGAAGATGAATCTTCCCCCCTCTCCTCATCACGCACCGCATCACGTGAAGCTCCGATGGTGTTGGCAAGATCTTCAACGGCATCTTCATGGGAATGTGTGTGAGAAGGCACATCGAAAGACATTCCACCCATGGCGGTCGGAGGTGCACCCATGCCTCCCATGAGAGAAGCAAAACTCATGCCTCCCATGGCGGCCATAGCATCGGAGGGTGCTCCAAAGCCACCCATGCCTCCCATGGCGGCCGGATGTGCACCCATGCCTCCCATGGCTCCGAAGCCACCCATGCCTCCCATGGCGCCGAGGCCACCGCCACCCATTGCACGAACCATGGCTCTTTTTTGGATCAAGACTTCTTGTTGGGCAAGATTGACATACTCCTTTTGCGCCGCATTGAGGTTAGATGTGTACAAGAAGAACAAGTGCTTCTCCCATTCCAACAACTTAGCTCGCTCCTCATTGCTCACTTTCCTCTCCTCCAAAGCCACCTTCCTCTCCTCGGCCGCCACCCTTCTCTCCTCGGCCGCCAACCTCCTCTCCTCGGCCACGGCATCTTGGTTCCTTGCCATTTTCCTCACCTCATTGGCTTCGACCCTTGCCTTCACAATAGCTTCCATAGCATTTTTGAGCTCATCATCTCCTTTCCTCTTATTCTTTTCGGTTTTGTCTTTCTTGCACCAATCTGGTTGTTTTGGCTTCGAGTATGAAACCGAGTTGGGTGTGGGGCTTCTCTTGCCGTCATCACTTGATGCATCATCCTCCTCATCATCATCGTTCAACTCAATTGTTCGTTTGCTTTTGTTGCTCAAATGCAAATCATCCAAACCATCACGCTTCTTCCATTTCTCATCATCCTTTAACACTTCATAGCAATGAGGCAAGGTAAAGACCCTTCCTTTCTTGATCTTCCCCTTCTTGGTTGTCCTCGACTCTTCTTTGAAAAAGTTTTGTGCAATGTTGTACTACAAGAAAAACAAAACAAGTTAGCACTTCGGTCACCAAAAACAAGTATGATGAACATATATGAGATGCCACTTACTCGATCATCCTCATTTGTGCCACTTGGGTTAATCTTGTCAACTGCCTTTTGACAAGACGCCCGCTTTTGACAATCCGAGTTGATTGTCGACCATCGGGACCGAAGTGATCTCTCGGAGCGGTCAATTCCACTCACGTTGTGAGTATCAAAGTGTTCTTTCATTCGCCCCCAATACGCGTCTCTACTTTGATCACCTCCAATGGATGGATCCCTCGACATTTGCAAATAAGTATAGCATAGTAACTTGTCATCGTTGGTGGAGTAATTGCCCGCTCTTCCTTTCGGCGCCTCGACAATTCCCTCACCCTCCTCGTCCACCTCAAACTCATGGTCTTCGAAATGGATGTCATTGGTTTGAGACCAATGCGAATTGTTGGACCCAACACCCATAGTGGACATGTATGCATCATCGTTGAGACTACAAAGTTTTTGAACAATGCAAATAAGCTATCTATATGTGATGAAGCATTGAAAAAATAAGAAGAAAATAAAAGTTGGAAATTTTTTCACCTTGGGGGCATTTCGTCGAACACGTGGTGCGCGTCGGCGGCCAGCTCAACGAGGGAGCTCGCCGGGCGCTTGGTAGTCAGCCGGCCGCCGAACGCCTGCAAGCTTCTTTCCTCGCCAGGTCTGGAGCCGTCCGCTTTGTTTTTTTTCTTCGCAGATGTTTTGCCCTTCTTCGTCTGCGCCGCATTGGGGACCTTGACGGTGCGGCGGGCAGACGGGACGGCGCCGGCGCGACGCCACCCGGACGCCGTGGTCATCCAAGGGCGGCAAGAAGGCTGCGCGAGGCCGACGCCGGCGGAGCTCCGGTGGCGACGCTTAACGCTTCCAGCTTAGGGTTTCCGGCGGCGGGGTGGGGGTTCGCTGACAACAGGTGAGCGGGTGCCGTGTGGCGTCCATGGGTGGTGGCTGGCGTGGCTGGGCGAGGAGGAGGAGGAGAGGAGAGAGGCGCGAAGGCCGAGTGTGCTGCTACAGAAGTGGCGCTCAAATACACCGCGGAGAGTGCTCGATCATGGCCTAACTCAAGAGAAGGCATGGCTATTTTTATGCTTAGAGCGACTCGCGTGCCAAGGCTTAAAACAGACTAATTTATGGAGCGGCGCTTAGTTTAGCGAGGCTGTTGGAGATGCTCTTAGGTTTGTTGAGCCGGCTCAGCGCGAAAAAGATTGGTCCCCTCCGAAATTTGCGCGATTCACCTTCCTAATCGCATAGACGGTCGCCACATGTATTCTGTTTTTATTTTTTTATTTTTTTATTTTTATTTATACTTCCAAATATTCTAAATGAATATATTACAGAAAGCACTTTCCATAAAACACTGGAAAAAAATCTTGACCAAGCATTTAAAAAATGTTTAAAATATATAGAGAAAATGTTTCTGATGTATATATGAAATGTATAGAAAAAATATACAATGTGCGTGAAAAACGTTGACCATCTATTTAAAAAACGTTAGTCTAAACATTTGAGAAGAAATGTTAAACAAGTATTTGAAAATAGTTAATCAAGCATTTGAAAATTTTAAATGCGTATAGGAATAATGTTGACCATTATTCAATAAAATTTAAACTTGAATTTGCAAAATGTTAAATGTGTATCGCAAAAATGTTGATTTATGTATTAAAAATGTTAACCTTTTATTTAAATTTTTTAATATGTGTAGAAAAATGTTCACCATGTTTTCAGAAAATGATTTTTATTCATAAAATGTTAAATGTGTATAGATAAAATGTTGACCATGCATTCAGAAAATGGTAGACTTGTTCTGATTTTTTACATGTGTATAGAAAAAATGGTGACCATGTATTATAACAATGGTAAACTTTATTTGTAAAATGTTAAATGTGTATAGATAAAATGTTGACCATGTATTCAGAAAATGTTAAACTTGTTTCTGATTTTTTTACATGTGTATAGAAAAAATGGTGACCATGTATTATAACAATTGTAAACTTTATTTTTAAAATGTCAAATGTCTATATAAAAAATGTTGACCATGTATTCAAAAAATCTTAAACTCGTATTTTAAAAATAAAGCATTTAAAAACTCGTATTTTGACTTTATCCTGTTTTTTTTCCTTCTTTCTTCTTTCTGTTTCTTTTTCATTTTTCGTTATGTTTTTGTTTTTCTGATTTTCCCTTTTTGTTTCTTTCCATGAAATATAAAGGAAAAAAATAATTCCAAAAATTGTTTGGCATTTTCTAAAAATGTTCAAACATTGCCAATTTTGTTCGTATTTTTACAAAATGTTTGTGTTTTCCATGCTTCGTTCTGAATTTCAAAAAATATCCCTGTGTTTCAAATTTTTGTTCGTTTTTCCCTTTGTTTGTTTTTTTTCTTATTCAACTTTTTGTCAGAAATTTCGAAAAATATTTGTGATTTGATAAATGTGGTCAGAAATTTCGAAAAATATTTGCGATTTGATAAATGTGGTCATTTTCAAAATAAAATTCAAAAAAGTGTTCATATTGTTGGATAATTTTCTGGAATTTTTGACAAGGTTTCAAATTTGTTCATTAATTCCAAAAATTTCACATTTAAAATAATATCGGTACTTTCATAAAATGTGCTTGTTTTTGAAAATTTATTCAGAATTTTATAAAATGTTGCTGTTCTTTTGGTAAGAATCGTATATTTGAAAATCGTTTGTGTTTTCAAAAAAATCTTCATAAAATGGGCAGAGCAACAGGGACTTTTCATAAAATGAGCAGAACAACAGGGACTTTTATGCATAATAAGCTGCAAACATGAAATACCTCATCGGGTTCTCAAAAAGAAAAAAACTCAGGGACTTAGCGCTGAACAGGAGGACTCCTCCGCCGGGATCGTGTTCATGCACGTTTGTTGCAGCGTGCGCGAGTTCCCAGCGATCCACAATTCGAGGCGTGGTTTCTGCTGGATTCAGATCTATTTGCTGCGTCACCCTCGGCTAGCTGCTGATAATCTGCATGATCTTCTCCGTCAATCAAAGCTTTATTAGCAATTCGTGCGTACGTCTTTCCATGGAGGACGGAGGATCCAGACCACGCCGAATCTGCCGCAGGACATCTTGATGGCCATCTTCGCCGCGTTTGAAATCCCCGACCTCCTGCGTGCTGGCTCCGTATGCTCCTCCTGGCGCTCCGCCTACGAAACCCTGCGCAACCACGGGCTGTACAACCAGTCCCAGACGCCATGCCTGCTCTACACCTCCGAGTCCGACGGCGAGAGCACCGCGCGTCTCTACAGCCTCGTGGAGAAGAAGGCCTACAGGCTGACCCTCCCGGACCCGCCCATCCGCACCAGGTCTCTGATCGGGTCCTCCCCTCAGGGCTTGCTGGTTACGGTCGACGACAGATCCGAGATGCACCTTCTCAACCCCATCACCGGTCAACAGATCGCCCTCCCGTCGGTGATCACCATCCAGCAGGTGAGCCCCGTATACGATGACTCCGGCGTCCTCCACATGTACAGATACTCGTCCCACACCAGACATACTGTTCTCGCTCTGCCAGCAAACCTTGCTCTTAGCGAGCTGCGGCACCAGCTCCATCACAAGGCTTTTGTGTTTCCTCTTTCCGATGATGATGCATCCTCATCCTCAGCAGCAGCAGCAGCAGGAGGACACATTGTGGTGCTGATCCACAACCCGTCTCGCCAGCTCTCCTTTGCAAGGGTAGGGGCCGAGAGCTGGACCTGGTTGCCACCACACACCTCCTATGACGACTGCATGTATAAGAATGGCCTCATGCATGCGGTGACTTCCAAGGAGAAATCCATGGCTTCGATCTTGCCAGCCCTGCCCCTGTGGCCACCATGAAGATCATTATGGAGGGACCATTGACTTATAGATATCTTATTAGTATGTACATCATACAAGCCCCATGGGGTCATCTTCTACAGGTTTGGAGAAAATTTGGGGGTTGTGATTTAGGAGATACGCCCCAGTCATCTGTGTTTTGGATTACCGGCAAAATTAGAGTATATAAAGTTGATACCGTGGCGAACGAACTCGAGAGAACCAGTTGCTTGCGCGGCCATGCGTTGTTCCTTGGGCATAATCAGTCGCTTTGTCTTAGTACCAAAGAATACCCGGCTCTTAAGGCGAACCATGCCTACTTCACCGACGATTGCAGATATTGGACAATGGGACTTCAGAATAATCGCCGTGATATGGGAATTCTCAACTTGGATGATAACAATAGCGAGGAACTTGTGTCTCCTCACCTTTGGTCCAACCGTCCAGCCCCCATATGGATTACACCAAATCTCAGGGAGATAAACTTTAATTTGGATAATTAGTGTGGAGTTCTTCCTTTTGTAAGAAAAAAAAATCATCTAGTTCGTTAGTAATGGTGATGGTTCCTCATCTGGGTTTTACTATATGTACACTCCTGAAATTTCAAAGAGAATGCTGCAAGTTTATTCTACTTCTTGTGTAATTATCTGTTTTTCTTCTTGTAGTTCTTTGTTTTTCTTTTTGGTAATTCCTTTTGTTTCAAACACAAGCCGATTCAATTGTCCGAGAGGAATTGGTCTTGGATCTTAGGTATATATTTCATTATTAGTACTCTTGTATGGAGATAATCCCCGTGTTTGATCGTTTTATGCCAGTCTTTCTTCTTAGCCAACAGCCCAACACTCATAATAGGCCAGAGAAGTATAATGCAAACATGTCGTGCGAAAAATCTGATGATTAAACTTAAGAGGTGATTTGTGCGTCTTGCAGTAGTAGACATTTCTTAATGGTCCTTTTACAGTAGTGGTCCCTGTATTCTAATTTAACTTACTAAATCTTCTTACACACAATGACATGTGCCGTCCTGACCACCTCTAGTACCAGAGCAATCGGAGGTCATTGACACTGCCGTCATTGTTGCCATCACCGAGGTTGTCGTCGTGGCTGTTGACGAGGGAATTATTGCATCGTTGTCTTGTCATGCTTCGTCAGCATGCCTATAGCCAACATCGTCGTTGGGGCTTTGTTCGTAGTAGGTTCAAGTCATCCCTGTGCCTGTCGTCATGGAGGAGGATCTACACTGCTCAAATTTAAGGAGGTGGGGAGAAGTTTGAGGAGTAACTCCTCAAATTTTTAGAACTAAACTTTTGAGGAAATGGTTAGGTGGGAACTAGCTGAAAGTTTAGATTTCAGGGAGTTAAACATCTAGAGAGAGGACCAGAGATGCTCTGAATTATGAAACCGGGTGTTCCAACCCCTCATATTTGAAAAAGAAACAAACAAATAAATTCTAGGCCACTTAAACTTCCTACCGTCTTAATACTGTAGATGCACTATTTAACTGTTGGGAATGCAAACCTAAATTAGGAAAGAAAATCTGTGGCTTCACAACCAAGATCAACAGCATTATCGATGAAGCAGTCCTGGTTCATCACCAGTAGGAAGAGTAAATACCATAAAACTAGCACAATTCAGGTTAGGATCCCAAAAACTACCAATTTTCAAATTTGGACAGAAAGACTACCACTTTACACGTAATATGTTAAAAAAAACTACCGCTTTCTATTAGTTGGCGACAAAATTAATCACGATTTTGATAGGCATGGTACACCCGTCATGGTTGACTGGCAGAAAAGTCAAATCTGTTAGTGCATATATTTTTTCGATCATGTGGTATTTCTACTGAAATCATGTGATCTTGTGATACCCTTTGTGCCCATGTGATCCTTCACCACCCAGTTCTAAATACGTGCTTCTTGATTGATACAAATCTTCTGCTGACTTTTTAAATCTTTATGACTGGCTAAATCACCAAATTAAGCACAGCAGGTTCCATGCGGACAAAAATGTGCATTGGTTTTGGAGCACGGCGGGCTTGATGCCCCAGTTTCTGTTAGAAGATCACTGTTGCATGGATCGGAATACCGGATCCCATGCACACATGCTATAAATTAGACCACATCTATGGTAACGGCAAAAGGCCCGGTCGAGATATACGTTGTCATCTAAATTAGTATGTATGTGCTCTGATCACTACAAATAAAATACAGTGTGAAAAATGCTCTTATATTTTGAGAAGGAGGGAGTAAAAATTTGTTAGCTGCAGCCACTCATCAATTAGTAGTCTGGGAGTAGCTAATTAAGCAGGTGAGAATGATTGGGCAAAGCTGCATTGGAATAATTATCATCAACCTCCCGCTAGCTTCTGCGAGTCGCGACACAGACCGGAGAGAATTAACACACGAATTCAGCCCTTTCAGTTTCAGTTTCAGTTTCGCTTCGCGATCTTTCAGCATTCAAGTTTTGATGAATTTCGCATCGCAAAACTAAAATGCTGAAAGGTTTTTTATTAGACTGCACGTGCTATTTCTCATGTACCCGAATTACAGTCCTCATACACGGCCAGTTAGTGCACAATCAACACATCACCCTTGTCGGGTGGAATTACTGATATGAATTTATTCATCCCGGAGGTAGCAGCAGTGACGGCATCAGTGTGAAAATGTTGCGGGTTCAAACATACTAAACAATAAATATGTCCTAATTATTAACACAAATATTAACTAATCTAAGGATGTAATCCAAAAGGTTATGAGGGCAGCTGACTCAAAGCCTACACATGGAATCGTTGTTGGGTAGCAGAATCCTATGTTCTTCCATGACATCATAAACTTGTGTGCTAAATATGTAGGCATGACAAAGTATGGGAAGGTGAATATAGCAGAATTTGGAGGATAATTAAATTTGCCACCTATTACTTCGTGGTTTGATCATTTTCCTGCCTTATACTCCCTTCCCCCAAAATTCTTGTCTTAGATTTGTCTAAATACCGATGTATCAAGTCGTGTTTTAGTATTAGATACATCCGTATCTAGGCGAATCTAAGACACTATATACAAGGTTTTTTTGGGTGGTTGTCTCGTAGAGATAAGGTAGACGCTATACTCAAACATTCCTACAGTCATAGGCTCATAGTGCTAGAGTCACAAGCGACAAGAGTGTCGTGGCCTCGTGGCTAGTGATTTCAAGAGGAAGTCAAGGCGTGAAACTTGTTAGATGTGTATAGCCCTTTTTGGTTTATCCCCATTGTATAAGGGGTTTCTTGCACTTTACCATACACATGTATATGTATTGGCCTTTGGCCCTTCTGTGAGTGCAGTTGTCCATTATTCAACATGGTATCAGTTGCTAGGCTAGCTCCCTCCTCCCGTATGTTGCAACTCCGTGCATCTAGATCTTAGCCTACTTGCCTCCGGCCGCCGCAGGCTGTCTCCGGCCATCTGGCCGCTGCCTCTCCGGCCAGTTCCCGTCCGGTCGCTACTCTGTCCGGTTGTCGCTGTTGCTGACGTTTCCCACTGCTCCTGTCCAGCTGCTGCCCTGCTTGGCCGCTGCTCTGCGCCGTCTCGTCCGGCCGCTCCAGCTCTGTCCGGCCCTCCTCGCTCGGCTCCTCTGGCTGCTGCAGGCATGGGTCATGTTCATGCACCAGAGAGTTGTTCGTTGTGCTGGGAGACCTTTGATCCGCTATGGTGCAATGTTTATCCGGGAACAGGAGAGGATCCAAAATCTAAACTACATCTACAACTACAATGACATCGAGGCTCTGTGGATGCTTGAAATGAAAATAGCACCATTTGCCAGGCTTGTCGAGACCTTCAGGAGCAGGGGCTGCTACAAGATAACATCAACACCAGTGTGGAAGAGCAAGTGGGCATGTTCCTCCATGTTGTTGGCCATAACCAGAGGTTCAGGGTCACTCACAACACGTTCAAGAGATCAATGTAGACCATCTCTAGGTACTTCAAGCAGGTGCTTTTTGCTATTGGGGTGCTTAGAGGGAGATGATCGAGAGACCATCGGCCAGAGACTCCACCCAAGATTCATGGAAGCCCAAGATGGTATCCATACTTCAAGGTGAGTATTGACAATATAGACTTTTCATGGCTTGATATGCTTGTAATGTTCAAGTTGAGCACTAACACAGGCTTGTGATGCCATTTTCAGGATTTCATTGGGGCAATAGATGGTACTCATGTGACTGCCAGAGTTCCTAGGTCACATTCTGCAACATACAAGGGGAGGAAGCACTACAAAAGCCAGAATGTGCTTGCTGTTGTTGACTTTGATCTGAAGTTCACATATGTACTAGCTGGCTAGGAGGAGTCAATGCATGATGCTAACATTCTCAGTGACAGCATGAGTCGACCTGATGGGATCAACATCCCCGGCGGCAAGTTCTACCTTGGAGATGTTGTCTATGCACGTTGGTCGGGTCTTCTTCCACCCTTCAGGAAACCGGTACCATCTCAACAAGTTCTCGGTAGGAACTATCCTAGGACTGCACAGAGCTGTTTAATCTCGAGACACTCCGGCCTTAGAGTAACTGTTGAGAGGGCATTTGGAGCTCTGAAGAATAGGTTTAAGATCCTGGATCAGAAGCCATTCCACCCATACTCCACTAAGGTTAAGCTTGTTCTTGCTTGCTGCATTCTGCATAACTGGATCCTCCAGTACGTGGGGCTTTGATGAACATGTGTCCGAGGAGGAAGAGGTCGAGCCTGACGATGTTGTTAGGTCCGGCCATGGTGTGGAGGCATTTGACAATGACGCTTGGAAGAACAAAAGATTGAAGTGGGCAGAGGCAATGTGGCTTAACAAAGGTCGGTGTAGGATTTGAAGAAGAGGAAGAAGAAGAAGCAGCAGCAGCAGCAGAAGGAGAAGCAAAAGAAGAGGAAGATCAAAAGGAAGATCTGGTAGCAAAGAACACCGATGAACTATAGCCTATTTAGTCAATGGCTATTAATAACTTATTCTGTCATTTGGTAGTAGTTAGGATGAACTGTCATTTGTTTAACTAGCTGACACTACATGTTCAGATTGTGTGCGGTAAGCTCACCACTAGTCAGAAGTGGTGACAACACCTTATGCAGGTTTCAACCAAACATCATGTCATATGTGCGCCTAATGCAATGCGAGCAACCAAACGCCGGGTCAAAAATGGTTGTCTCATGCAACTAAGGTACATGCAGGCAACCAAACTATGTGCATCTGGGGTCTTTTTGCCTGCATCCCCTCAAACCGGCTCACTAGAGCCAGGCTCGCTGGGCCAGACTCGATTAGCAACGTAACCAAACACGCTCATCTTATATCGACCCATCTAGTTTTTTTCCAAAAAAAGAAAAAAAAATCACAACTGTGTACGATGCTATCCTGCATGTTGGTACTTGTTAGTATTGAACTCTTCTGAGTGGACAGCACGTGGGACTGCCGCTAGCTCGTGGGATACCCTTCGTGGCCATGTGATCCTTCACCGCCCAGTTCCAACTGATGTACTCCTTGATTTATACAAATCTTTCGTTGATTCTTTCCGATCTTTATGACCGGCTAAATCACTAAATTAAGCACAGCATGTTCCATGCGGACAAAATTGTGGATTGGTTTCAGGAGATTTGGAGCATATATATCAGGCTTGAGGACTACAGATCGGAATATCAGATCGCGTCGCACCACATAGTAACGACAAAAGACCCGATCGAGATAAACGTTGTCAACTAAATTAGTAAGTGTTCTAATCGCAACAAATAAAATTTTAAAACAAGTGTTAGCTACAGCCACTCATTAGATGTTGTTTAGTTAGTCTGGGATCAGTAGCTAATTAAGCACGTGGGAATGATTGGACAAAGCTCCATTGGATTAATTATCATCAACCTCCTCTGGCTGCTGCAACTTACGGTACGTACGTACAATCAACACATAACTCTTGAAGGCTGAACTTACGGATAGGAGTTTATTCATCCGAGGTAGCAAAGATTGAGGTGCATTGAAGGCCGGCCCACTTAAATGGATATTTTGTCCGCTAAGTAGGTTACCATGACGAAGTATGGGAACCTGAATATAGCAGAATTCCGTGGATAATTGCATTGAGCCTCTTTGGCGGTGTTTAGAATGCATGGCTTGTAAGCGGCGACACAGAAATAGCGCTATAGCATTGCTAATACGACGCTATAGTGTTCTAAGCAATGTCTCGCTAAATAAATCAGTTTAATATGTCTCACTAATAACATGCTATAGTGGGACATAGCACGTTAATAACATATTTTAAGAGCCTCACTATTTTGTCATAGCACACTAT
Source organism: Aegilops bicornis (assembly GCA_021605145.1). NCBI lineage: Eukaryota > Viridiplantae > Streptophyta > Magnoliopsida > Poales > Poaceae > Aegilops > Aegilops bicornis. The sequence goes on along the minus strand of CM038670.1, from coordinate 48,788,910 downwards.
TTTTTCATTGGAAGAAGCCTGTTTTGGTCAGTAGGAGAGTGCATGGGCGCAGCCTAGAACGGAAGCCGAGGGCGCAGCCTAGAACGGAAGCCCAGGGCGCCAAACTGTTGGGCCGACATCCCCATTTTTTGGAGGAGATCATCCTTGCTCATAGTTAGATAGCAATGCGTTTCAGTAAGCATATCTTGCACGCTCATGTAGCTTGCAGTGTGCATGCTTAACAGCCTGATATACTTTGGTGTTGTCCTTCTTCTTCTGCCCTTTTCCATATCAACAACACTTTTGTGCATGAGACTTTCAACAACTTGAGGACCAATATCAACAACTTCATTACCTCTGTTTGGCAGAAGATCTGAAAACAAACGAGACACAGTTAATCAACTCTCTCTCTCTCTCTCTCTCTCTCTCTCTCTCTCTCTCTCTCTCTCTCTCTCTCTCTCAAGAAAACTATCGATCTAGTCATATTCAATCTTGGTAATACACCGAACACCACAAATAATAAAAATTACATCCAGATCCGTAGACCACTGGCGACTCCCAAAGCATAACTGAAACTACTTCGCATTTAAATTTCATCAGACACAAAAGTAAACAAGTTGCTGCCAGAATGTCTTCGAAAGAAGTAAAATGGGTCAGATTAAAATGCTTGAAACAACACTAATCAAAAAATTGTAAAAGCGTATCGCATGTAGCTGACAGAGGAACAAATTTGTCCGGTCATATATATGGTATGCGGCTTCTACCATCAAATTGGCCTGCTCGGTGTCCTCATGCAGATCGTAGCAAACATTAGCGGAGTCAGGATCGCCGCCTCATATTTGTTGCGTAGGGCGCCGCCGAGCGACCTGGCGTGCACTCCCTCGTGCACGGGGCGCTCATATGGGCCGGCCCATATCTTCTTTTTTCCTTTCATTTTTTCTTTTCTTTTATATTTCCTTTTTATTTTCTCTTTTTTCTTCTTTACCTACTCACTTTTTTGCGAATTTTATTTCCAAATTCCAGAACATTTTTGTTCATCAATGTATAAAATGTTGAGCAATTCAAAAATGTTCATAATATTAAATTTTTGTTCATCAGATTTAAAATGCTCATCAGAATTCAAAATTTGTTCATCGATTAAAACAATATTTCTTCAAATTCAAATTTCGTTCATCAATTTTAAAAAAAGTTCATCAAATTCAAAAAAATTCATTGATTTCAAAATTTGTTCATCTATTTCTCAAAAAAAATTCTTGAATACAAGTTTTATTTATCAAGTTAAAAAGTTCATAAAATGTTCGTCATTATTAAAAATGCTCATAAAAAGTTGTTCATCAAAATATTAAAATGTTCGAAATTCAATAAATGTTCATTCCTTTGAAATCATGAGCTTTTGTTTTCTGAAAAAAAATCACTTTGTTGAAACTTGAAACTTTTTAAAATTCCGAATTATTTTTAAGACGAAAAAACAAAAAGAAAACAAAAACAAAAATAAAAAGAAAAAAGTATTAAAAACCTGGGGCTTCCAGCCCGCTGATGGGCCGACCCACTAAGGGCCGCGTTGGGCCAGGGGCAGTGTGCGCTGGCAAATTCGCCAGCGCGTCACACACCATATAGGAGGTCCCATGAGGATCAACCCACGTCCCAGGTATGCCCTTATATCAGGGCTCAGGCTGGGTTGTCGGGCCGGGCTGCCCAAGCCCAACTTTAGCTACAATGTTGTACACGATGCTACAGTCAACCAAGGCTTTCTTCGCGGGCTACCTTGGGCTTGACAGCCCTGATAGCATACACGGTGCTTCTACCAATTGTCATTTTTAACACGGTACGATCGAAGTCGCTCATATCCAGGAGCATACACTCACCCTAAATATACAAGGAGTTTGGTTTGACGGTGGAGAATCTCATTGCAACAGCCAAATCACTGTAAAAGGATCGTTGCATTGCTCAACAAATGTATATGAAGGTTCGCTCCTATATCCTAGTATATGCTATTTTAATAATCAATAAAGGGCAGTCTCAAGGTTGGTTTGTTACAACTCGGGGAGCTTATTGTTATTGAGGTGTAAATAATAACAATGCCTGCCTAACAGGCCTAATAATTAAGCCAGTTTGTTTTTCCAACTCAGCTAAGTAATAGATAGTTCTGGGAGTGCCCACTGCAATTCATATAGAATTACTGTGTCCCCGGGAAAAAATAAGACACTCATATATATTTTGTGTCGTCAAGTTGCAAGTTACTGTGGCACGGCGATTAAATTGCCAGAATCTGAACTCCATTGCTGTCGTCAAGAAAGTCCCCATGCACGCCTTGTTTCTTGTATTTGTTTTACAAGGGTCGAAGAATCCCCCATTCTTACACATGACAAAAATGTGGGGTGTGGGATCTTACGTTAGGATGAAATCTCAGGTCCTAGCTAGTTGGTTTCTGAAAACCAAAGTGTAACGTACCCTTGTCTAGGTACAAGTTACTATGGTCCTGGGATTATGTTGCCAGGATCTGAACATCATTGCAATCTCCTCCCTGCGTGGCGACAGTGGAGCCGCTAAGGTGACTGAGAATTCCTCCATAGCTGCACCATTGGACAAGAGGAAGTTTGCAAGTATCCTGTCGAAGCCATTCCCAGTGTACTCTTGGCGATGTTGATCCTTTTGAGGCTATGGCGGGAGCAAGCGATGCCCCATCGCCACATGCTCCTGAACATCCAGTCATCATCATAGATGTCGTCATCGTTGTCACAGATCTCCGGCTCAGGGTCTGAATCTGAGTACTCATCGTCAGAGTAGTATGTCTTGTTCAATGTCTCGGAGCCCAGAGGAAACAAGGACAGCGCTTCCAGGTGTAGGGTGCTGGCGACGAGGACGGTGACGGACCGGACGACGTGATCGGCGGCCAAGAACCCCTTGAGGACCAGGTGCCGCAGCTGGGGTAAGTGGTCGCGGGCTATGGCTGTGATCTCGCTGCTGTAGTAGGCCATTGAGGGGCGCAGCTCGAGGCGAAGGTACGTCAGCTTCTTGCACCGGCTGATGAGCTCCAAGACTGGAGCAACCTCCACTGGTGCTTTGCTTGTGAGGTCCTCGCAGATATCGATGGTCAGCGCCGTCACTTGGCCATAGTTGGGGATGTCAAGGAACGTGTCCGAAGGGAGGCCGCCCTTGTAGCGTAGGGATCGCAGGCGCTGGGTGCGCAGCACGACGCGGCGGGCGTTGTGGCAGCAGACCATGGCGAAGCTCCGGAGGCGTTCGCTGGACACGGTGATGGTGGTGGCGGTCGGGCACTCCTCGAGCGTCAGTTCGGCGAGGCGCGGGCAGCTCGAGACCAGCTGCTGCAGCACCGCGGCAGGCGCCATGATCCGCTTCAGGCAGAGCGTCTCGAGCGATGCAGCGACGATGACGCTCCAGGGCAGGTCAAGCGTCCAGTTGGCCAGGCGCAGGCGGCGCAGCGTGGCGCACCGGAAGAGCTGGCGCGGCGTCTTGGTGTAGCTGCCCCTGACGTCTTCCCCGAAGTTGGCCGAGGCGGTTTTCCCGAACCAGCCGAAGGGGCAGAGCCTGCGGCGGGAGTAGTGCCGGAAAATATCCTATGGAGCTTAGGCTCATGGGCACCTCTTTATCTAGCCATTCAATTCTGCATCACGATTCGTGCAAGTAATTTTCTCTTTTTCGTTTCTCTCATATAGTTTAACATATGAACTTCATACTTTTTCAGCACAGCAGAACATTTTTACTAGAATGTGGGAAAAATACTTTCAGATTTTTTCGCGCATCATAAATAATAGAAATAAGATTTTTTAATTAAAAAAAATCTCAATTTCTCTATTTTTCTTGGACAAAAAAATCTGAAAGTTTTATCCCACATTGTTCCAAGAATGTTTTGTTGTCCTGGAGAGTTTCAAGTTCATTTGTTGTTTTGTTTTGAAGAAACAAAAAAGAGAAAGTTTTCATGTGGTAAGTTAGTTGTGTAGTACGGATCTCAAAGCAACATTAGATGGTGAGGATAGGAGGTGTCCAGGAGCCCGTGCTCTAGTGCCGGTACTGCAGCTTGAGGTCGATCTCCTCGGCGCCGGAGGAGGCGGCGGTGGCGATCGGCCGTTGAGCAGGTCGTCCGGCGGTGGCGCGTGCAGCCGGAGGACACGGATCGGCATGGTGGGGCCCTTAAGATCACGCCCGTCACCTTGCTGTCGAAGCACACGGGGAGGTTGACTCCCCGCCCCTGACGGTCCGTCTTGCGGACGACGAGGTCCACGACCGGCACGCCGTCACAGACGCGGGCGCCATCAAGGGACAAGCACGGTGGCGGCGTAGCCTTCGCTTGGACGGGAGGTGGGATAGGATCCGCTCCAGCGCCTCGTCCGGGAGAGCGCTCAGGCGATCTTCCTGCCGGTAGGTTGTCATCTTCTTGTGCGATGATCAGCTGAGATGCGTTCGCGATGATGGGTGCGGCCGCGCCGCCGCTGTGACTCCTTTTTAGAGCATCTCCAACAGTCACAAGAAAGCGCCAGCACGCATAAAAACCTGTTTGCAAGGCTCCGACATGTTTAGCGGCTGCCAGCATTGGCTCCAGAGCGGCTTATAACTGAAGAGATGCGCCGCTCCAGCAGCGTGCAAAAAATACAGCGCGCGCGACTCGCCGGGCATACATATATGGTATTTTGGACACAAAATGAGTTTGAAACATTCATCAAAATGCAATGAACATGTGAAATTTGACACAAACAAGTTGCTGAATAAAAGTTCATGCCCACAAGTTCAAAATCATGCCCACAAGTTCATCCAACTAAGTTCAAATGCAAACTAAAGTTCAAGACATGAAAGACACATCAATCTTCATCTTCCTCGCCTTCGTCCTCATCTTCCGAAGACGACTCTTCCGCCTTCGAAGATGAATCTTCCCCCCTCTCCTCATCACGCACCGCATCACGTGAAGCTCCGACGGTGTTGGCAAGATCTTCAACGGCATCTTCATAGGAATGTGTGTGAGAAGGCACATCGAAAGACATTCCACCCATGGCGGCCGGAGGTGCACCCATGCCTCCCATGAGAGAAGCAAAACTCATGCCTCCCATGGCGGCCATAGCATCGGAGGGTGCTCCAAAGCCACCCATGCCTCCCATGGCGGCCGGATGTGCACCCATGCCTCCCATGGCTCCGAAGCCACCCATCCCTCCCATGGCGCCGAGGCCACCGCCACCCATTGCACGAACCATGGCTCTTTTTTGGATCAAGACTTCTTGTTGGGCAAGATTGACATACTCCTTTTGCGCCGCATTGAGGTTAGATGTGTACAAGAAGAACAAGTGCTTCTCCCATTCCAACAACTTAGCTCGCTCCTCATTGCTCACTTTCCTCTCCTCCAAAGCCACCTTCCTCTCCTCGGCCGCCAACCTCCTCTCCTCGGCCACGGCATCTTGGTTCCTTGCCATTTTCCTCACCTCATTGGCTTCGACCCTTGCCTTCACAATAGCTTCCATAGCATTTTTGAGCTCATCATCTCCTTTCCTCTTATTCTTTTCGGTTTTGTCTTTCTTGCACCAATCTGGTTGTTTTGGCTTCGAGTATGAAACCGAGTTGGGTGGGGCTTCTCTTGCCGTCATCACTTGATGCATCATCCTCCTCCTCATCATCGTTCAACTCAATTGTTCGTTTGCTTTTGTTGCTCAAATGCAAATCATCCAAACCATCACGCTTCTTCCATTTCTCATCATCCTTTAACACTTCATAGCAATGAGGCAAGGTAAAGACCCTTCCTTTCTTGATCTTCCCCTTCTTGGTTGTCCTCGACTCTTCTTTGAAAAAGTTTTGTGCAATGTTGTACTACAAGAAAAACAAAACAAGTTAGCACTTTGGTCACCAAAAACAAGTATGATGAACATATATGAGATGCCACTTACTCGATCATCCTCATTTGTGCCACTTGGGTTAATCTTGTCAACCGCCTTTTGACAAGACGCCCGCTTTTGACAATCCGAGTTGATTGTCGACCATCGGGACCGAAGTGATCTCTCGGAGCGGTCAATTCCACTCACGTTGTGAGTATCAAAGTGTTCTTTCATTCGCCCCCAATACGCGTCTCTACTTTGATCACCTCCAATGGATGGATCCCTCGACATTTGCAAATAAGTATAGCATAGTAACTTGTCATCGTTGGTGGAGTAATTGCCGCTCTTCCTTTCGCGCCTCGACAATTCCCTCACCCTCCTCGTCCACCTCAAACTCATGGTCTTCGAAATGGATGTCATTGGTTTGAGACCAATGCGAATTGTTGGACCCAACACCCATAATGGACATGTATGCATCATCGTTGAGACTACAAAGTTTTTGAACAATGCAAATAAGCTATCTATATGTGATGATGCATTGAAAAACTAAGAAGAAAATAAAAGTTGGAAATTTTTTCACCTTGGGGGCATTTCGTCGAACACGTGGTGCGCGTCGGCGGCCAGCTCAACGAGGGAGCTCGCCGGCGCTTCGGTAGCCGCCGCGGCCGTCGAACGCCCTGCAAGCTTCTTTCCCCTCGCCTTCGTGCTGCCGGAGCCGTCCGCCGCCTTGTTTTTCTTCGCGGATGTTTTGCCCTTCTTCGTCCGCGCCGCATTGGGGACCTTCGACGGTGCGGCGGCGGCACGGGACGGCGCCGGCTCGATGCCACCCGACGCCGTGGTCATCCGCGGCGGCAAGAAGAGGCTACGCGAGGCCGACGCTCGGCGGAGCTCCGGCGGTGGCGACGCCAACGCTTCCCGCGCTAGGGTTTCCGACGGCGGCGAAGGGGGGTCGCCTGACAATGGGTGAGCGGGTGCCGTGTGCGCGTCCATGGGTGGGTGGCAGGCGCCGGCTGTGTGGCGTGAGGAGGAGGAGAGGAGAGTCTGTGTGGCGCTTCGAGTGTGCCTTGTATTTATGTGGCGCCAAAATACACCCAGCGGAGAGTGTTTTCGACCGGCGCCTAACTCGTTGCTAGAAGCGCGTCATTTTCTTGCGCGCCATTGAGCGACTCCCTTGGCGTTCTTGCTGGCGCTAAAACAGACTAATTTGCGGAGCGGCGCTAGTTTAGCGAGGCTGTTGGAGATGCTCTTAGGTTTGTTGAGCCGGCTCAGCGCGAAAAAGATTGGTCCCCTCCGAAATTTGCGCGATTCACCTTCCTAATCGCATAGACGGTCGCCACATGTATTCTGTTTTTATTTTTTTATTTTTTTATTTTTATTTATACTTCCAAATATTCTAAATGAATATATTACAGAAAGCACTTTCCATAAAACACTGGAAAAAATCTTGACCAAGCATTTAAAAATGTTTAAAATATATAGAGAAAATGTTTCTGATGTATATATGAAATGTATAGAAAAAATATACAATGTGCGTGAAAACGTTGACCATGTATTTAAAAAACGTTAGTCTAAACATTTGAGAAGAAATGTTAAACAAGTATTTGAAAAAAGTTAATCAAGCATTTGAAAATTTTAAATGCGTATAGGAATAATGTTGACCATTATTCAAAAAAATTTAAACTTGAATTTGCAAAATGTTAAATGTGTATCGCAAAAATGTTGACGATGTATTAAAAAATGTTAACTTTTATTTAAAATTTTTAATATGTGTAGAAAAAATGTTCACCATGTTTTCAGAAAATGATTTTTTATTCATAAAATGTTAAATGTGTATAGATAAAATGTTGACCATGCATTCAGAAAATGTTAGACTTGTTCTGATTTTTTACATGTGTATAGAAAAAATGGTGACCATGTATTATAACAATGGTAAACTTTATTTGTAAAATGTTAAATGTGTATAGATAAAATGTTGACCATGTATTCAGAAAATGTTAAACTTGTTTCTGATTTTTTTACATGTGTATAGAAAAAATGGTGACCATGTATTATAACAATTGTAAACTTTATTTTTAAAATGTCAAATGTCTATATAAAAAATGTTGACCATGTATTCAAAAAATTTTAAACTCGTATTTCAAAAATAAAGCATTTAAAAACTAGTATTTTGACTTTATCCTGTTTTTTTTCCTTCTTTCTTCTTTCTGTTTCTTTTTCATTTTTCATTATGTTTTTGTTTTTCTGATTTTCCCTTTTTGTTTCTTTCCATGAAATATAAAGGAAAAAATAATTCCAAAAATTGTTTGGCATTTTCTAAAAATGTTCAAACATTGCCAATTTTGTTCGTATTTTTACAAAATGTTTGTGTTCTCCATGCTTCGTTCTGAATTTCAAAAAATATCCCTGTGTTTCAAATTTTTGTTCGTTTTTCCCTTTGTTTGTTTTTTTTCTTATTCAACTTTTTGTCAGAAATTTCGAAAAATATTTGTGATTTGATAAATGTGGTCAGAAATTTCGAAAAATATTTGCGATTTGATAAATGTGGTCATTTTCAAAATAAAATTCAAAAAAGTGTTCATATTGTTGGATAATTTTCTGGAATTTTTGACAAGGTTTCAAATTTGTTCATTAATTCCAAAAAATTTCACATTTAAAATAATATCGGTACTTTCATAAAATGTGCTTGTTTTTGAAAATTTATTCAGAATTTTATAAAATGTTGCTGTTCTTTTGGTAAGAATCGTATATTTGAAAATCGTTTGTGTTTTCAAAAAAATCTTCATAAAATGGGCAGAGCAACAGGGACTTTTCATAAAATGAGCAGAACAACAGGGACTTTTATGCATAATAAGCTGCAAACATGAAATACCTCATCGGGTTCTCAAAAAAAGAAAAAAAACTCAGGGACTTAGCGCTGAACAGGAGGACTCCTCCGCCGGGATCGTGTTCATGCACGTTTGTTGCAGCGTGCGCGAGTTCCCAGCGATCCACAATTCGAGGCGTGGTTTCTGCTGGATTCAGATCTATTTGCTGCGTCACCCTCGGCTAGCTGCTGATAATCTGCATGATCTTCTCCGTCAATCAAAGCTTTATTAGCAATTCGTGCGTACGTCTTTCCATGGAGGACGGGAGGATCCAGACCACGCCGAATCTGCCGCAGGACATCTTGATGGCCATCTTCGCCGCGTTTGAAATCCCCGACCTCCTGCGTGCTGGCTCCGTATGCTCCTCCTGGCGCTCCGCCTACGAAACCCTGCGCAACCACGGGCTGTACAACCAGTCCCAGACGCCATGCCTGCTCTACACCTCCGAGTCCGACGGCGAGAGCACCGCGCGTCTCTACAGCCTCGTGGAGAAGAAGGCCTACAGGCTGACCCTCCCGGACCCGCCCATCCGCACCAGGTCTCTGATCGGGTCCTCCCCTCAGGGCTTGCTGGTTACGGTCGACGACAGATCCGAGATGCACCTTCTCAACCCCATCACCGGTCAACAGATCGCCCTCCCGTCGGTGATCACCATCCAGCAGGTGAGCCCCGTATACGATGACTCCGGCGTCCTCCACATGTACAGATACTCGTCCCACACCAGACATACTGTTCTCGCTCTGCCAGCAAACCTTGCTCTTAGCGAGCTGCGGCACCAGCTCCATCACAAGGCTTTTGTGTTTCCTCTTTCCGATGATGATGCATCCTCATCCTCAGCAGCAGCAGCAGCAGGAGGACACATTGTGGTGCTGATCCACAACCCGTCTCGCCAGCTCTCCTTTGCAAGGGTAGGGGCCGAGAGCTGGACCTGGTTGCCACCACACACCTCCTATGACGACTGCATGTATAAGAATGGCCTCATGCATGCGGTGACTTCCAAGGGAGAAATCCATGGCTTCGATCTTGCCAGCCCTGCCCCTGTGGCCACCATGAAGATCATTATGGAGGGACCATTGACTTATAGATATCTTATTAGTATGTACATCATACAAGCCCCATGGGGTCATCTTCTACAGGTTTGGAGAAAATTTGGGGTTGTGATTTAGGAGATACGCCCCAGTCATCTGTGTTTTGGATTACCGGCAAAATTAGAGTATATAAAGTTGATACCGTGGCGAACGAACTCGAGAGAACCAGTTGCTTGCGCGGCCATGCGTTGTTCCTTGGGCATAATCAGTCGCTTTGTCTTAGTACCAAAGAATACCCGGCTCTTAAGGCGAACCATGCCTACTTCACCGACGATTGCAGATATTGGACAATGGGACTTCAGAATAATCGCCGTGATATGGGAATTCTCAACTTGGATGATAACAACAGCGAGGAACTTGTGTCTCCTCACCTTTGGTCCAACCGACCAGCCACCATATGGATTACACCAAATCTCAGGGAGATAAACTTTAATTTGGATAATTAGTGTGGAGTTCTTCCTTTTGTAAGAAAAAAAAATCATCTAGTTCGTTAGTAATGGTGATGGTTCCTCATCTGGGTTTTACTATATGTACACTCCCGAAATTTCAAAGAGAATGCTGCAAGTTTATTCTACTTCTTGTGTAATTATCTGTTTTTCTTCTTGTAGTTCTTTGTTTTTCTTTTTGGTAATTCCTTTTGTTTCAAACACAAGCCGATTCAATTGTCCGAGAGGAATTGGTCTTGGATCTTAGGTATATATTTCATTATTAGTACTCTTGTATGGAGATAATCCCCGTGTTTGATCGTTTTATGCCAGTCTTTCTTCTTAGCCAACAGCCCAACACTCATAATAGGCCAGAGAAGTATAATGCAAACATGTCGTGCGAAAAATCTGATGATTAAACTTAAGAGGTGATTTGTGCGTCTTGCAGTAGTAGACATTTCTTAATGGTCCTTTACAGTAGTGGTCCTTGTATTCTAATTTAACTTACTAAATCTTCTTACACACAATGACATGTGCCGTCCTGACCACCTCTAGTACCAGAGCAATCGGAGGTCATTGACACTGCCGTCATTGTTGCCATCACCGAGGTTGTCGTCGTGGCTGTTGACGAGGGAATTATTGCATACGTTGTCTTGTCATGCTTCGTCAGCATGCCTATAGCCAACATCGTCGTTGGGGCTTTGTTCGTCGTAGGTTCAAGTCATCCCTGTGCCTGTCGTCATGGAGGAGGATCTACACTGCTCAAATTTAAGGAGGTGGGGAGAAGTTTGAGGAGTAACTCCTCAAATTTTTAGAACTAAACTTTTGAGGAAATGGTTAGGTGGGAACTAGCTGAAAGTTTAGATTTCAGGGAGTTAAACATCTAGAGAAAGGACCAGAGATGCTCTGAATTATGAAACCGGGTGTTCCAACCCCTCAAATTTGAAAAAAGAAACAAACAAATAAATTCTAGGCCACTTAAACTTCCTACCGTCTTAATACTGTAGATGCACTATTTAACTGTTGGGAATGCAAACCTAAATTAGGAAAGAAAATCTGTGGCTTCACAACCAAGATCAACAGCATTATCGATGAAGCAGTCCTGGTTCATCACCGGTAGGAAGAGTAAATAACATAAAACTACCACAATTCAGGTTAGGATCCCAAAAACTACCAATTTTCAAATTTGGACAGAAAGACTACCACTTTACACGTAATATGTTAAAAAAAACTACCGCTTTCTATTAGTTGGCGGTTGGGACAAAATTAATCACGATTTTGATAGGCATGGTACACCCGTCATGGTTGACTGGCAGAAAAGTCAAATCTGTTAGTGCATATATTTTTTCGATCATGTGGTATTTCTACTGAAATCATGTGATCTTGTGATACCCTTTGTGCCCATGTGATCCTTCACCACCCAGTTCTAAATACGTGCTTCTTGATTGATACAAATCTTCTGCTGACTTTTTAAATCTTTATGACTGGCTAAATCACCAAATTAAGCACAGCAGGTTCCATGCGGACAAAAATGTGGATTGGTTTTGGAGCACGGCGGGCTTGATGCCCCAGTTTCTGTTAGAAGATCACTGTTGCATGGATCGGAATACCGGATCCCATGCACACATGCTATAAATTAGACCACATCTATGGTAACGGCAAAAGGCCCGGTCGAGATATACGTTGTCATCTAAATTAGTATGTATGTGCTCTGATCACTACAAATAAAATACAGTGTGAAAAACGCTCTTATATTTTGAGAAGGAGGGAGTAAAAATTTGTTAGCTGCAGCCACTCATCAATTAGTAGTCTGGGAGTAGCTAATTAAGCAGGTGAGAATGATTGGGCAAAGCTGCATTGGAATAATTATCATCAACCTCCCGCTAGCTTCTGCGAGTCGCGACACAGACCGGAGAGAATTACCACCCGAATTCAGCCCTTTCAGTTTCAGTTTCAGTTTCGCTTCCGCGATCTTTCAGCATTCAAGTTTTGATGAATTTCGCATCGCAAAACTAAAATGCTGAAAGGTTTTTTTTATTAGACTGCACCTGCTATTTCGCATGTACCCGAATTACAGTCCTCATACACGGCCAGTTAGTGCACAATCAACACATCACCCTTGTCGGGTGGAATTACTGATATGAATTTATTCATCCCGGAGGTAGCAGCAGTGACGGCATCAGTGTGAAAATGTTGCGGGTTCAAACATACTAAACAATAAATATGTCCTAATTATTAACACAAATATTAACTAATCTAAGGATGTAATCCAAAAGGTTATGAGGGCAGCTGACTCAAAGCCTACACATGGAATCGTTGTTGGGTAGCAGAATCCTATGTTCTTCCATGACATCATAAACTTGTGTGCTAAATATGTAGGCATGACAAAGTATGGGAAGGTGAATATAGCAGAATTTGGAGGATAATTAAATTTGCCACCTATTACTTCGTGGTTTGATCATTTTCCCTGCCTTATACTCCCTTCCCCCAAAATTCTTGTCTTAGATTTGTCTAAATACCGATGTATCAAGTCGTGTTTTAGTATTAGATACATCCGTATCTAGACGAATCTAAGACACTATATACAAGGTTTTTTTTTGGGTGGTTGTCTCGTAGAGATAAGGTAGACGCTATACTCAAACATTCCTACAGTCATAGGCTCATAGTGCTAGAGTCACAAACGACAAGAGTGTCGTGGCCTCGTGGCTAGTGATTTCGAAGAGGAAGTCGAAGGCGTGAAACTTGTTAGATGTGTATAGCCCTTTTTGGTTTATCCCCATTGTATAAGGGGTTTCTTGCACTTTACCATACACATGTATATGTATTGGCCTTTGGCCCTTCTGTGAGTGCAGTTGTCCATTATTCAACATGGTATCAGTTGCTAGGCTAGCTCCCTCCTCCCGTATGTTGCAACTCCGTGCATCTAGATCCTAGCCTACTTGCCTCCGGCCGCCGCAGGCTGTCTCCGGCCATCTGGCCGCTGCCTCTCCGTCCAGTTCCCGTCCGGTCGCTGCTCTGTCTGGTTGTCGCTGTTGCTGACGTTTCCCACTGCTCCTGTCCAGCTGCTGCCCTGCTTGGCCGCTGCTCTGCGCCGTCTCGTCCGGCCGCTCCAGCTCTGTCCGGCCCGCCTCGCTCGGCTCCTCTGGCTGCTGCAGGCGCTGCCCTTCTCGCCTCCTCCGTGCTGCGGGCGCCGCCCGCTTGGCTGCTGCTCGCCCAGCCGCTGCGGGAGCTGTGGGCTCTCGATCCCCTATGGATCGATCCCCCTCCCGCGAGCGAGCGCTCTCTCCAGCTCCTTCCGCGAGCGCGTGGGACTTTCCCACGAGCGGGCGCTCGAACCATCGAGTGGGTGTTCGATCCCCTCGATCCTGCTTGATCCCTATCCAGATCGAGTTCTTCTGGGTCCGTTGACTTCCAAAAAAATAGCTGCAGAGTGACTTCCTCATGTCCTCTTCGGGCTATGTCGCGGTCCCTCGGTGCTCGGTGATCTTTGATGGCACCAACTATGCTGAGTTTGTGGGCTTCATGCGCATCCATATGCGTGGACTCCTTCTGTGGGGTGTTCTCTCTGGCGAGGTCCCCTGTCCGCCATGCCCGGTTGCGCCAGTGGCCCCAATCCCACCAGTGCCGCCGGTCCTTGCTGCTGATGCTTCTCAGGCTGACCGGGATGCTGCCAAGGCTCTGGATGATGCTGCGGTTGATGCTTATGATCAGCAGGTATCTGCTTATTCCGATGCTCTCGCTGTGTACCGGGATGATCTATCAGCTTACACTCGGTGGTGCAATGATGATGCTCGAGCTGCTGCTGTTCTCACTACGAGTGTCCTTCCTCAGTTTGCTTCAGAGTTCATGGGACTTGGCACAGTTGCAGCGATGTGGTCTTATCTCTGTCAGCGCTATCAACCCTCTGGTGATGCTCTCTACCTATCTGTGGTGCGCCAGGAGCACACCCTCCAGCAAGGTGATTCTTCTGTTGATGAGTTCTATTCAAAGTGCTCTGCCATCTGGCGCCAGCTTGACTCCCTTCGGACAGTTGTTTATGGAACCTGTCGTTGCTATCAGACTACCCGGTCTGATATGGAGTTTCAGCGGGACCATGAGTTCTTATCTCGTCTCCGGTCTGAGTTTGATCCTCGACGTGCTCACTTGCTTGCTCGTGGTCGTGTTCCTATCTCAGAGATACTTGCTGAGCTTCGTACTGAGGAAACCCGCCTTCGCTCTGCTGGGTTGCTTCTGATTCCGTCAGTTTTGGCCGCCCGGGCTCCTGTGTCATCTGCTCGCCTCACTGCTCCACCGCTCCTGCCTACTCCTCCAGGGGGTGAGCCGTCCTCCTTATGCTGAGAAGGGCACGTCGCGCCGTGACACCGTCTGTGGTTACTGCTCCCGGCCAGGTCACCCAGAGTCTGATTGTCGCCAAAAGAAGCGAGATCAGAGGCGCTCCTCCTCCAGCGGGACTCCTGTGTCTTCCTCAACTCCGTCACTCACTGACCAGGACATTGTTTGCCTCAAGCGTCTTCTTGCTTCCTTAGGCTCCTCGTCGACTGCTGCTGTTGTGACTGCATCCCCTTCCTCACCACCACATGCATCTACACAGTCAGGTACATCTACGTGGGTTCTGGATTCTGGAGCCTCCTTTCATATGTCTTCTGATTGTTCCGTGTTGTCCTCTCTCCGACCTCTTGTTTCGCCTGTTAGTGTTCTTACTGCCGATGGCACATCTCTTCCTGTTGCTAGTCGTGGTATTCTTTCCACTCCATCTTTTTCTGTTCCAGTGTTTCACATGTTCCTTGCCTTACCATGAATCTTTTTTCCGCTGCCCAACTTACTGATTCTGGTTGTCGTGTCAGCCTTGATACCGACTCTAGCTCCATTCAGGATCGTCGCACCAAGGCTTTGGTTGGTAATGGCCCCCGGCGCCGTGAGTCAGAGGGCCTTTGGGAGGTTGACTGGCTTTGTGTTCCTTCCGCTGCCACCACTTCTGCCAGCTCTCATGCTCTTGCTGCCTCTTCGTCTGCGTCCTTCCAGCAGTGGCATCATCGTCTTGGTCACATCTGTGGCTGATGACCCACAAGTATAGGGGATCTATCGTAGTCCTTTCGATAAGTAAGAGTGTCGAACCCAACGAGGAGCATAAGGAAATGATAAGCAATTTTCAGCAAGGTGTTCTCTGCAAGTACTGAAATAAGTGGTAACAGATAGTTTTGTGATAGGATAATTTGTAACGAGCAACAAGTAACAAAAGTAAATAAAGTGCAGCAAGGTGGCCCAATCCTTTTTGTAGCAAAGGACAAGCCTGGACAAACTTTTATATAGAGAAAAGCGCTCCCGAGGACACATGGGAATTATCGTCAAGCTAGTTTTCATCACATTCATATGATTCGCGTTCGGTACTTTGATAATTTGATATGTGGGTGGACCGGTGCTTGGGTGCTTTTCTTACTTGAACAAGCATCCCACTTATGATTAACCTCTATTGCAAGCATCCGCAACTACAACAAAAGTATTAAGGTAAACCTAACCATAGCATGAAACATATGGATCCAAATCAGCCCCTTACGAAGCAACGCATAAACTAGGGTTTAAGCTTCTATCACTCTAGCAACCCATAATCTACTTATTACTTCCCAATGCCTTCCTCTAGGCCCAAATAATGGTGAAGTGTTATGTAGTCGACGTTCACATAACACCACTAGAGGCTAGACAACATAAATGTCATCAAAATATCGAACGAATACCAAATTCACATGACTACTAATAGCAAGACTTCTCCCATGTCCTCAGGAACAAACGTAACTACTCACAAAGCATATTCATGTTCATAATCAGAGGGGTATTAATATGCATATAGGATCTGAACATATGATCTTCCACCAAATAAACCAACTAGCATCAACTACAAGGAGTAATTAACACTACTAGCAACCTACTAGTACCAATCCCGGACTTGGAGACAAGAATTGGATACAAGAGATGAACTAGGGTTTTGAGAGGAGATGGTGCTGGTGAAGATGTTGATGGAGATTGCCCTCTCCCGACGAGAGGAGCGTTGGTGATGATGATGGCGATGATTTCCCCCTCCCGGAGGGAAGTGTCCCCGACAGAATAGCTCTTCCGGAGCCCTAGATTGGTTCCACCAAGGTTCCGCCTCGTGGCGGCGGAGTCTCGTCCCGAAAGGTTGCCTATGATTTTTTTCCTCGTCGAAAGACTTCATATAGCAGAAGATGGCCACCGGAGAGCCAACAGGGGGCCCATGAGGCAGGGGGCGCACCCTGGGAGGTAGGGCGCGCCCCCCACCCTCGTGGGTAGGTGGTGGCCCCCCTGACGTATTTCTTCCGCTCAGTATTTTCTATTATTTCCAAAAATAACTTTCGTGGAGTTTCAGGACTTTTGGAGTTATGCAGAATAGGTCTCTAATATTTGCTCCTTTTCCAGCCCAGAATTCCAGTTGCCGGCATTCTCCCTCCTTATGTAAACCTTGTAAAATAAGAGAGAATAGGCATAAGTATTGTGACATAACTTGTAATAATGGCCCATAATGCATTAAATATTGATATAAAAGCATGATGCAAAATGGACGTATCAACTCTCCCAAGCTTAAACGTCGCATGGCCTCAAGCGGAAGCCGATAACGATAAATATGTCCACATGTTTAGAGGTAGAGGTGTCGATGAAATAAAATACGGACATGAGGGCATCATGATTATTCTCATAACAGCAACATATATGGATATTGTCATATGATTTCTTATGCTCAAGTAATAATCTATTCACAATGCAAAAGTATGAATCAGAAACTTTATTGAGAACTAACAAACTATATTCTCAGTCATTGAAAAAATTGCAATTTATCATAACATCAGAAAGAGTCTATGTCAGAGCTCTCTAGCAAGTCCACATACTCAACTATCATTTAGTCTTTCATAATTGCTAAACTTCACGCAATACTTGTGGTTATGGAGTTTTAACCGGACACGGAGAAAGATAGGGGCTTATAGTTTCGCCTCCCAACCTTTTACCTCAAGGGTAATGTCAACAATAATAACTCATGCTCCCCTATATCCAATTAGATATATCTATCAGGATCTTTCCAACATACTGTGCTTGCCAAAGGATAAAATTTAAAAAGGAAAGGTAAAGATCACCATGACTCTTGCATAAGGTAGAAGATAATAGTAAAAGATAGGCCCTTCGAAAAGAGGGAAGCAGAGGTTGCCATGCGCTTTCAGGGTTGGATGCACAAAATCTTAATGCGAAAGAACATCACTTTATATTGCCACTTGTGATATAGACCTTTATTATGCAGTTTGTCGCTTTTATTTCTTCCACATCACAAGATCGTATAAAGCTTATTTCCTCCACACCAATCAATCATACATATTTAGTGAGCAATTTTTATTGCCTGCACCGATGACAACTTACTTGAAGGATCTTACTCAATCCATAGGTAGATATGGTGGACTCTCATGGCAAAACTGGTTTAAGGGTATTTGGAGGCACAAGTAGTATCTCTACTTGGTGCAAAGAATTTGGCTAGCATGAGGAGGAAAGGCAAGCTCAACATGTTGGATGATCCATGACAATATACTTTATCTCAGATATAAGAAAACATAACCCATTACGTTGTCTTCCTTGTCCAACATCAACTCTTTAGCATGTCATACTTTAATGAGTGCTCCCAATCATAAAAGATGTCCAAGATAGTATATTTATATGTGAAACCTCTCATTCTTTATTACTTCCTATTAATTGCAACGATGACCAAAGCTATGTGAAGTCATTACTCTCAATAAGATCAATATGATCTCTTTATTTCTTTTTATTCTTTTTCTCTTATTCACTCAAGATCATAGAAAAATAATCAAGCCCTTGACTCAACACTAATCTTTATTATATATAGCTCACGGACTCGATTACATAGAGAGATCATAAAGCAAAACTCAAAACTAGATCATGCCATAAACTTTATTCTACTAGATTAAGATACTACTAAAAGGATCGAACTAAGAAAAAGGATAAAGATAGGAGATGTGGGTGTGATACGATACCGGGGCATCTCCCCCAAACTTGGCAGTTGCCAAGGGGAGTGCCCATACCCATGTGATTATGTCTCCTTTGCTGATGAAGAGGGTGGGGGTGATGGTTTAATTGATGGCATAGGCTTCTCCCTTAATTTGCGCTTGAGGACAGAATTTTGATCCCTCAAGTCATCAATCTCCTGCTCCAGGGTTAATATCTTTTTGCATAGCTCCTGCTTGTTTTCCTGCAAGAGACGAAAAGGGATAAACTCGATATTTAGTTTCTTTGCCCTGCCAGGGAGTCTTGACTTTTTGAACTCCACATGCATGTCCCCAGGTTGAGGTAATGGGACTTCATCTTCATCTGAGCTCATCTCCTCCTTTCCCTTGGCTTCATAGTCCTCTTCTTCCTCAGTAGTCCAACCACAATGCTCCACATCTCCATAGACCTTAGGATCTGCAAGGTAATCATCCACATAGCTTTCTCCTTCCGAATCCTGGGACGACATGTTGCTCTAATCTGCAGCAGGACAGCTCAAAACAAGAACAGAGGATATTTGCGTGATACAGGAGTCAAAACCTTCGGGAGATTATATAATGAATTTTTACTGACCAAAATACGTATCGTGCAAGAAAACGGAGTCCAGAGAGCACACGAGGTGCCCAAGGTAGGGGGGCGCGCCCTCCACCCTCGTGGAGGCCTCGTGTCCTTCCCGGACTGCCTCTTATTTTCTATTTTGCTAAATATTCCAAAACGGAGAAATATTGCCTTAAAAACTGTTTTGGAGTCGGTTTACTTACCGTACCACATACCTATTCCTTTTCGGAGTCTGAAACGTTCCGGAAAGTGTCCCTTGTGTATTCCTCCAGGGTTACAGTTTCAATAACATTGGTTTCAACATTCATAGGATTACCTGAGATATGATGTTTAATTCTTTGACCGTTCACCACCTTCGGATTTGTGCCTTCGAAGTTGTTGATTTTTATGGCACCGAGCAGCCAGACCTCCTCGATAACGTAAGGGCCTTCCCATTTAGAGAGAAGTTTTCCTGCATAAAATCTTAAACGAGAGTTGTATAGCAATACATAATCACCTACATTAAACTCACGCTTTTGTATTCTTTTGTCATGCAATCTTTTAACTTTTTATTTAAACAACTTGGCATTTTCATAAGCTTGAGTTCTCCATTCATCAAGTGAGCTAATATCAAATAACCTCTTCTCACCGGCAAGTTTGAAATCATAGTTGAGCTTTTTAATAGCCCAATATGCCTTATGTTCTAGTTCGAGAGGTAAGTGACATGCTTTTCCATAAACAATTTTATACGGATACATACCCATAGGATTTTTATATGCAGTTCTATAGGCCCATAATGTATCATCAAGTTTCTTGGACCAATTCTTTCTATATCTATTGACAGTCTTTTGCAAAATTAATTTGAGCTCTCTATTACTCAATTCTACTTGACCACTAGACTGTGGGTGATAAGGAGATGCAATTCTATGATTAACATCATACATAGCAAGCATTTTTCGGAAAGCACCATGAATAAAATGTGAACCACCATCAGTCATTAAATATCTAGGGACTCCAAACCTCGGAAAAATTAACTTCTTTAAGCATCTTAATAGAGGTGTTATGATCAGCACTACTAGTTGGAATAGCTTCTACCCACTTAGTAACGTAATCAACAACAACTAAAATATGCGTGTAACATTTAGAGGCAGGAAAAGGTCCCATATAGTCAAAGCCCCAAATGTCAAATGGTTCAATAACAAGTGAATAATTCATAGGCATTTCTTGACGTCTACTAATATTACCAGTTCTTTCACATTCATCACAAGATAGGACAAACTTACGGGCATCCTTCAAGAGAGTAGGCCAATAAAAACCAGATTGCAATACCTTATGTGCAGTTCTTGTTGGGGAACGTAGTAATTTCGAAATTTTCCTACGCACACGCAAGATCATGGTGATGCATAGCAACGAGAGGGGAGAGTGTTGTCCACGTACCCTCGTAGACCGAAAACGGAAGCGTTAGCACAACGTGGTTGATGTAGTCGTACGTCTTCTCGATCCGTCCAATCAAGTACCGAACGCACGGCACCTCCGAGTTAAGCACACGTTCAGCTCGATGATGTCCCTCGAACTCCGATCCAGCCGAGTGTTGAGGGAGAGTTTCTTCAACACGACGGCATGGTGGTGATGATGATGTTCTACCGACACAGGGCTTCGCCTACGCACCGCTACGATATTATCAAGGTGGACTATGGTGGAGGGGGCACCGCACACGGCTAAGAGATCAATGATCAATTGTTGTGTCTCCAAGGGGTGGCCCCCTCCCTGTATATAAAGGAGTGGAGGAGGGGGAGGGCCGGCCCTTTCCATGGCGCACCCTAGGAGGAGTCCTACTCCCACCGGGAGTAGGATTCCCCCCTTCCAAGTAGTAGGAGTAGGAGTCAAGGAAAGGGGAGAGAGAAGAGAAGGCAGGAGGACGCGCAGCCCCTCCCCCTAGTCCAATTCGGACTAGGCCTTCGGGGGGGGGGGGCAGCCTCTCCTCTCTCTCTTCCCTAAAGCCCAATAAGGCCGATATACTCCCCCCGCGAATTCCCGTAACTCTGTGGTACTCCGAAAAATACCCGAATCACTCGGAACCTTTTCGATGTCCGAATATAGTCGTCCAATATATCGATCTTTACGTGTCGACCATTTCGAGACTCCTCGTCATGTCCCCGATCTCATCCGGAAGTCCGAACTACCTTCGGTACATCAAAACTCATAAACTCATAATATAACCGTCATCGAAACTTAAAGCGTGCGGACCCTACGGGTTCGAGAACTATGTAGACATGACCGAGACACGTCTCCAGTCAATAACCAATAGCGGAACCTGGATGCTCATATTGGCTCCCACATATTCTACGAAGATCTTTATCGGTCAGACCGCATAACAACATATGCTGTTCCCTTTGTCATCGGTATGTTACTTGCCCGAGATTCGATCGTCGGTATCTTAATAACTAGTTCAATATCGTTACCAGCAAGTCTCTTTATTCGTTCCGTAATACATCATCTCGCAACTAAAACCATTAGTCACAATGCTTGCAAGGCTTATAGTGATGTGCATTACCGAGAGGGCCCAGAGATACCTCTCCGACAATCGGAGTGACAAATCCTAATCTCGAAATACGCCAACCCAACAAGTACCTTCGGAGACACCTCAGAGAGCACCTTTATAATCACCCAGTTACGTTATGATGTTTGGTAGCACACAAAGTGTTCCTCCGATAAACGGGAGTTGCATAATCTCATAGTCATAGGAACATGTATAAGTCATGAAGAAAGCAATAGCAGAATACTAAACGATCGAGTGCTAATCTAACGTAATGGGTCAAGTCAATCACATCATTCTCCTAATGATGTGATCCCTTTAATCAAATGATAACTCATGTCAATGGCTAGGAAACATAACCATCTTTGATCAATGAGCTAGTCAAGTAGAGGCATACTAGTGACACTGCTTTGTCTATGTATTCACACATGTATTATGTTTCCGGTTAATACAATTCTAGCATGAATAATAAACATTTATCATGAAATAAGGAAATAAATAATAACTTTATTATTGCCTCTAGGGCATATTTCCTTCAGTCTCCCACTTGCACTAGAGTCAATAATCTAGTTCACATCACCATGTGATTTAATACCAATAGTTCACATCACCATATGATTAACACCCATAGTTCACATCGTCATGTGACTAACACCCAAAGGGTTTACTAGAGTCAATAATATAGTGCACATCGCTATGTGATTAACACCCAAAGAGTACTAAGGTGTGATCATGTTTTGCTTGTGAGAGAAGTTTAGTCAACGAGTCTGCCACATTCAGATCCGTATGTATTTTGCAAATTTCTATGCCAAAAATGCTATGCACGGAGCTACTCTAGCTAATTGCTCCCACTTTTAATATGTATCCAGATTGAGACTTAGAGTCATCTGGATCAGTGTCAAAATTTGCATCGACGTAACCCTTTACGACGAACCTTTTGTCACCTCCAGAATCGAGAAACATATCCTTATTCTACAAAGGATAATTTTGACCGCTGTATAGTGATCTACTCCTACATCACTATTGTACTCCCTTGCCATAATCAGTGTAGGGTATACAATAGATTTGGTACACAACATGGCATACTTTATAGAACCTATGGCTAAGGCATAGGGAATGACTTTCATTCTCTTTCTATCTTCTGCCGTGGTCGGGCTTTGAGTCTTACTCAATTTCTCACCTTGTAACACAGGCAAGAACTCCTTCTTTGATTGTTCCATTTTGAACTACTTCAAAATCTTGCCAAGGTATGCACTCATTGAAAAATAACTTAGCAAGCGTCTTGATCTATCTCTATTGACCTTGATGCTCAATATGTAAGCAGCTTCATCGAGGTCTTTCTTTGAAAAACTCCTTTCAAACACTCCTTTATGCTTTGCAGAATAATTCTACATTATTTCCGATCAACAATATGTCATTCACATACACTTATCAGAAACGTTGTAGTGCTCCCACTCACTTTCTTGTAAATACAGGCTTCACAGCAAGTCTGTATAAAACTATATGCTTTGATCAACTCATCAAAGCGTATATTCCAACTCTGAGATGCTTGCACCAGTCCATAGATGGATCGCTGGAGCTTGCACATTTTGTTAACACCTTTAGGATCGACAAAACCTTCTGGTTGCATCATATACAACTCTTCTTTAATAAATCCATTAAGGAATGCAGTTTTGTTTATCCATTTGCCAGATTTCATAAAATGTGGCAATTGCTAACATGATTCGGACAGACTTAAGCATAGATACGAGTGAGAAATTCTCATCGTAGTCAACACCTTGAACTTGTCAAAAATCTTTTGCGACAATTCTAGCTTCGTAGATAGTAAAACTACTATCAGCGTCCGTCTTCCTCTTGAAGATCCATTTAATCTCAATGGCTCGCCGATCATTGGGCAAGTCAATCAAAGTCCATACTTTGTTCTCATACATGGATCTTATCTCAGATTTCATGGCCTCAAGCCATTTTGCGGAATCTGGGCTCATCATCGCTTCCTCATAGTTCGTAGGTTAGTCATGGCGACCTCTAGAACAGGATTACCGTACCACTCTGGTGCAGATCTTACTCTGGTTTACCTACGAGGTTCGGTAGTAACTTGATCTGAAGTTACATGATCATCACCATTAGCTTCCTCACTAATTGGTGTAGGACTCACAGGAACAGATCTCTGTGATAAACTACTTTCCAATAAGGGAGCAGGTACAGTTACCTCATCAAGTTCTACTTTCCTCCCACTCACTTCTTCCGAGAGAAACACCTTCTCTAGAAAGGATCCATTCTTAGCAACGAATGTTTTGCCTTCGGATCTGTGATAGAAGGTGTACCCAACTGTCTCCTTTGGGTATCCTATGAAGACGCATTTCTCCGATTTGGGTTCGAGCTTATCAGGATGAAACTTTTTCACATAAGCATTGCAACCCCAAACTTTAAGAAACGACAACTTTGGTTTCTTGCCAAACCACAGTTCATACGGTGTCATCTCAACGGATTTAGATGGTGCCCAATTTAACGTGAATGCAGCTGTCTCTAATGCATAACCCCAAAACGATAGTGGTAAATCGGTAAGAGACATCATAGATTGCACTATATCCAATAAAGTACAGTTATGACGTTCGGATACACCATTATGCTGTGGTGTTCTAGGTGGCACGAATTTGCGAAACTATTCCACATTGTTTTAATTGAAGACCAAACTCGTAACTCAAATATTTGTCTCTGCGATCAGATCGTAGAAACTTTATTTCTTTGTCACGATGATTTTCCACTTTACTCTGAAATTCTTTGAACTTTTCAATGTTTCAGACTTATGTTTCATCAAGTAGATATACCCATATCTGCTCAAATCATCTGCGAAGGTCAGAAAATAACGATACCCGCCTCAAGCCTCAACGCTCATCGGATCGCATACATTAGTATGTATTTTTTCCAATAAGCCAATTGCTTGCTCCATTGTTCCGGAGAACGGAGTTTTAGTCATCTTGCCCATAAGGCATGGTTCGCAAGCATCAAGTGATTCATAATCAAGTGATTCCAAAAGCCCATCAGCATGGAGTTTCTTCATGCGCTTTACACCAATATGACCTAAACGGCAGTGCCACAAATAAGTTGCACTATCATTATTAACTTTACATCTTTTGGCTTCAATATTATGAATATGTGTATCACACGATCGAGATCCAACAAACCATTTTCATTGGGTGTATGACCATAGAAGGTTTTTATTCATGTAAACAGAACAACAATTATTATCTAACTTACATGAATAACCGTATTGCAATAGACATGATCAAATCATATTCATGCTCAACGCAAACACCAAATAACACTTATTTAGGTTCAACACTAATCCCGAAAGTACAGGGAGTGTGCGATGATGATCATATCAATCTTGGAACTACTTCAAACACACATCGTCACCTCACCCTCAACTAGTCTCTGTTTATTCTATAACTCCTGTTTCGAGTTACTAATATTTAGCAACCGAACAAGTATCAAATACCCAGGGGCTACTATAAACACAAGTAAGGTACACATCAATAACCTGTATATCAAATATAGCTTTGTTCACTTTGCCATCCTTCTTACCCACCAAATACTTGGGGTAGTTCCGCCCAAAGAATCAGTCCCTTTGCAGTAGAAGCACTTAGTCTCGTGCTTAGGTCCAGACTAGGGCTTCTTCACTTGAGCAACAACTTGCTTGCCGTTCTTCTTGAAGTTCCCTTCTTCCCTTTGCCCTTTTCTTGAAACTAGTGATCTTGTAAACCATCAACACTTGATGTTTTTCTTTGTTTTTACCTTCACGATTTTAGCATCGAGAAGAGCTTGGGAATTGTTTTCATCATCCCTTGCATATTATAGTTCATCACAAAGTTCCAAAGAACTTGGTGATAGTGACTAGAGAACTTTGTCAATTACTATCTTATCCGGAAGATTAACTCCCACTTGATTCAAGCAATTGTAGTACTCGCATAATCTGAGCAAATGCTCACTGGATGAGCTATTCTCCTCCATCTTGTAGGCAAAGTACTGTCAGAGGTCTCATACCTCTTGACACGGGCATGAGTATGAAATACCAATTTCAACTCTTGGAAAATCTTATATGCTCCGTGGTGTTCAAAACATTTTTGATGTCCCGGTTCTAAGCCATAAAGCATGGTGCACTAAACTATCAAGTAGTCATCATACCGAGCTTTGCCAAATGTTCATAACGTCTGCATCTGCTCCTGCAATAGGTCCGTCACCTAGCGGTGCATCAAGGACATAATTATTCTGTGCATCAATGAGGATAAACCTCAGATCACGGATCCAATCCGCATCATTGCTACTAACATCTTTCAACTTAGTTTTCTCTAGGAACATATCAAAATTAAACGGGGAGCAACATCGCGAGCTATTGATCTACAACATAGATATGCTAATACTACCAGGACTAAGTTCATGATAAATTAAAGTTCAATTGATCATATTACTTAAGAACTCCCACTTAGATAGACATCCCTCTAATCCTCTAAGTGATCACGTGATCCAAATCAACTAAACTGTCAGGACCCCAATTCCAAGTCACATCGACCTAGCCGGTAACACCTCATATCACTTTGCGGCCTCACGCACGGTATTCCCACGGGTGTCGCCTTACCATGGCTCGGGACCGTTTGCGCCTTTTGGCTCACGTATATAATAGTGTCGCTAGCATCCACTTGACAGAGAACCCGGGCCGACATGGCTAGTCATGAACCCAAAGCGGCGCTAACCCATGGGGACAGGCATACATGAATCACATCGAGCATTTCGGTCATCAATGTATGAATCCGGGCTGTAGCACTGGGCTAACAGGACTCCGGTAACCCGGGCTGTAGCAGGCTAGGCAGGACTCCGGATGTCACCGCGTGACATTTCCTCGAAGGGTCGACACAGAACGAAGTGAAACACATGCCGGCCGATCAAGTGTCCGAAGCAGCGATCTTTGGGCTAGCGAGGACTCCGGTGAACCGGGCTGTAGCGGACTACTATCGCTCAGGAAGCACTAGACTACATTTCCCCATATGAGAGGCTGCCAAGGATAAACAACTAGATTGTCGAATCCCACTCATACCAAGCATTTCAATCATACACACAGTATGCCCGATATGAGTACATACAACATGGCATCACAACAAAACTCTACAACTCAAAGTACTTTATTTAAAAGGCTCCAAGGAGCCATACATAACATGTTCATACAGATAGGGGTCACATGACCCGACACTCAAGTCATACAAACATACAAGCACATGCGGAAGCAAACTAGTCTGAGTACAGACACTAAAAAGAAAGAAGGCTTGACGAAGCCCTTCTATCTACAGTGGCCCTTCACAAGCCTTGGATCACCACCTGGGTGGCTAGTCACTCGTCGACGTCAAGGTCTACATAGAACCCATCGGAGGGGGCGGTGTTGTCGTCTGAAAACATTAATTAAGCAAACATGAGTACGGAGGTACTCAAAGAAGTCTTATAATGTAATCCTACTATACATGCACATTCTCAAGAAGGTAGTGGAGTTATTGCAGCAAGCCAGCTTTGACTCTTGGCTAAGCTATCCCACGTGACATCACTTGGAAAGCATTTGTCGCAGCAGTCCACTAATCACCATCACAATACTCCACCGTGGATCCTCTCTCGTCAACCTACGAGAGGGCCATCCGCGGTACTCACACTTATCTTGAGGCTTTTAGTAGTATCCATTTACTTGTCTATGAACTGTATACATGACAAAGTAGTCCTTTACCGCGGACGCGGCTATTCGAATAGTTTCATACCCTGTAGGGGTGCACTTCTTCACACACGCTCTCACCACTTATCGCCGCTACATGAAATGTACTCGGCAACCTTCAAGCGGAAGCCCAGCGAGGGTGTCGGCCACGACCTGACTAAACACACGAGTCCCTAGTCCAGGTTTATCGCCTATTCGGGTTCCATCCGGAGGGAGTCCGGCCGAGGTTTCCACTAACGGCCCCGAACGATGTGTGCAGGGTTCCCGAGACACCAAACGGGCGAATCGGTACACCGTGCCACGTGCCTACCGCAACACAGCCCACCCCTAAGGTCAGCGCTGCGTGCGGCCCCCAGCATGCTACAAACACCAGAAACTACTTTGCAACTCCCGGACAGAGGACAAGAGTGGTTAATAAGTCGAGAGGGTCAATTAAGGATCCCAATGTGTGGTAGTAGCTGAGTCTTAAATCACACACACAGATCTCAGTTCTTAAGGACGTATTCAATGAAACAATCCACCATGTACTCCTACATGGCCTCTCATCGATACCTTTACCAAATCGTGTTCAACACTTCACTCTTGTTACAGACACAACCTTTCACTCTAGTTCATCATCCCAATGAGCCAGACCTGACAAAACTCTAAGCATAGCAAGCATAGCATGGTAGGAACACAAACATGGCTCAATCAACTCCTACACATACTAGTGGGTTTCATCTAGTTACTATGGCAATGACAGGTCATGCAAAGGAAGTGGGTTCAACTACCGCAACACACAACAGTTTGAATCGCGTTGTCTTAATGCAATAAACAAGAGCAGAAGCGAGATCATGGGTTTGTATCGAAATGATCAATGGGTTGCTTGCTTGATGTAGTGATAGTAGGGTACTGCCCTTCGGATGGATATTCGGGGTTATCCTCGGAGACAGAACCTACCACGAAAGACACACCGAACATAATCAACACATGACGATATGCAACAATATGATGCATGCTATGACATGGCAATATAAATGTGTCTTGGCCTAATGCAAGCTAGAACAGAAAGGAATGAACTCATTTGAATCAAGGATTCAAATGTTAGCTCATTTAACATAGCCATATTAGTGCATTATCTTATTCTGCTTAAACAGCAAGGTTAACTTGTTCTTTCATGCATGAAACCATTACCAATGGATAGATTGAATTTTTCTGATCAAAATTCATATATAAAACTTTGCATTTGGAGTTACAGATTAATTTCTATGAATTTTTGAAGTTTGCAACAATTTCTGGAATTTCCTGAATACAAATAAATCCAGAAATTAGTTATTGCGTCAGCAGTGCGTCAGGGTGACGTCAGTGGTCAAAGGGGACGTCCAGGTCAACCTGACCAGTGGGTCCCGCATGTCAGTAGTTAATTAAACTAGTTAAAATTAGTTAAAACTAATCTGGATAATTAGCAGAGGGGGGCCCCACTTGTCATAGACTCAGGGGAGTCAACCTGGGCCCACCCTAGTCAAAGTCAAGGGTCAAACACGTCAGCGTTTAGCCGCCGGCGAAGCCAGACGCGGTGGCGATAGTGCATTTGTGCATTCCGGCGACAAAATGGGCGGCGGAGGCCATCTACGTGTAGCCGGGAACAAGCCGCGTCATTTGGTGGCGGTGGTTGAGCTCGGGGTGGCCGGAAACATTGCCGGCGACGAGCTTGGCGGTCGCCGGAGTCGGGTGAAGATGAACCCATGGCTACAGGGCACGGCGAGGCACGTGGTGAGGTGCGTTGGGCTCCTGGGAGTGCGGTGAGTGCGGTGGTGTGCTCGGTCGAGCCAGCGTGGGCGTAGCCACGACGGCAATGACGTCTTGATGGCGGCGGGCGGGTGCGGCCGAGGTCGGTGCAGTCGGTGCGGGGCTCGAGAGCGAGAATGAGAGGGATGGGGAGGTAGCTGGGCTCATGGCGAGTACGTCGGAATGGTCGGCGAGGTCGGGGACGAGCTGATGCGGTGGCGACAACGAAGGGGATCTCCGGCGGTGGTCGACGAAGACGGGGTCGGTGGAGGTGTTGCAGAGCGTGCGAGCGCTCGGGGCTCGGCCTGCTCGATGTAGTCGACGATGGCGGAGCGAACGGACACGGTGGCGCGGCGCAAGGACGACGGAGAGCACGGGTTTCACGGTGGCGCGGGCGCGGTAGCGTCGGCCATGGTGCGGGCGAGCGAGGGAGAGGAGCTGGGGAGGAGAGAGGGTGTCATCGAGCTCGGGGGAGGAGTGGACGACCGAGCCGGGCGAGCAGTCGAGGGAGGAGGCAGGGCGGCGAGCAGCTGCGTGGCGCGCGCTGGTGCCGCCGTCGAGCACCTGGCTGCCTGCCTGGCCAAGCCAAGCAGCTCGCTGGAGCGGTGGCTGGGCTGGGCCGGCAGGTGGGCTTGCCAGATGGGCGCCAGGTAAGATCCTCTCTCTCTCTCTTTTAATTTCTGTTTTCTATTTTTCTGTAAGTGTTGGGCTTTTCTAAAAATACCTAGACACCTTCAAAAATCATGCAAATAACCATGGGCTCTGTTCAGATTATTTCCAACAGCCCACACTTATTTCCAGAATTATTTGGGCAGTTAAAATATTTACTAGCATTTAAATGCCCAAATGCAATTTACATATGATTTAATTCAATGACCTTCTGTTGACCTAGAAAATTGTGCACCAATTTTGCCAGAGGTTCTAACCCAAGACAAAGAGGGTGAACTTTTTAGAAGGGCAATTCAGGTTCATTGAAAATATTTTTAGTAAACCTTATTTGAA
The DNA here is from genome assembly GCA_021605145.1 of Aegilops bicornis. Lineage (NCBI taxonomy): Eukaryota > Viridiplantae > Streptophyta > Magnoliopsida > Poales > Poaceae > Aegilops > Aegilops bicornis. The sequence goes on along the minus strand of CM038670.1, from coordinate 48,759,095 downwards.
ATCAGAGGGGTTCTGGGGGTTCTATCTTCCCCAATTCAAGTTTCTGATGGAAGATAAACATGATGCAACACTCTAATGCATGGACTAGCTAGGATGTGATAACTCACCCCCACTCAAAAGAATCTCATCCCGAGATTTTGGATCCGTCGGAAAGAAGGTGGGGTACTCAAGTCGAAGACGATCCTCCCTTTCCCAAGTAGCTTCTTGCTCGGAATGGTTTGACCATTGAACCTTGAGAAACTTGATATTACAAGGCGTCGAGTGGTACGCTCGGCTTGATCAAGGATACGAACGGGATATTCTCGATAGGTGAGGTTATCTTGGAGATCAAGCGTGTCGTGGTCCACTCCATGGATAGGATCCGAGAAGCAACGCCTGAGTTGAGAAACGTGGAAGACACCATGAACTCCGGAAAGATGCGGAGGTAGTTCCAATTGGTAGGCAACTTCTCCTCGTTTGGCAAGCATGCGAAAGGGTCCAATGTAACGAGGAGCCAATTTGCCTTTGATACCGAATCGATGGGTTCCCTTCAAAGGAGTAACTCAAGGTAAGCCTTCTCGCCAACTTCATAAGACATAGGCTTATGCTTGCGGTCATATTGGCTCTTTTGACGAGATTGGGCTGTTTGCAATTTCTCAAGAATAACGCGAACCTGCTCTTCTGCTTCCTGGATCATATCCGGGCCAAAGAGTTGTCTTTCCCTGGTTTTTGACCAGTTAAGAGGCGTTCGACATTTTCGTCCATAGAGAACTTCGAAAGGAGCTTTGCCCAAGCTAGCTTGATAACTATTGTTATAAGTGAACTCGGCGAATGGAAGGCATTTCTCCCAATTCATGCCGAAAGAGATGACGGAAGCTCGAAGCATATCCTCCAGAATATGATTGACTCGTTCTACTTGACCACTTGATTGAGGATGGAAGGCGGTGCTAAAAGAGAGACGAGTTCCCATAGCATTTTGGAAACTTTCCCAAAATCGAGAGGTGAAGATACTTCCACGGTCTGAGTTAATCTCCAATGGAACACCATGAAGAGACACTATTCGGAGATGTACAAATCAGCTAGCTGGCTAGCGGTTATACTCTCACGAACGGGTAGGAAGTGGGCTACTTTGGAAAGATGATCGACAACGACGAAGATAGCATTATTCCCTTTCTTGGTCCTGGGAAACCCGGTAATGAAATCCATACCTACTTTATCCCATTTCCATTCAGGAATTTCCAAAGGTTGAAGGGTGCCAGCAGGCCGTTGATGCTCTGCTTTAACTCGATTGACGAGCGTCACAATTAGCAATGTATTGAGCGATTTCTCTCTTCATCCTAGTCCACCAAAACCTCTGGCGTAGGTCTTGATACATTTTAGTACTACCGGGATGAATGGTGAGAGGGGATTCATGGGCTTCCTTAAGGATCAGTTGTCGTAGTTTTTGTCTCTTGGGAACCACCAAGCGATTCTCAAAGAAGACAACACCTCGCTCATCTATGGAGAAACACTTAGCAGCTCCGCTAACAATGTTCTCCTTGATCCGAGATATTCCTCTATCATACCGCTGGGCGGTTATGATTTGATCCGTAAGGTTGGGTTTCGCCACCAGGGTGGAAAGAAATCCTCGAGGAACAATGTGAAGGTTAAGCTTACGAAATTCCTCGTGGAGAAGTGGTTGACTTTGATGCAACATCAGGTTGTTACAATAAGATTTACGACTTAGTGCATCAGCCATGACATTGGCTTTGCCTGGGGTGTAAGATATTCCTAAGTCGTAATCCGTAATCAACTCAACCCAACGTCTTTGCCTGAGATTCAAATCCAGTTGGGTGAAGATGTATTTCAGACTTTGGTGATCAGTGTAGATTTCGCAACGATTACCAAGAAGGTAATGTCGCCATGTTTTGAGTGCATGGACCACTGCTACAAGCTCTAGATCATGTGTGGGATAGTTATCCTCATGTGGGCCTTAACTGTCGAGAAGCGTGAGGCAATCACATGACGATCTTGCATGAGTATGCAACCTAGTCCTTGTCGCGAGGCGTCATAATAGATAATAAAGTCCTTAGAAAAATCTGGTGGAACAAATGCGGAGCAGATGTCGAGCGTCTTTTCAGTTCCTGAAAGCTGAACTCGCACTGTGTAGTCCACTCGAACTTTTTATCTTTCTTGAGGAGTTCAGTTAGAGGCTTAGCAACTTTGGAGAAATTCTCGACGAAGCGGCGGCAATAGCTCGCTAAACCGAGGAAACTCCGAACTTGCTTGACCGATTCAGGTGGAGTCCAGTCAAGGATGGCTTGAACTCGCTCGGGATTGACAGCAATGCCCTTACCAGAGATTACATGGCCTAGATAGGTTACTTCTAGCAACCAAAACTCACACTTAGAAAATTTGGCATAAAGGTGATGCTCTCGAAGTTTCAGCAATACTAGCCTTAAATGTTCAGCATGTTCTTCCTCATTCTTGGAGTAGATGAGTATATCATCGAGGTAAACCACGACGAATTTATCCAAATACTCCATGAAGATCGACTTCATTAACCGAGAGAAGGTGGCTGGGGCATTGGTTAAATCGAAGGACATGACGGTGTACTCGTATTGGCCATAACGAGTAACAAAGGCCGTTTTAGGAATGTCCCCGTTCTTGATTTTGATTTGATGGTAGCCCAACCTCAAATCCATCTTGGAAAGATCGAGGATCCGACAAGCTGATCATACAGTGTCGTTGATCCTGGGGAGCGGATACTTGTTCTTGATAGTGACCAAATTGACAGGTCGGTAATCTACAACCATCCGATCCGTTCCATCCTTCTTCTTGACGAAGAGGACGGGGCAAGCCCATGGAGAGGAACTAGGACGGATGAAACCCTTTTGCAAGGACTCATCGAGTTGTTTCTTAAGCTCGGCTAGTTCTAGGGGTGCCATCTTATAAGGTCTTCTAGAGATTGGGACGGTTCTGGAACAAGGTCTATCACGAACTCGACATCTCCGTCGGTGTAACACTGTCGGTTCCTCTGAGGAAGACATCCGGAAGTCACGGACTACGGAATATCTTCAAGGTGCGGAAGGGGTTGGCATTTAAGGAGTTGAGCTGACACTCAGACACTCGGGTCAAAACATTGACTGTCTTGTCCGAAGGGTGGGTGAGTTGAACAGTTCTAGTAGAGCAATCAATCTTAGCATGATGGGCTGACATCCAGTCCATACCAAAGATGGTTTATGTCCGAGGACTTGAGAGCTATTAGTGATGCAAGAAAGACCAATCTATCGACAAGAATATTATTTCCATGGCTGATTCTAGAGGTTTGCCATCTAGAACCATGAGTCTGAATTTCCATGGAGGTGTGCATGTCACAAAATTTGGTGTTGTGCAATCGAGCATAGCTCTCAGAAATAAATGAATGATATGCTCCAGTATCAAAGAGAACAGTTGCCGGATGGCAATTAACAAGGAGCGTACCGAGAACGACGTTGGGATCCTCATGGGTCTGCTCAGCTGAGACGTAATTGACATGGCCACGAGCAGTGGTGGCTGGTTTGGCGGGGAGCACCTTTCCTGCTGGCTTACCACGGCCAACAGACTTCCCGATTTGGTTGGGGTTGTACTGGGGACACTCACGGATGTAGTGACCCGTCTCCCCGCACTTGAAACAAGTTATCATATTGGGGCGTGGAGCAGCATTAGCAGCAGGGCCACCATAGGCCTTGGGCGGTGCATACTGCTGATTGGGGCGAGGCGCCTCAAAGGATGGCCTCGGAGTGAATCTGGGTGGCAGAGCGGTGCTTGGAATCCACACCCGGGCGCCGAGATCGAGGCAGGATGAAGAACCAAAGTCATGGGAGTGCTTGCGTGAAGCTTCAAAGTCAGACTGTCCCGTCTCAGCACTGATAGCCTTGTTGACTAACTTCTGGAAGGCGGAGCACTCGTGCAGACGAAGATCACGGCGAAGCTCGGGGCTAAGTCCCTTGCGGAACTTTGCCTGCTTCTTGGCGTCGGTGGATACTTCTTCAGGAGCATAACGCGCTAGATTTACAAACTCACGACTGTATGCATCCACAGGCAGTCTACCCTGGGTGAAATTGCAGAACTCTTCCCTCTTATGATCCATGAGACCTTCCGGGATGTGATGCTCACGGAAAGCCGCACTGAACTCAGCCCAGGTGGTGACTTTGGCCGACCGGGCGCATAGCCTCAAAATTTTCCCACCAAAGGCTAGCAGGGCCTTCGAGGTGATAGGCAGCAAAGGTAACCTTATCAGCCTTCGCCACGTTGGCGTAAGCGTAGCTTGTGGGTGAATCTTTGTGAAGCTACCATCCGCATCGAGAGGCTCGACGGAGTGTTTAAACTTCGGTGGATACAGCTTGACAAAGTCATTGATTGACACCAGGTCATTCCTCGGCTGGCGTGCAGTATTCTGCTCAATCCGCTCCAGCAAGCGATTGGTCTCATGCTTGTTTCGTTCTGCCTCCATCATAACTGTTGGGGAACGTTGCAGAAAATAAAATGTTTCCTACGGTTTCACCAAGGTCCATCTATGAGTTCATCTAAGCAACGAGTCATGGGAGAGAGATTGCATCTACATACCACTTGTAGATCGCGTGCGGAAGCGTTCACTATAACGTGGATGATGGAGTCGTACTCGCCGTGATCCAAATCACCGATGACCGAGTGCCGAACGGACGGCACCTCCGCGTTCAACACACGTCGGAGCGGATGAAGTCTCCTCCTTCTTGATCCAGCAAGGAGGAAGGAGAGGTTGAAGAAGATGGCTTCAGCAGTAGCACGACGGCGTGGTGGTGGTGGAGCAGCAAGATTCTCGGCAGGCTTCGCCAAGCTTCGTGGACGGAGGAGGAAGAGGTGTAGCAGGGGGAGGGAGGCGCAAGAACTTCAGGATGCGGCTGCCCCCTCCCCCTCCCTTTATATAGGCCCCCAGGGGGGCGCCGGCCCTTGGAGATCCAATCTCCAAGGGGGGCGGCGGCCAAGGGGGTGGAGTGCCCCCCAAGGCAAGTGGGGCGCCCCCCCCCCCCACCCTAGGGTTTCAACCCTAGGCGCAGGGGTGGGCCAAGCGCACCAGCCCACTATGGGCTGGTTCCCCTCCGCACTTCAACCCATGGGGCCCTCCGGGATGGGTGGCCCCACCCGGTGGACCCCCGGGACCCTTCCGGTGGTCCCGGTACAATACCGGGTGATCCCGAAACTTTCCCGATGGCCGAAACAATACTTCCTATATATAATTCTTTACCTCTGGACCATTCCAGAACTCCTCGTGACGTCTGGGATCTCATCCGGGACTCCGAACAACATTCGGTTTACTGCATACTCATATTCATACAACCCTAGCGTCACCGAACCTTAAGTGTGTAGACCCTACGGGTTCAGGAGACACGTAGACATGACCGAGACGGCTCTCGGGCAATAACCAACAGCGGGATCTGGATACCCATGTTGGCTCCCACATGCTCCTCGATGATCTCATCGGATGAACCACAATGTCGAGGATTCAAACAACCCTGTATACAATTCCTTTCGTCAATCGGTATGTTACTTGCCCGAGATTCGATCGTCGGTATCCCAATACCTCGTTCAATTTCGTTACCGGCAAGTCACTTTAATCGCATCCGTAATGCATGATCCCGTGACGGACACTTGGTCACTTTGAGCTCATTATGATGATGCACTACCGAGTGGGCCGGTGATACCTCTCCGTAACACGGAGTGACAAATCCAGTCTCGATCCGTGTCAACCCAGCAGACGGTTTCGGAGATACCTGTAGTGCACCTTTATAGTCACCCAATTACGTTGTGACGTTTGGTACACCCAAAGCACTCCTACGGTATCCGGGAGTTACACGATCTCATGGTCTAAGGAAGAGATACTTGACATTGGAAAAGCTCTAGCAAAACGAACTACACGATCTTGTGCTATGCTTAGGATTGGGTCTTGTCCATCACATCATTCTCCTAATGATGTGATCCCGTTATCATTGACATCCAATGTCCATAGTCAGGAAACCATGACTATATATTGATCAACGAGCTAGTCAACTAGAGGCTCACTAGGGACATATTGTGGTCTATGTATTCACACGTGTATTACGATTTCCGGATAATACAATTATAGCATGAATAAAAGACAATTATCATGAACAAGAAAATATTATAATAATCCTTTTATTATTGCCTCTAGGGCATATTTCCAACAGTCTCCCACTTGCACTAGAGTCAATAATCTAGTTACATTGTGATGAATCGAACACCCATAGAGTTCTGGTGTTGATCATGTTTTTCCATGGAAGAGGTTTAGTCAACGGATCTGCGGCATTCAGATCCGTATGCACTTTGCAAATTTCTATGTCTCCATCTTGAACATTTTCATGGATGGAGTTGAAGCGACAGTTGATGTGCTCGGTCTTCTTGTGAAACCTGGGCTCCTTGGCAAGTGCAATAGCTCCGTGTTGTCACATAAGAGTTTGATCGGCCCCGATGCATTGGGTATGACTCCTAGGTCGGTGATGAACTCCTTCACCCAAATTGCTTCATGCGCTGCCTCCGAGGCTGCCATGTACTCCGCTTCACATGTAGATCCCGCCACGACACTCTGCTTGCAGCTACACCAGCTTCGCTCCACCATTCAACATATACACGTATCCGGTTTGTGACTTAGAGTCATCCAGTGTCCGTGGTCGAAGCTAGCATCGACGTAACCCTTTATGACGAGCTCTTCATCACCTCCATAAACGAGAAACATGTCCTTTGTCCTTTGGTACTTCAGGATATTCTTGACCGCTGTCCGGTGTTCCTTGCTGGGATTACTTTGGTACCTTCCTACCAAACTTACGGAAAGGTTTACATCAGTGCGGTACACAGCATGGCATACATAATAGAACCTATGGCCGAGGCATAGGGGATGACACTCATCTCTTCTTTATCTTTTGCCGTGGTCGGGCATTGAGCCGAGCTCAATCTCACACCTTGCAAAGACAGGCAAGAACCCTTTCTTGGACTGATCCATTTTGAACTTCTTCAAAATCTTATCAAGGTATGTGCTTTGTGAAAGACCTATGAGGCGTCTCGATCTATCTCTATAGATCTTGATGCCTAATATATAAGCAGCTTCTCCAAGGCCCTTCATTGAAAAACTTTTATTCAAGTAGGCCTTAATGCTGTCCAAGAGTTCTATATCATTTCCCATCAAAAATATGTCATCTACATATAATATGAGAAATGCTACAGAGCTCCCACTCACTTTCTTGTAAACGCAGGCTTCTCCATAAGTCTGCATAAACCCAAAGGCTTTGATCATCTCATCAAAGCGAATGTTCCAACTCCGAGATGCTTGCACCAGCCCATAAATGGATCACTGGAGCTTGCATACTTTGTTAGCATTCTTAGGATCGACAAAACCTTCCGGCTGCATCATATACAGCTCTTCCTTAAGATAACCGTTAAGCAACGCTGTTTTGACGTCCATCTGCCATATCTCATAATCATAGTATGCGACAATCGCTAACATGATTCGGACGGACTTAAGCTTCGCTACGGGAGAGAAAGTCTCATCGTAGTCAATCCCTTGAACTTGTCGATAACCCTTAGCGACAAGTCGAGCTTTATAGATGGTGACATTACCATCTGCGTTCGTCTTCTTCTTAAAGATCCATTTGTTTTCTATCGCTCGCCGATCATCGGGCAAGTCTGTCAAAGTCCATACTTTGTTTTCATACATGGATCCTATCTCGGATTGCATGGCTTCAAGCCATTTGTTGGAATCCAGGCCCGCCATCGCTTCTTCATAGTTCAAGGTTCACCGTTGTCTAACAACATGATTTCCGGTGACAGGGTTGCCATACCACTGGTGTGGAACGTGTCCTTGTGGACCTCTGGGTTCAGTAGCAACTTGATCCAAGTACCTTGATCATCATCATTAATTTCCTCTCCAAGAGGGATAGGCACCACAGGAACATTTTCCCGAGCTGCACTACTTTCCGGTTCAAGAGGTAGTACTTCATCGAAGTTCTACTTTCCTCCCACTTACTCCTTTCGAGAGAAACTCTTTTTCAAGAAAGGATCCGTTCTTGGCAACAAAGATCTTGCCTTCGGATCTAAGGTAGAAGGTATACCCAATGGTTTCCTTAGGGTATCCTATGAAGACGCATTTTTCCGATTTGGGTTCGAGCTTTTCAGGTTGAAGCTTCTTGACATAAGCATCACATCCCCAAACTTTCAGAAACAACAGCTTAGGTTCCTTCCCAAACCATAGTTCATACGGTGTCGTCTCAACGGATTTATACAATGCCCTATTTAAAGTGAATGTAGCTGTCTCTAGAGCGTATCCCCAAAATGACAGCGGTAAATCTGTAAGAGACATCATAGATCGCACCATATCCAATAGAGTGCGATTACGACGTTCGGACACACCGTTACTGTTGAGGTGTTCCAGCGGCGTGAGTTGTGAAACGATTCCACATTTCCTTAAGTGTGTACCAAATTCGTGACTTAAATATTCTCCTCCACGATCTGATCGTAAGAACTTTATTTTTCGGTCACGTTGATTCTCTACCTCATTCTGAAATTCCTTGAACTTTTCAAAGGTCTCAGACTTGTGTTTCATCAAGTAGACATACCCATATCTACTTAAGTAAATGCAGTGAGAATGAGAACATAACGATATCCTCCATGAGCCTCAACGCTCATTGGACCGCACACATCGGTATGTATGATTTCCAACAAGTTGGTTGCTCGCTCCATTGTTCCGGAGAACGGAGTCTTGGTCATCTTGCCCATGAGGCATGGTTCACATGTGTCAAATGATTCATAATCGAGAGACTCCAAAAGTCCATCAGCATGGAGCTTCTTCATGCGCTTGACACCAATGTGACCAAGGCGGCGTGCCACAAGTATGTGGGACTATCGTTATCAACTTTACATCTTTTGGTATTCACGCTATGAATATGTGTAACATTACGCTCGAGATTCATTAAGAATAAACCATTGACCATCGGGCATGACCATAAAACATATCTCTCATATAAATAGAACAACCATTATTCTCGGATTTAAATGAGTAGCCATCTCGCATTAAACGAGATCCGGATACAATGTTCATGCTCAAACTTGGCACTAAATAACAATTATTGAGGTTCAAAACTAACCCGTGGGTAAATGTAGAGTTAAGCGTGCCGACGGCGATCACATCGACCTTGGAACCATTCCCGACGCCAAGATCGTCACCTCGCCCTTCGCCAGCCTCCGCTTATTCCGCAGCTCCTGCTATGAGTTACAAATATGAGCAACGACACCAGTATCAAATACCCAGGAGTTACTACGAGTACTGGTAAGGTACACATCAATTACATGTATATCAAATATACCTTTAGTGTTTCCGGCCTTCTTGTCCGCTAAGTATTTGGGGCAGTTCCGCTTCCAGTGACCCTTCCCTTTGCAATAAAAGCACTCAGTCTCAGGCTTGGGTCCATTCTTTGACTTCTTCCCGGCAACTGGTTTACCGGGCGCGGCAACATCCTTGCCGTCCTTCTTGAAGTTCTTCTTACCCTTGTCCTTTTTGAACTTTGTGGTTTTATTGACCATCAACACTTGATGTTCCTTCTTGATTTCTACCTCTCGCTGACTTCAAAGATTGAGAATACTTCGAATGGTCTTCACCATTCCCTGCATATTGTAGTTCATCACAAAGCTCTTGTAGCTTGGTGGGAGCGATCAAGGATTCTGTCAATGACCGCCTCGTCCGGGAGGTTAATGTCCAGCTGGGACAAAGCGGTTGTGCAACCAGACATTTTGAGTATGTGCTCACCGATGTAACTGTTTTCCTCCATCTTACAACTATAGAATTTGTCGGAGACTTCATATCTCTCGACCGGGCATGAGCTTGGAAAACCATTTTCAGCTCCTCGAACATCTCATATGCTCCGTGTTGCTCAAAACGCTTTTGGAGCCCGGTTCTAAGGCTGTAAAGCATGCCGCACTGAACGAGGGAGTAATCATCAAGACGAGACTGCCAAGCATTCATAATGTCTTGGTTCTTCAGGATGGTGCATCACCTAGCGGTGCTTCTAGGACATATTGTTTCTTGGCTGCTATGAGGATGATCCTCGTGTTAGGACCCGATCTGAATAGTTGCTGCCATCGCCTCTCGACTTGGTTTTCTAGGAAGGCGTTGAAGTTCATGGTGACATGAGTGTTGGCCATTTGATCTACAAGACATTTTGCAAAGATTTTAGACTAATGTTCATGATAATTAAGTTCATCTAATCAAATTATTTAATGAACTCCCACTCAGATTTGACATCCCTCTAGTCATCTAAGTGTTATGATCCGAGTCGACTAGGCTGTGTCCGATCATCACGTGAGATGGACTAGTCATCATCGGTGAACATCTCCATGTTGATCGTATCTTCCATACGACTCATGTTCGACCTTTCGGTCTCTTGTGTTCCGAGGCCATGCCTGTACATGCTAGGCTCGTCAAGTTAACCCTAAGTGTTCTGCAAGTGTAAATCTGTCTTACACCCGTTGTATGTGAACGTAAGGATCTATCACACCCGATCATCATGTGGTGCTTCGAAACGACGAACTTTAGCAACGGTGCGATTAGGGGAACACTTTCTTGAAATTATTCTAAGGGATCATCTTATTTACTACCGTCGTTCTAAGTAAACAAGATGCATAAAACATAATAAACATCACATGCAATTATGTAAAGTAGTGACATGATATGGCCAATATCATATAGCTCCTTTGATCTTCATCTTCGGGGCTCCATGATCATCTTGTCACCGGCATGACACCATGATCTCCATCATCATGATCTCCGTCATCGTGTCTCCATGAAGTTGCTCGCCAACTATTACTTCTACTACTATGGCTAACGTGTTTAGCAATAAAGTAAAGTAATTTACATGGCGTTCTTCAATGACACGCAGGTCATACAAAAAAATAAAGACAACTCCTATGGCTCCTGCCGGTTGTCATACTCATCGACATGCAAGTCGTGATTCCTATTACAAGAACATGATCTCATACATCACAATATGTCATTCATCATTCATCACAACTTCTGGCCATATCACATCACATGACAATTGCTGCAAAAACAAGTTAGACGTCCTCTAATTGTTGTTGCATCTTTTACGTGGCTGCAATTGGGTTCTAGCAAGAACGTTTTCTTACCTACGAATAACCACAACGTGATTTTTTCAACTTCTATTTACCCTTCATAAGGACCCTTTTCATCAAATCCGCTCCAACTAAAGTGGGAGAGATGACACCCGCCAGCCACCTTATGCAACTAGTGCATGTTAGTCGGTGGAACCGGTCTCACGTAAGCGTCACGTGTAAGGTTGGTCCGGCCGCTTCATCCCACAATACCGCTGAAGCAAGATAAGACTAGTAGCGGCAAGCAAGTTGACAAGATCTACGCCCACAACAAAATTGTGTTCTACTCGTGCAATAGAGAACTACGCATAGACCTAGCTCTGATACCACTGTTGGGGAACGTTGTAGAAAATAATTTTTTTCCTACGGTTTCACCAAGATCCATCTATGAGTTCATCTAAGCAACGAGTCATGGGAGAGAGATTGCATCTACATACCACTTGTAGATCGCGTGCGGAAGCGTTCACTAGAATGTGGATGATGGAGTCGCATCGCCGTGATCCAAATCATCGATGACCGAGTGCCGAACGGACGGCACCTCCGCGTTCAACACACGTACGGAGTGGATGACGTCTCCTCCTTCTTGATCCAGCAAGGGGGAAGGAGAGGTTGAAGAAGATGGCTCCAGCAGCAAAGACGACGGGCGTGGTGGTGGTGGAGCAGCGATTCTCGGCAGGCTTCGCCAAGCTCGTGGACGGAGGAGGAAGAGGTGTAGGGAGGGAGGCGCGGAACTTCAGGTGCGGCTGCCCTCGCCTCCCTTTATATAGGCCCCTGTGGGGGCACCGCCCTTGGAGATCCAATCTCCCAAGGGGCGGCGGCCGAGGGGTGGAGTGCCCCCAAGGCAGTGGGCGCCTCCACCCTAGGGTTTCAACCCTAGGCGCAGGGGGTGGGCCAAGGGGGGCGCACCAGCCCACTATGGGCTGGTTCCCCTCCCCACTTCAGCCCATGGGGCCTTCCGGGATGGGTGGCCCCACCCGGTGGACCCCCGGGACCCTTCCGGTGGTCCCGGTACAATACCTGGTGATCCCGAAACTTTCCCGATGGCCGAAACAATACTTCCTATATATAATTCTTTACCTCCGGACCATTCCGGAACTCCTCGTGACGTCCGGGATCTCATCCGGGACTCCGAACAACATTCGGTTTACTGCATACTCATATTCATACAACCCTAAGCGCCACCGAACCTTAAGTGTGTAGACCCTACGGGTTCGGGAGACACGTAGACATGACCGAGACGGCTCTCGGCAATAACCAACAGCGGGATCTGGATACCCATGTTGGCTCTACATGCTCCTCGATGATCTCATCGGATGAACCACGATGTCGAGGATTCAAACAACCACGTATACAATTCCCTTTGTCAATCGGTATGTTACTTGCCCGAGATTCGATTGTCGGTATCCCAATACCTCGTTCAATCTCAAGCATCGGCAAGTCACTTTACTCGCATACCGTAATGCATGATCCCGTGACCAGACACTTGGTCACTTTGAGCTCATTATGGTGATGCACTACCGAGTGGGCCTAGTGATACCTCTCCGTAACACGGAGTGACAAATCCCAGTCTCGATCCGTGTCAACCCAACAGACAGTTTCGGAGATACCTGTAGTGCACCTTTATAGTCACCCAGTTACGTTTGGTACACTCAAAGCACTCCTACGGTATCCGGGAGTTACACGATCTCATGGTCTAAGGAAGAGATACTTGACATTGGAAAAGCTCTAGCAAAACGAACTACACGATCTTGTGCTATGCTTAGGATTGGGTCTTGTCCATCACATCATTCTCCTAATGATGTGATCCCGTTATCATTGACATCCAATGTCCATAGTCAGGAAACCATGACTATCTATTGATCAACGAGCTAGTCAACTAGAGGCTCACTAGGGACATATCTTGGTCTATGTATTCACACGTGTATTACGATTTCCGGATAATAAAATTATAGCATGAATAAAAGACAATTATCATGAACAAGGAAATATAATAATAATCCTTTTATTATTGCCTCTAGGGCATATTTCCGACAATAACTTCGGCCAGAGAAGGCGGTTGAGGCAGGTTAACATTCCTAGCTGCGCTGGCTTCTCCCTGCTCCGGAGCAGCAGGGTTGTTGCGGGTGTTGACCATCCTAGGAAACAAGACAATGGTTTAGACAAGGATGGCAAAATTTGGCAAGGAAGTGCGGAATCTAATGGATAACACGGAATGCAGAGATGTTCATCCGTATGCCATGGTAATATAGAAACTGCCATATATATACCAACGGTCATACACACCATTCATAGTTTAGTACAAGCCCGGCTAGAGTACAACTACGGTGAAAGACGTTACATCTCATCCAAGCATTCCAAGCTCCTATACATTATTTTTCTACACTTGGAATTGATACACACTAAGTCATATTCCACAGGTCACGCAGGACGGTGGAAATACAACTATTACAATACTAGTGATACTACTACTAACTCAGACAGCTCCGTAGTAGTCCACATAGAAGTCACCTCCATAGCCTGGAAGCTCAACGTGATCATCCAAAAACAGACGGTCCTGAGGAGCTTGTGGACCATAGGGGCTAGGATGAGGTCTTGGACCAACAAACGGTGGCCTGCGGGGACCACGGGGTGGGGTGATGCCTCCCACATCACGCCAATCCACCATGTCTGGCAGAGCAGATCTCATAGGATACAGATCCCTTGTATCCATACATCCAGCTTGCAAGCCGGTGCAAACCGAGTCAAAGTGGCCCAATGATCGTCACGGGTGTTGAAAAGCTCCAGTCTCAAGGCCCGATTCTCTCGATCCTTATCCTCGAGCATCTTAGAAGTGGTGCGGGTTAGTGAGTCCTCCTGAGTGGAATCAGCATAGATAGCCTGAAGATACCCTTGCGCCCCCGGGAGTGAAGCTGGCATATAACGGAAGTCGGTGTTCCGAAGCAGGCCAGTCCTGACTCGCATGATGGTCATCATAGAGTATGCAGCATCCTGCACAGCCATCTCAATAGTAACCCCGAGTCCATAGGAACAGTGAAGGGGCTCAGTCAATCCAGGATAAGAAGGAAATATCCTGACAGTGCAGAGGTATTGGCTTTGATTAAAGTCTCGGAATTGCTCTTCGACGGTGTATTCAGGATACCAACGGTAACCCGTCTCAATCATTACCCGGACTAACATAGCCGTATGACCGGGCACATGGAGGCACCTAGTCAGGCGAACCACTTGGTTTTGAGCACGAGTGGCCATCTGAAAGCACAGCCACAATGCAAGGACATTAGAATTTCTAGGGAAAATTGGAGCATAATATCTGTAAATGCTCAAGAACAGATTTGAGACATTCAAAATCAGATTGCAAAACCACTCAACAACATCATATCAAGGTTCTGGTTCAATTGATAACATACTAAAAGTAGTAGAAACTGAACTGAGGCTGGTAACCAACAATCCTATAAGTTACTACGGATTAGTAACACGTGAACCTGATAGAGAGAAGAGAGCCTAGTCCTTAACCCACGTAGAATGAGAAAAGAATGACACAGATCAGAGGGCATAAGGTAAAGGAGTAAAAAGAGCCTTACGTCCCTCCCACAATCAATTCCCCTACATATAACTAAAGCATTTCTAGACTCGACATCGACCAGTTTGGCTTAGCGAACCTACAGGCAGTCCGGCTCTAATGCCAACACTGTCAGGACCCCGATTCCATGTCACATTGACCTAGCCGGTAACACCTCATATCACTTTGCGGCCTCACGCACTGTATTCCCACGGGTGTCGCCTTACCATGGCCCGGGACCGTTTGCACCTTTTGGCTCACGTATATGATAGTGTTGCTAGCATCCACATGACAGAGAACACGGGCCGACATGGCTAGTCATGAACCCAAAGCGGCGCTAACCCATGGGGACAGGCATACATGAATCACATCGAGCATGTCGGTCATCAATGTATGAATTCGGGCTGTAGCACTGGGCTAACAGGACTCCGGTAACCCGGGCTGTAGCAGGCTAGGAAGGACTCCGGATGTCACCGCGTGACATTTCCCCGAAGGGACAGACACAGGAACAAAGTGAAACACATGCCGGCCAGTCAAGTGTCCAGAGCAGTAGTGCTGGGCTAGCAGGACTCCGGTGAACCGGGCTACTATCGCTCAGGAAGCACTAGACTACATTTCCCCATATGAGAGGCTGCCAAGGATAAACAACTAGATTGTCGGATCCCACTCATACCAAGCATTTCAATCATACACACAATATGCCCGATATGAGTACATACAACATGGCATCACAACAAAACTCTACAACTCACAAGATTACTTTATTTAAAAGGCTCGAGGAGCCATACATAACATGTTCATACAGATAGGGGTCACATGACCCGACACTCAAGTCATACAAACATACAAGCACATGCGGAAGCAAACTAGTCTCGAAATACGGGCACTAAAAAGAAAGAAGGCTTGACGAAGCCCTTCTATCTACATTGGCCCTTCACAAGCCTTGGATCACCACCGGGTGGCTAGTCACTCATCGACGCCAATGTCTACATAGAACCCATCGGAGGGGCGGTGTTGTCGATGCGAAAACATTAATTAAGCAAACATGAGTACGGAGGTACTCAGCAAGTCTTACAACAGAATCCTACTATACATGCACATTCTCAAGAAGGTCGTGGAGTTATTGCAGCAAGCCAGCTTTGACTCTTGGCTAAGCTATCCCACGTGACATAATTTGGAAAGCATTTGTCGCACACGAGTCCACTAATCACCATCACAATACTCCACCGTGGATCCTCTCTCGTCAACCTACGAGAGGGCCATCCGCGGTACTCACACTTATCTTGAGGCTTTTAGTAGTATCCATTTACTTGTCTATTGTCAGGACCCCGATCCCAAGTCACATCGATCTAGCCGGTAACACCTCATATCACTTTGCGGCCTCACGCACGGTATTCCCACAGGTGTCGCCTTACCATGGCCCGGTACCGTTTGCGTCTTTTGGCTCACGTATATGATAGTGTCGCTAGCATCCATATGACAAAGAACCCGGGCCGACATGGCTAGTCGTGAACCCAAAGCGGCGCTTAACCCATGGGGACAGGCATACATGAATCACATCGAGCATGTCGGTCATCAACGTATATATTCGGGCTGTAGCACTGGGCTAATAGGACTCGGTATCCCGGCTGTAGCTAAGGCAGGACTCCGAATACCACCGCGTGACATTTCCCCAAAGGGATGTACATAGGAACGAAGTGAAACACATGCCGGCCATCAAGTGTCCAAGCAGTAGTCTTGGGCTAGCAGGACTCCGGTGAACCGGTCAGAAGCGGACTACTATCGCTCGTAAGCATGAGACTACATTTCCCCATATGAGAGGCTGCCAAGGATAAACAACTAGTTTGTCGGATCCCACACATACCAAGCATTTCAAACATACACACAATATGCTCAATATGTGTAGATACAACATGGCATCACAACATAACTCTACGACTCAATTATTTATTCAATAGGCTCCGAGGAGCGAGATATTACAAACATGGGTCTCATGACCCAACACTCAGCATACAAGTCAAAGCACAAACGGAAGCTAATCATGTCTGAGTACAGACAACTAAAAATGAAGAAGGCTGAGGAGCCTGACTATCTACCAGATCCTGCCGAGGGCACAAGATCGTAGCTGAGGTAACAAGCTATACGTCGAAGTCCACGCGGAACTACTAGCGAGACTGAAGTCTCTCTGCAAAATGTAAAATAAGCAAACGTGAGTACAAACGTACTCAGCAAGACTTACATCAGAACTAGCTACATATGCATCATTATCAAAAGGGGGTGGTGGAGTTTAACTGCAGCAAGCCAGCTTTGACTCGGTGGCTATCCTGAACTACATCGCAAGTAACTCTTTTGAGGTGGCGCACGAGTCCACATATTCACCATATCAATACACCACTATGGACCCGCTCCGTCTCCCTACGAGAACGCCATCCATAGCACTCACGCTTATCTTGCGCATTTTAGAGTATCCACTTTCACTTGTCTATGAACTGATATAGGCAACCCAGAAGTCCTTCTCCGTGGACACGGCTATTCGAATAGATCATGTTAACCCTGCAGGGGATACTTCTTCACACACGCTCTCACCACTTACCACCGTTTACACGACATGTACTCGGCAACCTTCAAGCGGAAGCCCAACGTGGGTGTCGGCCACGACCTACCTAAACACACAAGTCCAAAGTCCAGTTTTTTCGCATATTGGGGTTCCATCCGCAGGAGTCCGCCGAGGTTTCCCATACAGCCCCGAACGATGTGTGCAGGGTTCCCGAGACACCAAGCAGGCGAATCGGTACATCAGACACGGTGCCTACCGCAACACAACCCACCCCTATGGTCGGCTGCTATGCGGCCCCCAAAGATGCTACAAACACGAAACTACTTGCAACTCCCTTGACCGAGGACAAGAGTGGTTAAGAAGCCGAGAGGGTCCATTGGTTTCGGGCCCAATGCGTGGTAGTAAGCTGTTCATGGATCACATACACAGATCTCGGTTCCTCGAGGATTTGCAATGAGACAACCCACCATGTACTCCTACATGGCCTCTCACCGCTACCTTTTACCAAATCGTGTTCACACACTTAGCTCACACACGCAGAGGACATGTTCACACACCTCCGATTCATCCCCGATGAATCGGACACGACTCAACTCTAAGCAGTAGTAGGCATGACAACAAGCATAAATGAGTAGGCACAACATGGCTCAAACAATTCCTACTCATGCTAGTGGGTTTCATCTAATTACTGTGGAATGAAAGGTCATGCAAAGGATCAAGGGGTTCAGCTACCGCAGCAAGTAACAGATTGAATCGATGTTGTCCTAATGCAATAAAATAGAGCAGGAGCGAGAGAGTGGGATTGTATCGGAATGAACAAGGGGTTTTGCTTGCACGACACTTCGAAGATAATATAGTTCTTCATCGGTGTCACCGAACAATCGTTCTAACATCGCTCTATCGAGAGGGGCAATTACCGCAAACAAGAGAGAACACAATTAATGCAATGCACATTCACATGAATGACATGTCATGTTAAGGTACTGAATTCACCTAATGCAATATCTAGCCAAGTTAATTGAAGTGGAATTCAAACAAGGTTAAATTCCAACTCCAAATGTTATTTCATAATTTGCCCTAATCATCATTTGTCCTATTCAGTGAGGTTAACTTGTTCAAACATGCATGATCATGGCATAAACAGATTCTTCATATTTTTCTCGATCATTTTCATATATAAATTATTTAATTTGGAGTTACTGATTAAAAGTTATGAATATTTGAAGTTTGGGGTATTTTCTGAAATTTCCTGAATTAAAATAATTCCAGAAATCATTATTGCGTCAAGATGACATAGGCGTGACGTCGGCAAGTCAATCGGGTCGCTGTCCAGGTCAAATCTGACCTGTGGGTCCCGATGTGTAAGTGTAATTAGTTTAGCTAATTATCAGTTAAACTAAACCTGATTAGTTAATAGAGCTGGCCCCACCTGTCATAGGGTCAACAGGGTCAACTAGGGCCCACCGTGGTCAAAGTCGACGTCGGCTGCCGGCGTCTAGCCGCCGGCGAGCCCGACGCGGTGGCGGAAGTGGTTTCTGCTGCCCGCCACCAAATGGATCGGGAAGCCATCTAAGTGGAGCTGGAGACAAACCGCAGCCTCTGGTGGAGTCGGTTGGGGTCGGGTGGTCGGAAATGGTGCCGGGCGACGATCTCAGGGCGGCCGGAGTTCGCCATGTGCGGGTTGGGGTTGCGCGCAAACGCAGAGGCCGAGGCGCTAGCGAGGCACTACTAGATGCAGGGGCCATGTTGGTTAGCACGGGATGACCAATTGGTCGCCGGAGCGACGCCGGCGACAAGCTCGGGCGGCGGTGGTTCTCGGTCTCGATGAACGCGACGGTTAGAGGACGTGAAAGATGCGGGGAACAGAGGGGAGATGGAGAGTGGCTCACGGGGGAACTAGCAGAGGCGACGGCGAGGTCGGGGAAGTGTTGGAGCCCGCGAATCGACTGCGAGGCCACCGGCGGCCGGAGGTTGATGATGAGGCCGGGGATGACGTTGCAGGGCTTCCGGAGGGCCGTGGATCGGTGGGGTGGAAGAGGGCTTCGAGGCGGAGCTCCTGAGCCCAGCGGCAGGGCGAGGGGTGGTTGGTGGCCGCGCGTAACAGCGCCGGTGGCGTTCGGCCGCAAGGGTGAGAGCGGGACAGAGGAGGGAACGAGGAAGAGGGAGAGAGCGAGGGTCCAGGGGTCGGGCGGCGCCGAGGATGACGCAAGGCGTCGCGGTGTGGCGACGCAGGCAGGCAGCCTGGTGGCGTGGCGCCCGCGTGCACGCCGGCGCGCTCCTCTCTGCCTGCCTGGCGAGAGGAAGCAGGTGGCTGGCACGGGCCAGCACAGTGCTGGGCCGGCCAGTGGCTGCTAGGTGGGCTGGCTGGGCTGCCAGGTGAGTTCTCTCTCTCTCTCTTTAATATTTGTTTTAGTTTTCTATTTTGTTTGCCTCTGCTTTTAGTTTAGTAAAATACTAAACCATTTTATAAAATCTGAAGATAATTATGTGGCTGGAACTTAAGTGTACCATACCACATAAAATGTCCCGTAATTATTGGACATATATTAAGTATATATATAAAATATATTTCCAATGCAAATAGTTATTGAATTAATTCAAAGGCCCAAAATAAAATGTTTGATCACTCCAAAATTATTGGTTTGAATTTTATTCTTGCCAATAATTTTCAAAGAAAAAGGAACATTTCCTTGGAAACATTTGAAGCAATTTTTAATGTTGATCATTTATTTTAAATGATTCCTGAGGCTCTCCAATTCCCCAATTCAAATTTAAAGGAAATTTAGACATGATGCATGGATGCAAGAAAATCAAGCTAGGGCTGATCTGGGGCTGTGACAACTCACCCCCACTAAACAAGAATCTCGCGCCGAGATTCAAGACGTGAGGTAAGAGGAAAAGGGGAATCACAAAACTATCACAATCTTCATGATCCATTTGCCCTTCTCGAAGATGTTGATTCACTCCATCATCTTGGTCTTGACGTCTTTGCTTTCGAGATCTTCACTCGACACGACAATGAAAAGAAGGGGAAACCCTACAGGATTTAATCTTCTTGAAGATCGAGCAACTCAAGATCAGTTCATGGAGAGCGTAAGAACAACTCTTGAGTTGAGACACCAAACACACATTAGTAATGATGGAGAAGCAATGGATGACGAAGGTTCAAATTGGTAGGCAACCATTCCACGCTTAAGTAAAATGGTGCATGTTTCAAAGTAACAAGGAGATGATTGCCATGATTCCATAACCGGACACCTTAGGAAAGGTGACGCAAAGAACTATTCCCTTAAGTGGCAAAAAGAATTACTTTTGATATAACATCATTGAAACTCTTTATACCAGCCTAAGGCAATCACAAACGATCGCTTGGTGGAGTGCAAAGGAATGGTACACCCGGACTAGAATGGATGATGTGAACTACCTTGTTGAAGACAACGCAATGGATGATTTTTGCTTATCATCGGAGGTGGAGGGGACCCATGGTAAGTCCACTTTTAAAGATGATCCTAGACAAGAATTACTAAGAAGGCAGCCCATAGTGAAATTGCACAAGGACGGTGTAAGCTGGGAACGAAATACAACTATTGGAATGTTGCAACCATCATATCTGCCTGAGATTCAGATCCAATTGGTGTTAGGATATTCCAGACTCGTCGAGTCTAGAAGAAAAAATGAAAGTTTGCAACACAAATCGACGAGAAGATGTTGCGAGATTCTCGGGAATGAACTACGATAGCAAGCTCCAAAACATGAGCCGGTTCTGCTACTAACATGTGAACATGTTGTCCAAGACAAGAATGACCACATAGTAGTCTTATCATAAAACACTACCGAGTTCAGGTGGGGAACCATCAACGAGGATATCGAAGTGTTTAGCAAGTCCATGGATTAGATCCCAAGCATAGACTTCTTTTCCTTGAACAAGTCAATCAGTGGCTTGGTGTGCTAGGGATACATACGGAATGAAGATGATCAGTCTATCAAACCATAGAATACTTTGCACATGCATGACTGACTTGGGATGGTACCATAGGAAACAAAACAAACCTCTCCCGAATTCATGGCGGCAACTTACACCTAAAGCACATGAATTCGAGGAAGTCACTCTTTCCATCCAAGCATAGGCTTCATGAACGGAACACGAAGAAATGCTTACACAAGTTTCCAACACTAGGTTGATGTTCAACATGACTCATGGGGGGAGACAAAATGCTACTGATGGGCTCAACAGCAACTCATCGGAATTTCCATATCACTGGACTTCCACCATCATGTGAACACGGTGATAGCATTGGTCAGACCAAAAGAGGTAATGGGGTATGCTCGAGGGATCAGCCACGAGTAAGACAACATTACGAGCATCGTTGGTACTGATTTGATTTGACGATAGCCCACACTCAAATCAAAGGATTAATGAGACCATAGGTCCAGCAACTGATCACAGGGACCAATCGATGGAGATATCATCTTTCTTCAACACACACTACACAGGAATAACCCTTTGGAACGAACTAAGTCAGGCAAGCTTTTATCTTCCAACTCTCCAAGTTGTTGTTTGGCTTAACCAACTAGCTCAGGGATATCCAACACAGATTCTTGGAGAAAGGGTGGTTCACAAGAAACCAACTTGATCACGAGCTCAACATAACAGTCAGAGACAACCCGGTAACACTTCCAAGAAGATATTTGGAAAGTCACGAACCACCGGTATGTTACTAAGATCGAGAACAACCTTGCTTTTGAGGGCAAGACGATATGATCAAATGAGTGAGGACTTGATATAATCCTAACTCATCAATCAAGTGTGCACCGTAAATAAGGACTAGGTAGCACGATCAATCTTAGGATGATGATTTAATAACCAACACGCTAAGAATGAGGATATTGTCCATTAGCTGCCAAGCAACGAGTTGCTCGGAGTATTGATTTCACACATCACAATTCACTCGTCGGCATTCCGGTTTCAACAACTCGGAACCGAGGAATGAATAATGATGGCGAGAAGTACCACTGCATCAAGAATTCATAAGAGAAGGTGCAATTCTCATGACATTTTTACATAAGATGGTAACACTCCAGGTGGAACAGCATCAAAAGCTGAATTGGCATTTTGATCTGCGGGATACAACTACTTTGACCCAATCCTAGAAATGGATGAGGTACTGGAGTTTGTTTCTCCTAGTCATTCGTAACAGAATGGCTTGACGGACCACAAGGATAATAGACATCGATAAACGGATGCACACAAACTCTTGGTTATCAACTGATAGAGGATGGTCGGGATACAACTAAAGAGAGCAACTCAAAGGAACATATAATTTTTCGAGTTGTGGAAGCATGGATTAGTATATCGAGCAAGGCTCAACATTTCTCCCAGATAACCCATGCAGAAAGTAGAATTGGCGATTCACAATATGGAATGGAGAACTCCTCAAGAGTACTCTGATTGTGATCTTTTAGTTCAAAGAACTTCTGCCTTAACTAGTTCATGGTATTTGGAAGAAGGAAATACCACAGACCTCGAGGACTGTCGCAAGGTTACTAATATCCTAAAGGAGCTAGCAAATACTAACAACATGAAGTAGGGTGAATCTCGGGTTCAAGAACCCCTGATTAGAATACCTACTAACTAAATTGCATTGCGGGATGCTTTCAAGAATAATGGCCAGAAACATCACACAGGGGATACAAAAGCATTGCTAAATTGCTAGATGACTTCCTAAACAACTAGGGTCATAATAATAGCTCCAACATCTATGCCGAGGCAACAAAGTACCTCAACTTACCGATTAGTGTGCTTATTCGACCAAAAAGGACATCGAAGCGGACGAAAAGGATTGCAAATGCATCGACTATTTAGAGACACAGGATGACTCGGACAGCATAACGGCTGTAAATGCTCAAAATGATTTGAGACATCCTGCAAAAATGGTGGCATAACCACTCAACATCACAATACCAAGATTCCGAGATCGACAATTATCATACAGAAATAGTAGAAACTGAACTGGGGCTTAAATCCAACAATCTTACAAGTCAATGGATTAGTAACACGTCATCCTGATAGATAGATGAGAAGCCTAGTTCTTAACCCCGTAGAAGAGAAGAGGATGACTCAGATCAGAAGGCCATGAGGTATAAGGAGTAAAAAGAGCCTTACGTTCCCTTCCACAATCAATTCCCTTACATAACTAAAGCATTTCTAGACACAACTTGACCAGTTTGGCTTGGTAATCCTCTGAGCAGTCGGGCTCGATACCAACGCCGTAAGGACCCCGATCCCAAGTCACATCGATCTAGCCGGTAACACCTCATATCACTTTGCGGCCTCACGCACGGTATTCCCACGGTGTCGCCTTACCATGGCCCGGGACCGCTTATGCCTTTTGGCTCACGTATATGATAGTGTCGCTAGCATCCATATGACAAAGAACCCGAGCCGACATGGCTAGTCGTGAACCCAAAGCGGCGCTAACCCATGGGGACAGGCATACATGAATCACATCGAGCATGTCGGTCATCAACGTATATATTCGGGCTGTAGCACTGGGCTAACAGGACTCCGGTATCCCGGGCTGTAGCAGGCTAGGCAGGACTCCGAATACCACCGCATGACATTTCCCCGAAGGGACAGACATAGGAACGAAGTGAAACACATGCCGGCAGTCAAGTGTCCAAGCAGTAGTGCTGGGCTAGCAGGACTCCGGTGAACCGGGCTATAGCGGACTACTATCGCTCAGAAGCACGAGACTACATTTCCCCATATGAGAGGCTGCCAAGGATAAACAACTAGTTTGTCGGATCCCACACATACCAAGCATTTCAAACATACACACAATATGCTCAATATGTGTAGATACAACATGGCATCACAACATAACTCTACGACTCAATTATTTATTCAATAGGCTCCGAGGAGCGAGATATTACAAACATGGGTCTCATGACCCAACACTCAAAGATACAAGTCAAAGCACAAGCGGAAGCTAATCATGTGCGAGTACAGATAACTAAAAATGAAGAAGGTGAGGAGCCCGACTATCTACCGAGATCTGCCGAGGGCACAAGATCGTGGCTGAGGTAACAAGCTAAACGTCAAGTCCACGCTGAACTACTAGCGAGACTGAAGTCTCTCGCAAAATGTAAAATAAGCAAACGTGAGTACAAACGTACTCAGCAAGACTTACATCGAACTAGCTACATATGCATCATTATCAAAAGGGGTGGTGGAGTTTGACCGCATAAGCCAGCTTTGACTTCGGTGGCTATCTGAACTACGCATCGCAAGTATCTCTTTTGAGGTGGCGCACACGAGTCCACATATTCACCATATCAATACACCACTATGGACCCGCTCCCGCCTCCCTACGAGAACACCATCCATAGCACTCACGCTTATCTTGCGCATTTTAGAGTATCCACTTTCACTTGTCTATGAACTGATATAGGCAACCCAGAAGTCCTTCTCCGTGGACACGGCTATTCGAATAGATCATCTTAACCCTGCAGGGGGTACTTCTTCACACACGCTCTCACCACTTACCGCCGTTTACACGACAAGTACTCGGCAACCTTCAAGCGGAAGCCCAACGTGGGATTCGGCAACGACCTACCTAAAAACACAAGTCCCAAGACCAGTTTGATCGCATATTCGGGTTCCATCCGCAGGAGTCCGCCGAGGTTTCCCATACAGCCCCGAACGATGTGTGCAGGGTTCCCGAGACACCAAACGGGCGAATCGGTACACCGGGCCACTGTGCCTACCGCAACACAACCCACCCCTATGGTCAGCGCTATGCGGCCCCAAAGATGCTACAAACACCGAAACTACTTGCAACTCCTGGACCGAGGACAAGAGTGGTTAAGAAGCCGAGAGGGTCCATTGGTTTCGGGCCCAATGCGTGGTAGTAACTGCTTTCATGGATCACATACACAGATCTCAGCCTCGAGGACGGCTGCAATGAGACAACCCACCATGTACTCCTACATGGCCTCTCACCGCTACCTTTACCAAATCGTGTTCACACACTTAGCTCACACACGCAGATGGGACATGTTCACACACCTCCGATTCATCCCGATGAATCAGACCTGACTCAACTCTAAGCAGTAGCAGGCATGACAACAAGCATAAATGAGTAGGCACAACATGGCTCAAAAAATTCCTACTCATGCTAGTGGGTTTCATCTAATTACTGTGGAATGACAGGTCATGCAAAGGATCAAGGGGTTCAGCTACCGCAGCAAGTAACAGTTGAATCGATGTTGTCCTAATGCAATAAAATAGAGCAGGAGCGAGAGAGTGGGATTGTATCGGAATGAACAAGGGGGTTTTGCTTGCCTGGCACTTCTGAAGATAATATAGTTCTTCATCGGTGTCACCGAACAATCGTCGGAACATCGTCTATCGAGAGGGGGCAATTACCGGCAAACAAGAGAGAACACAATTAATGCAATGCACATTCACATGAATGACATGTCATGTTAAGGTACTGAATTCACCTAATGCAATATCTAGCCAAGTTAATTGAAGTGGAATTCAAACAAGGTTAAATTCCAACTCCAAATGTTATTTCATAATTTGCCCTAATCATCATTTGTCCTATTCAGTGAGGTTAACTTGTTCAAACATGCATGATCATGGCATAAACAGATTCTTCATATTTTTCTCGATCATTTTTCATATATAAATTATTTAATTTGGAGTTCTGATTAAAATTTATGAATATTTGAAGTTTGGGGTATTTTCTGAAATTTCCTGAATTAAAATAATTCCAGAAATCATTATTGCGTCAAAGATGACATAGGCGTGACGTCAAGAAGTCAACTGGTCGCTGTCTGTGTCAAATCGACCTGTGGGTCCCGTGTGTAAGTGTAATTAGTTTAGCTAATTATCAATTAAACTAAACCCGATTAGATAATAGAGCTGGCCCCACCGTCATAGGGTCAATGTGGTCAACTAGGGCCCACCGTGGTCAAAGTCGACGTCGGCTGCCGGGCGTTCAGCCGACGCGGCGGAAGTGGTTTCTGCCGTTCCGGCCACCAAATGGATCGGGGAAGGCATCTAAGTGGAGCTGGGGACAAACCGCAGCTCCTGGTGGAGTCGGTTGGGGTCGGGGTGGTCGGAAATGGTGCCGTCGACGACCTAGGCGGCCGCCGGAGTTCGGCCATGTGCGGTGTTGGGGTTGCGGCGTGCAAACGCAGAGGCTGAGGCGCTAGCGAGGCACTACTCGATGCGGGGGCCATGTTGGTTAGCACGGGATGACCAATTGGTCGTCGGAGCGACGCCGGCGACAAGCTCGAGCGGCGGTGGTTCTCGGTCTCGATGAACGCGACGGCTAGAGGACGGGAAAGATGCGGGGAACAGAGGGGAGATGGAGAGTGGCTCACGGGGGAACTAGCAGAGGCGACGGCGAGGTCGGGAAATCTTTGGAGCCCGCGAATCGACCGCGAGGCCACCGCGGCCGGAGGTTGATGATGAGGCCGGGATGACGCGTTGCAGGGCTTCCGGAGGGCCGTGGATCGGTGGGGTGGAAGAGGGCTTCGAGGCGGAGCTCCTGAGCCCAATGGCAGGCGAGGTGGCAGTGGTGGCCGCGGCGAACGGCGTCGGTGGCGTTCGGCCGTGCGGGTGAGAGCGGGACAGAGGAGGGGAACGAGGATGAGGGAGAGAGCGAGGAGGTCCAGGGGGTCGGGGCGGCGCCGAGGGGATGACGCAAGGCGTCGCGGTGGCGATGCAGGCAGGCAGCCTGGTGGCGTGGCGCCTGCACGCTGGGCGCCTCCTCTGCCTGCTGGCGAGAGGAAGCAGGTGGTGGCACGGGCCAGCACAGTCTTGGGCCGCCCGATGGCTGCTAGGTGGGCTGGCTGGGCTGCCGGTGAGTTCTCTCTCTCTCTTTAATATTTGTTTTAGTTTTCTATTTTGTTTGCCTCTGTTTTAGTTTAGTAAAATACTAAACCATTTTATAAAATCCTGAAGATAATTATGTGGCTGGAACTTAAGTGCACCATACCACATAAAATGTCCCTGAATTATTGGACATATATTAAGTATATATATAAAATATATTTCCAATGCAAATAGTTATTGAATTAATTCAAAGGCCCAAAATAAAATGTTTAGATCACTCCAAAATTATTGGTTTGAATTTTATTCTTGCCAATAATTTTCAAAGCTGAAAAGGAACATTTCCTTGGAAACATTTGAAGCAATTTTTAATGTTGATCATTTATTTTAAATGATTCCTGAGGCTCTCCAATTCCCCAATTCAAATTTAAAGGAAATTTAGACATGATGCATGGATGCAAGAAAATCAAGCTAGGGCTGATCTGGGGCTGTGACATCTATGAACTGTATAGGTGACCAAGTAGTCCTTTACCGCGGACGCGGCTATTCGAATAGTTTCATACCCTGCAGGGGTGTACTTCTTCACACACGCTCTCACCACTTATCGCCGCTACATGACATGTACTCGGCAACCTTCAAGCGGAAGCCCAGCGAGGGTGTCGGCCACGACCTGACTAAACACACGAGTCCCTAGTCTAGGTTTATCGCCTATTCGGGTTCCATCCGCAGGGAGTCCGGCCGAGGTTTCCACTAACGGCCCCGAACGATGTGTGCAGGGTTCCCGAGACACCAAACGGGCGAACCGGTACACTGCGGCTGACGTGCCTACCGCAACACAGCCCACCCCTAAGGTCGAGCTGCGTATGCCCCCAAAGATGCTACAAACACCAAAACTACTTTGCAACTCCGGACAGAGGACAAGAGTGGTTAATAAGTCGAGAGGGTCAATTAAGGATCCCAATGTGTGGTAGTAGCTGAGTCTTAAATCACACACACAGATCTCAGTTCTTAAGGACGGCTTCAATGAAACAACCCACCATGTACTCCTACATGGCCTCTCATCGATACCTTTACCAAATCGTGTTCAACACTTCACTTTTGTTACAGACACAACCTTTCACTCTAGTTCATCATCCCGATGAGCCAGACCTGACACAACTCTAAGCATAGCAAGCATAGCATGGTAGGAACACAAACATGGCTCAATCAACTCCTACACATACTAGTGGGTTCCATCTAGTTACTGTGGCAATGACAGGTCATGCAAAGGAAGTGGGTTCAACTACCGCAACACACAGCAGTTTGAATCGCGTTGTCTTAATGCAATAAACAAGAGCAGAAGCGAGATCATGGGTTTGTATCAAAATGATCAATGGGTTGCTTGCCTGATGTAGTGATAGTAGGGTACTGCCCTTCAGATGGATATTCGGGGTTATCCTCGGAGACAGAACCTACCACTTAAAGACACACCGAACATAATCAACACATGACGATATGCAACAATATGATGCATGCTATGACATGGCAATATGAATGTGTCTTGGCCTAATGCAAGCTAGAATGAAAGGAATGAACTCATTTGAATCAAGGATTCAAATGTTAGCTCATTTAACATAGCCATATTAGTGCATTATCTTATTCTGCTTAAACAGCAAGTTTAACTTGTTCTGTCATGCATGAAACCAATACCAATGGATAGATTGAATTTTTCTGATCAAAATTCATATATAAAACTTTGCATTTGGAGTTCCAGATTAATTTCTATGAATTTTGAAGTTTGCAACAATTACTGGACTTTCCTAAATACAAATAAATCCAGAAATTAGTTATTGCGTCAGCAGTGCGTCAGGGTGACGTCAGTGGTCAAAGGGGACGTCCAGGTCAACCTGACCAGTGGGTCCCGAATGTCAGTAGTTAATTAAACTAGTTGAAATTAGTTAAAACTAATCTGGATAATTAGCAGAGGGGGGGCCCACTTGTCATAGACTCAGGGGAGTCAACCTGGGCCCACCCTAGTCAAACTCAAGGGTCAAACACGTCGGCATTTAGCCGCCGGCGAAGCCAGACGCGGCGGCGAGAGTGCGTTTGTGCATTCCGGCGACCAAATGGGCGGCGGAGGCCATCTACGTGTAGCCGGGAACAAGCCACGGCGTTTGGTGGCAGTGGTTGAGCTCGGGGTGGCCGGAAACATCTCCGGCGACGAGCTTGGCGGTCGCTGGAGTCGGGTGAAGATGAACCCGTGGCTACGGGGCATGGCGAGGCACGTGGTGAGGTGCATTGGGCACCTGGGAGTACGGTGAGTGCGGTGGTGTGCTCGGAGTCGAGCCAACGTGGTTGTGGCCACGATGGCGACGTGCGGTGGCGGCGACGGGTGCGGCCGAGCTCGGTGCAGTCGGTGCGGGGCTCGAGAGCGAGAACGAGAGGGATGGGGAGGTAGCTGGGCTCACGGCGAGTACGTCGGAACGGTCGGCGAGGTCGGGTACGAGCTGATGCGGTGGCGACGACGAAGGGGATCTCCGGCGGTGGTTTTGACGAAGACGGGGTCGGTGGAGGTGTTGCAGAGCGTGCGAGCGCTCGGGGATCGGCCTACTCGATGTAGTCGACGATGGCGGAGCAAACGGACACGGTGGCGCGGCGCAAGGACGACGGAAAGCATGGGTTTCACGGTGGTGCGGGCGCGGCAGCGTCGGCCATGGTGCGGGCGAGCGAGGAAGAGGAGTTGGGGAGTAGAGAGGGTGTCTGCGAGCTCGGGGGAGGAGTGGACGACCGAGCCGGGGCGGCAGAACGGTGCGGGGAGGCAGGCGGCGAGCAGCTGCGTGGCGCCTGGTTGGTGCCGCCGACGAGCACCTGGCTGCCTGCCTGGCCAAGCCAAGCAGCTCGCTGGAGCGGTGGCTGGGCTGGGCCGGCAGGTGGGCTTGCCAGATGGGCGCCAGGTAAGATCCTCTCTCTCTCTTTTAATTTCTGTTTTCTATTTTTCTGTAAGTGTTGGGCTTTTCTAAAAATACCTAGACACGTTCAAAAATCCTGCAAATAATCATGGGCTCTGTTCAGATTATTTCCAACAACCCATACTTATTTCCAGAATTATTTGGGCAGTTAAAATATTTACTAGCATTTAAATGCCCAAATGCAATTTACATATGATTTAATTCAATGACCTTCTGTTGACCTAGAAAATTGTGCACCAATTTTGCCAGAGGTTCTAACCCAAGACAAAGAGGGTGAACTTTTTAGAAGGGCATTTCAGGTTCATTGAAAATATTTTTAGTAAACGTTAGTTGAAATCAGAGGGGTTCTGGGGGTTCTGTCTTCCCCAATTAAAGTTTCTGATAAAAGATAAACATGATGCAACACTCTAATGCATGGACTAGCTAGGATGTGACATAAACCATGTCCGATCATCACGTGATATGGAGTAGTTTCAATGGTGAACATCACTATGTTGATCATATCTACTATATGATTCACGCTCGACCTTTCGGTCTCCCTATTCCAAGGCCATATATGTTATATGCTAGGCTCGTCGAGTTTAACCTGAGTATTCCGCGTGTGCAACTGTTTTCCACCCGTTGTATTTGAACGTAGAGCCTATCACACCCGATCATCACTTGGTGTCTCAGCACGAAGAACTTTCGCAACGGTGCATACTCAGGGAGAACACTTATAGTTTGATAATTTAGTGAGGGATCATCTTATAATGCTACCGTCAATCAAAGCAAGATAAGATGCATAAAAGATAAACATCACATGCAATCAAAATATGTGACATGATATGGCCATCATCATCTTGTGCCTTTGATCTCCATCTCCAAAGCATCGTCATGATTTCCATCGTCACCGCATGACACCATGATCTCCATCATCTTGATCTATATCGATGTGTCGTCACATGGTCGTCTCGCCAACTATTGCTCTTGCAACTATTGCTATCGCATAGCGATAAAGTAAAGCAATTATTTGGCGCTTGCATCTTATGCAATAAAGAGATAACCATAAGGCTTTCTGCCAGTTGCCGATAACTTCAACAAAACATGATCATCTTATACAACAACTTATATATCATCACGTCTTGACCATATCACATCACAACATGCCCTGCAAAAACAAGTTAGACGTCCTCTACTTTGTTGTTGCAAGTTTTACGTGGCTGCTACGGGCTTAGCAAGAACAGTTCTTACCTACGCATCAAAACCACAATGGTAGTTCGTCAAGTTAGTGTTGTTTTAACCTTCACAAGGACCGGGCGTAGCCATACTCGGTTCAACTAAAGTTGGAGAAACTGACACCCGCTAGCCACCTTTGTGCAAAGCACGTCGGTAGAACCGGTCTCCCGTAAGCGTACGCGTAATGTCGGTCCGGGCCGCTTCGTCAAACAATACCACCGAACCAAAGTGTGACATGCTGGTAAGCAGTATGACTTATATCACCCACAACTCACTTGTGTTCTACTCGTGCATATGACATCTACGCATAAAACCAGGCTTGGATGCCACTGTTGGGAACGTAGTAATTTCAAAATTTTCCGACGCACACGCAAGATCATGGTGATGCATAGCAACGAGAGGGGAGAGTGTTGTCCACGTACCCTCGTAGACCGAAAGCAGAAGCTTTAGCACAACGCGGTTGATGTAGTCGTACGTCTTCACGATCCGACCGATCAAGTACCGAACGCACGGCACCTCCGAGTTCAGCACACGTTCAGCTCGATGACGTCCCTCGAACTCCGATCTAGCCGAGTGTTGAGGGAGAGTTTCGTCAGCACGATGGTGTGGTGATGATGATGATGTTCTACCGACCCAGGGCTTCGCCTAAGCAACGCTACAATATTATCGAGGTGGACTATGGTGGAGGGGGGCACCGCACATGGCTAAGAGATCAATGATCAATTGTTGTGTCTCCAAGGGGAGCCCCCCTCCCCGTATATAAAGGAGTGGAGGAGGGGGAGGGCCGGCCCTCTCCATGGCGCACCCTAGGAGGAGTCCTACTCCCACCGGGAGTAGGATTCCCTTCCAAGTAGTAGGAGTAGGAGTCAAGGAAAGGGAGAGAGAAGAGAAGGAAGGAGGCGCAGCCCCTCCCCTAGTCCACCCGGACTAGGCCTTGGGGGGCGCCCAGCCTCTCCTCTCTCTTTTCCCTAAAGCCCAATAAGGCCCATATACTCCCCCCGCGAATTCCCGTAACTCTCCGGTAGTCCGAAAAATACCCGAATCACTCGGAACATTTCCAATGTCCGAATATAGTCGTCCAATATATCGATCTTTACGTCTCAACCATTTCGAGACTCCTCGTCATGTCCCCGATCTCATCCGGAACTCCGAACTACCTTTGGTACATCAAAACTCATAAACTCATAATATAACCGTCATCGAAACTTTGTTGCAAGCGGACCCTACGGGTTCGAGAACTATGTAGACATGACCGAGACACGTCTCTGGTCAATAACGAATAGCGGAACCTGGATGCTCATATTGACTCCCACATATTCTACGAAGATCTTTATCGGTCAGACCGCATAACAACATACGTTGTTCCCTTTGTCATCAGTATGTTACTTGCCCGAGATTTGATCGTCGGTATCTCAATACCTAGTTCAATCTCGTTACCGGCAAGTCTCTTTACTCGTTCCGTAATACATCATCTCGCAACTAAACCATTAGTCACAATGCTTGCAAGGCTTATAGTGATGTGCATTACCGAGAGGGCCCAGAGATACCTCTCCGACAATCGGAGTGACAAATCCTAATCTCGAAATACGCCAACCCAACAAGTACCTTCCGAGACACCTGTAGAGCACCTTGATAATCACCCAGTTACGTTGTGATGTTTGGTAGCACACAAAGTGTTCCTCCGGTAAACGGGAGTTGCATAATCTCATAGTCATAGGAACATGTATAAGTCATGAAGAAAGCAAAGCAGAATACTAAACGATCGAGTGCTAATCTAACGGAATGGGTCAAGTCAATCACATCATTCTCCTAATGATGTGATCCCGTTAATCAAATGACAACTCATGTCAATGGCTAGAAAACATAACAATCTTTGATCAACGAGCTAGTTAAGTAGAGCACTAGTAGAAAAAGGGTCAAACGTGAAGCACATTAGTGCCGGTTTGATTTTGGCCCGGTACTAATGGTACCATTAGTGCCGGTTCGAACGGATTTGCATTAATGCCGGTTCGTGTTGAACCTTTAGTACCGGTTCGTGGCACGAACCGGTACTAAAGGGGTGGTGGCAGGCTGGCGTCAGGTCGGGGCCCTGCGATCACCTTTAGTACCGGTTCGTGGCACAAACCGGTACTAAAGGGCTAACCTTTAGTACCGGTTCGTGCCACGAACCGGTACTAAAGGGGTTTGACCTATAGTACCGGTTCTTGCCACGAACCGGTACTAAAGGGCAATTTTCAATCCCTAACCCCCCCCCTGTATATCGCCATTTCAGTTTTGAAAAATATAAAAGAAAATGATAAAAAATTCAAAACATAAAATTCTTCGAGATGTAGTTATATTACTACATCTACTAGTTAGGAAAATTAAAAAACTTAAATTTGGACATGTTTTGCAAAAAGTGTAGGGAAAATGTAAAACGGCTATAACTATTGCATACGATGTCTTAAAAAAACGTATAATATATCAAAAAATTCAGCACGAAAATCCGCATCCGATGGAGACCGCCTACGGCCTATTTGGAATTTTTTAGAATCCTCAAATTCCAAAAGGAAAAAAAGATATGGTCAAATTTCAGTTTTTAAAAAAAAATTTGGTTAAATCTGGTCAAACTACTTATTCAAGAAGTATTAATGTTACTACATAATTATTCAAGAATATTAGTGTTACTAAATAATTATTTTTTGAATTTTTTGAATTTTGGTCAAATCTGGTCAAACTATGGTCAAACTTATTCAAGAAATATTAGTGTTACTAAATAATTACTGTTTTTAGAATAATAGTTTCAAAAACTCAAACGGTAAAATGTGTGACTTCATGCTCAAGCTAAACTCCTGAGGGTTAATAGGATTGACATCTTACTATTGTCAGGAAAACAACAAGTGCGGAACTCGGAAGCGAAGGAGAATAGAACCCGAAAGTTAAGCGTGCTCGGGCTAGAGTAGTGAGAGGGATGGGTGACCGGTCGGGAAGTTAGATGATCTGGAATGAGTGATCCACACTTGAGCAGTTAAGAGAGGTGATTAGAGACTAAATCATCAAATAATTCAGAAAAATAAAAAATCGAAAAAAAATCAAAAAAAATCCAAAATTTTCAATTTTTTTTTTTAAAAAAAACCTTTAGTACCGGTTGGTAACACCAACCGGTACTAAAGGTCCCCCTTACCAGGGCGTGAGCTCACGCCACGTGGTGGCACTTTAGTGCCGGTTCGTGCCGAACCGGTACTAAAGGGGGGGGCCTTTAGTGCCCACCCTTTAGTGCCGGTTATGGAACCGGCACTAAAGGCCCTTACGAACCGGCGCTAAAGCTCCGTTTTCTACTAGTGGAGGCATACTAGTGACACTCTGTTTGTCTATGTATTCACACATGTATTATGTTTCAGGTTAATACAATTCTAGCATGAATAATAAACATTTATCATGAAATAAGGAAATAAATAATAACTTTATTATTGCCTCTAGGGCATATTTACTTCAGTTCTATCTCCAGCGTGGTGTTCTCCATAAGCTTCGGAGTGAGACTTGCGTAGGATCTGTTCCTGTTCATGCTCAGGTACACAACGTATAATAACACCATCTACTCCTTCTTTATAAAGATGTGGGTCATCCCAAAAGTAATGTCTCAAATCATAGAAAAACTTTTTCTTTTGCTGGTATGTGAAACTAGGTGGTATAAATTTAGCCACAATATAATTAGCATAGTCAGCATACCATGGAGCAGTACGAGAATTATTTATGACATTTAATTGCTCATCAGGAAAGCTATCATCAATAGGTAGTGGGTCATCAAGAACATTTTCTAACCTAGACAAGTTATGCGCAACGGGGTTCTCAGCTCCTTTTCTATCAACAATATGCAAATCAAATTCTTGTAGCAAGTGAACCCATCTAATAAGTCTAGGTTTAGCATCTTTCTTTTCCATAAGATATTTAATAGCAGCATGATCAGTGTGAATAGTTACTCTAGAATCAACAATATAGGGCCTGAAATTATCACAAGCAAATACAACTGCTAAGAATTCTTTTTCCGTAGTAGCATAGTTTCTCTGAGAATTGTCTAGAGTTTTACTAGCATATTGAATAACATTTAATT
This sequence comes from Aegilops bicornis, assembly GCA_021605145.1. Taxonomy (NCBI): domain Eukaryota; kingdom Viridiplantae; phylum Streptophyta; class Magnoliopsida; order Poales; family Poaceae; genus Aegilops; species Aegilops bicornis. The sequence goes on along the minus strand of CM038670.1, from coordinate 48,723,734 downwards.
TCTTATCAACTCTTTGCCCTAGAACAGCACCTACAAAGATAATCAACGGCATCACACATAATTTCAAAGGGTAAATTCCAATCGTGTGGTCGAACGATAGGTGCAGTAGATCAATGCTTTCTTAAGTATTTCAAATGCTTCTACACAATCATCATCAAAGACAAATGGTATATCTTTTTGTAATAAATTAGTCAGAGGCCGAGAAATTTTTGAGAAGTCCTTAATGAACCTCCTATAAAATCCGGCATGGCCAAGGAAACTTCTTATACCTTTAATATCCTTGGGACATGGCATCTTTTCAATAGCATCAACCTTGGCTTTATCAACTTCAATACCTCTTTCAAAGACTTTATGCCCCAAGACAATACCTTCATTAACCATAAAGTGGCACTTTTCCCAATTCAAGACAAGATTAGTTTCTTCACATCTCGCAAAACTTCGATCAAGATTGCTCAAGCAATCATCAAAAGAGGATCCATAGATGGAAAATTCGTCCATGAAAACCTAACAAATCTTTTCACAAAAGTCAGAGAATATAGCCATCATGCATCTTTGAAAGGTAGCAGGTGCATTACATAAACCAAAAGGCATACGTCTATAAGCAAAAGTACCAAAAGGGCAAGTAAGTAGTCTTTGATTGATCATTGGCTGACACAGGTATTTGAGAGAAACCAGAATAACCATCTAGAAAGCAAAAATGTGTATGTTTGGATAATCTTTCTAGCATTTGATCAATAAAAGGTAAGGGGTAATGATATTTTTAGTGGCCTTATTTAATTTGCGGAAATCAATTACCATCCTATAACCTGTAATAATTATTTGC